>WBMZ01000427.1:0-97304 GCA_013400975.1 Atrichornis clamosus | reverse complement strand
CCTGGGCTGGCAGCACCGTGTCCACGGGTGCCACACACACCGACAGGATGCCATGTCCAAGCATGTGGCTGGTGCACTAGGCTGGGGCATTGCTACGAGGGATCCTGATCCTGCACGTACTGGAGCATACCAGATCAGGAGCTTAGGCAGGCGGTGAATAGGTAATGCCTTTTCTGATATATAACTGTGCTGCTTCACCCATATTAAAACACAGGCTTTTCTTAAATCAGTCAAAAAAAGCAATAAGCTGATTTCCCAGGCTCATGTATATTTGTAAATGACAGCTTTTCTCCACCTCCTTCTCGAACATAATCTTGCTAAAATGGTTGACTGATAATTAAGTCCAGGCTTGGGGCTATTCCATATGAAGCACACGCAAATAAAGAAAGAGCAAAGAAGTTTGACTACTTCCCTTGCTGATAAGGGTTTCCCTGATCACTGTCACATAGCACCAATCTCCCACTTGAAGGAGGAAGAGCCCTTGTCAGAAACAGAGAGCACCTCTTACTAGTTATGCAACAAACATCTTTCTCTCATGCCATTTTGCTCAGGCACAGGCCATCTCTGTGACACCTTAAAGCTACAAAACCAAGGGCCCACCAATGGCAGGGAGGAAGGGACTGATACACTGCACTTTGGTTCAAAGCTCGGGTGAGTCATTGACAGGTTTTTAACAAGCAGCAGGAATCCATAAAAACGCATCCAGTTGACTTCATGGTTACTTTACAAATTTGTTTTATTGATATTATAGAAGCATGGAGAACCCTTATGTGCTCTGCTTGTTTTATATTTTCATGTCTAAGCAACTTCCCTCTGAAGGAATGCATCATGGTTCAGCACACTTCACAAATCCACAATGACAACTGTAATTTGCTCTCGAGTCATTGAGCTTTAGGAATATGCTTTAACTAATTGGGTGTCAATTGCTTTTCTTCCCTGAGAGAAATCTGTTTGTAAACCCTTCACTCCTCAAGAGTGAGCATATGACTGCTCTCATGCACTAACCTTTGATTTAGCTTTAATTTAATACATCACTCAGGTTACAAGATTTTATATAGGGAAGTCACTCAAAGTAATTTTAAAGCATTTTAGAAGCTTATTTAGGTCTATATAACCCTGTCTGTACATCCTCATATTTGGATTTAATTGCTTGCTGATTTAAGCTAGATTGAAACAAGTCACACCAGGGTAAATAAAAAGTTTTACAGGGTCAGTTTTAAAAACCACACTCAAAGTTTAAATTAGAATAACTCTAGATATGCACTTTATAGAAAAACTCATTTGTGCTTTTTTATAACAGAATTTTGATGCTAAAAAGGTTATTATCAAAACTGTATATAAAATACACAGTCAATAAATAGTTTATAAAAATGGATCAAATGCTTTAAGCATAATCTTACCACATGGACAGAAAACCATACTGTTTATTAAGTTCAAGTTAAATCTCAATTGCTATAAATTGTTAACCATGTTGGACCCCTGTATTATCCACAGTAAAAATCCACAGTAATGATTAGCTGCATAACATGCCTAGGATAGATTGCAGATGAAAGTATTTCTCAAGAACCACTAAAGAATCAGTATAGAAAGAATCAGTATAGAAAAATTCTTTCTCCCTGAACTTCTGAAAAAAATCTATTTAAAATTAGTAGCCTTTTCCCTAAATCCTACCATCCACTGGAAGGCTAGGCTCCAAGGACAGGCTTAGGAAGGAAATGAACAGGAAACCACTTAAAGCAAGCCTGTAAATACAGGCTTTGGAAACAAAGAAACAAGAAAAGGTTTCTGAAGCATCAGACACATTACTCTCTGCAACCTCAGCACAACAAATGAAAGGAAGCTTGCTAGGAATTTCAGCTAGACAGTCATAGTCCTTTCTTTTAGCAAAAATGTGAAATAATGGTGCTGTTAAAGCTCTGCCAGGTTATCTGATGGGTCCCACTGGCAGGGCTCAGCTGTCTGTTGCCAACAACCAGTAAATACAGAGTGAGCCACAAACTTGAAGTTGAACCACTCAGCATCGTCGTCTTTGGGGGACCTGTTAGTGGTGGCCTGCATTTGTCTCCCTAGGAACAGGGATGTAGAGGTAACCAGTTAGCAAAGGTACTTCTGAGTAACACTGCTGGAAGGGGGAGGTGAAACAAATATCTGTTCTGTTTTCCACAGAAACTGTTGTGTTTTGGGTTTTTTTTTCTTAGAGAGACTCTGCTGGAATTTAAAGCCCAGCTACACCAGACAGGAGAATGGAAAACTGGAGCCAAGAACCACTCTGGGAGCTAACACAGGTAGCAGACAAAGAGGAGGTGGAATAGTTATGGTTAACCCTTATTTTGTCTTTAATTGCTGATCTTGCAGCTGTCCCTCAAGGAACTATTTTAAAAGTGTTTAATACAAAATATTCATATTTAGCACACTTAAAGTAATTTTGCGAATACCAGGAGCTCTCCAGAGAACAAATAATGTGGATGCCTCATAAAGATGATCTAATAAGGAGAACCTGAATGATGCTTTGTGTGCAGAGGAATTCTTCAGCATGACTGCTAATACTTTGTTACCGTAAACTTGGCAGGGATATTATTTGATTAATTTTAACTTGCTATTTTCTGTTTCACATTTTCCCTCTCTCCCTTCCTCTTAAGGACCTGCCAGAAAAAATAAGCAGCTAAAATAAATTATTAAGAATTTTAACAATTTTAATAATAATTTTATTACAAACCCAAAGTGCTATGAGTAAGCTATATTGCTCCTCTTAAATATTCATGGATGGCTCAGAGAACAAAGCTCCACTGGCCCACCTGGTGGTCTTAAGAGTACCAATACAGAAAAAAAAAATTGGGTCATACAAATGCTCAATCAGAAAGCATTTTTCAAAATGCAGTTAGGTAGATGGGATCAGGAGAATGATATTTCACTGAATGCCAAGATAATTTGAAAAAGTGGCATCAGTGGTGATGACTTCAACAAGAATTGTGTTACCTAAGGAGAAGGTAGCCCCTTCCCATGGCACTCACCAGTCAGACAGACATGTTCAGAGCCTTGGAAGGTGCCAGGTCTAGTCTTATCTTACACAGTCTTATCTTATGCAGTCTGGCAAAGGTGCACCTAGCCCACAGCTCTATGCTGCTTACCAAAGCCTTACATGAGGTTCCTTCTCCTTGCAGAGGAAAATGAGGGGCAAACAGTAAATCCATCACTGCAAACCTGGTTTGAAGGATAATAAAAATGCTGCTTTTACCAAGAGGCAAAGCCCTTTAATTTGAACTCAACCCTGAGCAATACCGAATGTTTAACTCTTACACATGGCCTGATAAGCCTCCAACCTCAACTGCTGTGATATCAGTGATGCTACTTTTTCCAAATCCCCTCAAGGATTTCTTCTCTCCTTGTTTCTGCCCTTTTGTCTTTTCAGTCTCTGAATCAGAAGTACACCTGCTGTCATGCTAAATACCCTGTTTTCCTTTCAGCCCTCTGCACCTTGAGATGTTTGTTGGCTCTGTCAGAAGACACCTGGGGGAACTCACACTTTCTACAACATCACTATAACATTGCACTGCAGTGCTCAGTGCAATTATGGTGTTAAACAGAACATTTGATAATGTGTCCTGTATGGAATTTGTAGCAGCCCTGTAATAATTCTTCTGGAAAATATCAGACTTGTGAGGACTTGGCAATACTTCATTTCTCATGGATATAGTAAAACTTAAACAACCCTGCAAATGCTATTGTAACCCTTGTCTTATAATTCCTAAAAGTGTAGAAAGTCATTCAAACATATTCCAGTTTTTTTGCTATTTTGCTTGAAAGAGAGGAATGTTCTTTCAGGTCTGTACTTTGGTCACCAGGAAAATATTGTTCATGTCTTCCAGGTAGTTTAACATTTGAGCATAAATATTTTGTGCAATAACAGGCTACCTCGTTATGTGCGCTTTTTGATAGTCTAGTTTGAAAAAGCCTGTTCCAATGTCTGTCAGCTGTTCAGTGGCCTGTTTTTTGCTGAGTCTGGTAAGTCACCTCCCAGCAGAGGGACTTTGTGGCACCAGGACTCCCCGCTGCCTCATGCACTCACGATCATGCCCTATGTTTGTAGAAAGTGGATTTGCAGTTTTGATAAAATCCACAGCTAAGCTATTCGGAATAAAATTCAGCAGAATAGTTCAGTTGGGAGTGACCTACAATCATCACGCAGTCCATCTTATTAACAGGTCTAACTTCCTCCCTACTGTATGATTTATCCTGACAAAATAATTTGATCTGGACAGGATTTCTTGCTTGTAGGTCCGAGCAGATTGTAGCTTGTTAGTCATGGTAAATTCGAGCACTTTACATATTTTATACACAAACTTCCTTAAATCTTACTTAGGTGTAATAATGTTGAGTTAGAACTCTCAAAGTCCACCTGCAACCCAGCTTTTCCATGTTGTACCAGACTGCTGAGTAAGTATTCCCGAACTGATAAGTAGTTTTCCCAATGCTTTGATAAGCACAAGCCAGCTTTGATGGAAGGATAATAATGCTATAAATAGGTTACCTCCTGTGCTTTCACACCTGTGAGTAGTGCCCATCCCGTTGTGATGGTTTACCTGAAAGCAGTGGTTATCTGCTCCAAGCAGTGAGACGACACTTGTACATTGCTTATGATATCTAATATCCAAATAATGCTAGTATGTTTAGTTGCAAATTCATTTATTCTCTTTGTAGTACCAGTGCAATACCTTAGGTGGCATTTGCATTCCTGTGTGCCACTGTTTTATCTTTGGTCCATCAGCACAGAAGTACTGGAAAGAAACGCAAAGAAAAATACTGACAGAAGAACTGCAACTGGCCCAAGTACATATATGACTTCACTTGCGGGCCATTTTCCAGTGTCCTGTTTTCCTCATCACAGCCAGAAATCTCTTCTTTGCTTGCTTTGTTTGTATCTTTTGCCCCCTACTTAAAAATCTGTTCACAGAAATGCAGATGTATTTTTCATTGTAGTTTCATGCCTTCTGCATGCTAGAGGGTAAATTATCTCCATGTCTGTTCCACTTATAATCACATTTAGACATGAACTTGCTTATTAGGTGTACGTGACTGCTGCTCTTATACAGCTACTGTAGATGCTCTGAGCATACACATTTATTTCTTACATTTTCCATCCTGTTTATTAATCTAGAATGAACTTTTTCATCTTTAATATTTTATGAGTAGCAATTAGTCTTTTTGCAGAGTTAGGAAGGTGATCTCTTATTTCTTCAGGTTTTTAAGTTCCAATTTTAGTAAAAAAATACCTTCTGTAATCTGAAAATTCTTTCAGAGAGCTCCCAGCATTTTAGATCTGTATGGTCTGCTGGTGTCAAATCAAAGCCCAGCTTTTACCTGGCTAGCAGTGGGGTTATTCCTGTTCTTCTTTTGTTTTTATTTCTTTACTGGTTCTTTGCAATTTTCTTTGCAGTTAAAGATATGGAGATGTAAAAGAGAACCATTCCCCCAGCCTCTTTTTTGCTCACCCATCTTGCATCTGGGATCTGATTTTCCAGGCTGATTCATGTTCTTTTTCATTCATTTTGTTTGCTCTGCAGCTTTCCTCATTTGCACTGTCATGTGCAGCCAACTCACTTCTAGCCCCTTGCACAGTATTCAAGAACAAGAGGAGTGCACACCCATGGAGCATCACTGAAGCTCTGCATGTCTTCTTTTTCCGTTTCTCTACTTTTCCACTTGTCTATCACCAAGCACAACCTCACCTATACAGTTTCCTTTTCCCAGAAGAATTCCTGGGCATGACTCTGCAAATAAGGGTACTATCTACTATAGTATCCATCTGTGGCAAGCAGTTTCTAGTCCATGAACTATACCACTGATAAAATTGGCTGCCCTTTAACCTTCACGAATGCAAAAAGTCAACGAGAGAAACAATGAGCCACCAAGGAGGCTACTGGTGGATCAGAAGAAGGGCCAGAAATTCAAGAACAGTAGGACAGCAACAGAGGAGGGGAGCCTAACAGAGATGCACGGAAACATTGGCATGAGTCTATGCTTCAGAGGGGGATGCTGGAAAAAACACAACTGTGCCAGATCACAAGCAGAGAGACAACTGGGAAGAGAGAAGAGGATGGTGTCAGAGTATGTGCCCATGATGCTGTGAGAGATGTCAGCTGCAGCACAAGGGGAAGCCAGCAACAGATGGATGTGTTCAAACAGACGTGATGGGCAGCAAATGGCAAAGCCACCTAAGCTCCCTTCTGTTGGCTCCTGTAGACACTGACCTCCAGTTGGGGGTTTGCCTTTGATGCAAAGACACTTCTTTGCAAGTAGGAATGGGCTCTTGTGCTCCCACACAAGCAGAGAACAGGGATGCTGTTTCAAAGACAGTGCACACAGATGTGGGTAAGATTTTCACAAATGTACAGGCCACGTTATTGCTCTGTTTTTATCACATCCATCTTTTCTTCACAAGTAACTCCTCCCTCTCCTCATCCTGGTTCCAGCTGCAGTAAGTTCTGGCTCTTGAAGCAGATCTTTAAAACACCAAATTTGTTACCAAAATTATCTGCCTCACACTGAAAGCCAAATTACTCTGCCAACTCTTGCATATGATGCGCACAAAAAGTAAAGGCATAGCCCGTGAAGTGCTGTAGACACCAGCCAGCTCCTTAGAGGTCAAAATGTCATTTCATGAACTATAAAGGTAACCACAGGAGCTAAATTAAACCTCTGAATGGGAAACTCAAGCCATTAGGAACTGTTCTTCCCCCTTCACTTCCCTCCTTTCTCAGACTCAAGGGAGCCTGTTTCTTGTTTCTTCAGACAAGCCACCCACTCACAGGATATTTAACCAGAGAATTTCCATTGTGCATTCTTGGCAGCCTGGCGTTCACCGCAGTGGCTGACCTGACCCACCAGCTCGTCTTGTCACAGCATCCTTAACACAAGTCAGTTCCTGGGTTACTGCTGCAACAGCAGAGAGATGAGCCAAGTCCTGCCTTTCTGGGGCTGCTTTGTCCAAACCTTACACCATGTAAGCTGATCAAATGCTTCCAGGCACTCCAGGTGCCCAGGCAGAGCATCTGCCTGGCAATGCACATTGTGTGTTGGCTGCTGTGGATGGGATGTTAAACTACTAATTTTTTGGACTGAAAGCAGCATCTTTTTATCTTAAGACAGACACCACATGATTTTCTTAAAAGACCACAGAGCTTTGCTGACAGGTTTGATGGAGAAATGGAAATGTGCATGACTGGAAAGTCTGCACTATCATACATCCAGTGTTTATTGGCAGCTCTCAAGCAGAATCACAAGTACCGAATGGTGGGACATGTATTTAAGTGCATAGCTCAGATGATAGAGAGTTAAGACTAATAATATCCACAAGAATAAGGGCCAGCTTCACTAAAACTCTCAGCTATCCAGGAGTTCTCCCATCGCCTATGCAGGCTGACACACAAACAAGATGTACTGCAGGGCTTAAGAATAACATAAGATCCTCTGGAAGCAATTCCAGATTGCTGCAGATGTGTGGTTTATCAGCATCAATCATAATAGCAACAAGCATGCAATTTTCCCCACAAAGAACCCCAGCCAAAGTCCCCAATTACAGGGTAAAATGAATGTATTGAGGCAAAGACTCAGGGAGAAAAATCAAGGAGTGAGCTAAAACCCTCCATGAAAGCTTTGAGGCACTGACCTGGTGAGGGCTCCCAGAGCAATTGCTTCGAAATCAAGAAGTAAAACAGAGGATGGATGCAGGTATGAGGAAACTACCGAGTTTGGGAGTAGATGAAGGTGGAAGAGTGCACCTTGTTAAATATAACTGTGCTGTTCATTTCACAGCCAAAACTTTCAGTATGGTGAATAGTCACATTCATGTTTGTTTTCAGGTCAGACTTTAATTTATCCTCCCTTCTTCTTCTTTTTGGTTATTCATCTCATCTTGTTTAGGTAAACAGACTTCCTGATTTACAGGAAGTAATTTTTTCTGAGCCAGTTCCTAAACTACCTTCAGCACCTCAGAAATGTATTACACTTTTGCAAAGTTCTACCTCTAATTTCACCATCTTAGATTTATTAGAGCTTTGTGAAACCACATAGTATTTTTAACCTGCACAGCCTAAAACTCACAGAATTGTTCTGACAAGCAGATGCTGGAGATGCCAGAACCAGCCACAAGCTCTCATCCTGGTGCCTTGAGTCTAAAGAAGAGGTGTTCTGAGAAAGGAATCAGCACTTGTATGGAGTCAGCAAATCTGTGCCATACACCTTGGAAAAGCCTAACTCCTTCCTTGAGACTGCTTCTCCCTGCCATAGTAACAAGCAAATCAGACAAAGTTAACAACAAATGAAAAAGCAGGACTGGCCTTTAGCCATGTTACTGCTCCACCTGCTCAGAGACTAGCCAAGCTGTCAATGCTCCAGATGTACCGCATAGCTGGATATTAAAATTTAGCATCACTTCATTTCTATTTCACTAAACAGGAGAATGGTTATTGCCTGATCCTGCTTGTCAGGAAACAATAGAAATGTCAGCAGAGGACGACTGGGTTATCAGAATTTAATTTCACTGGGTTGACTGGACTTGAACTGCACTCAGGTTGGATAGAGAAACTGTGATGGGTTAGGGAGACATAAGGCTTTCTTCTCCTGTTACGTGGCAAATATAGGCCTTTACTGCACAACACAAACACTTGTGGACCAGAGCATTTTTGTTCAGAAATAATTTTAAATTGAAACCATGGATTCCCTTTTAAGTGGATTTTTGACCCATTTAATGGAGGTCTTGTGCACTCCTCAGTTCCGAAATGCCCTGTGCTGGCATACAGGAAAGAAGCATGAGTCTGAGCCCCAAGTTGATTTGAATATTGATCCTCACCAGTCCACCTCTAGAAATAAATCACATTCTTCAGACTGGATATCAAAGAGTCACATGCAGTACTACTAATAAAATCACTGAACGGTTTGGGATGGAAGTGACCTTCAAAGCTCACCTAGTCCAACCCCCCTGCCATAGGCAGGGACACCTTTCCCTAGGTCAGGTTGCTCAAAGCCCCATCCAACCTGGTCTTGAACACTTCCTATAATGGGGCAGATGCAGTTTTTCTGGGCAACTTCTTTTAGTGACTCACCACTCTCATCATACAAAAAATTCTTCCCTATATCCAATCTCC
Organism: Atrichornis clamosus; assembly: GCA_013400975.1. NCBI lineage: Eukaryota > Metazoa > Chordata > Aves > Passeriformes > Menuridae > Atrichornis > Atrichornis clamosus. The sequence goes on along the minus strand of WBMZ01000427.1, from coordinate 88,161 downwards.
TTGATAAGTGACTGTGTGCTTCTGGTGGTAGAGACTAGTCACGTGTACAAGGCTGAGACAGAGGGGCGTATGATGGCACCTGTGGTGTACACAGACACACCAGGGTGAGCATCTGCGTGGTCTCTTTGTGCACTGCTTGCGTACTTCTGCCCCTGATGCCACACACTGCATTTAGAACAGTCGCTGTTAAAGCTGAAGCTATTCTGCTTTGGGTGGTCAGAGCACACAGTGAAAACAGTGGTAGTTACCAGCTGAAGGGTAGCCATTCAATGTGCCAAAGAAAGGGGGAAATACATTTGAGAAAATTTATTGTAGGAAAGAAGGTTATTTTCTTTCCTTTTTATATACGGAGTAGAAGAGATTTTAAACAAAGCACACATTTTGCATGTCTGCTGAAAGAAGTCACCAAAGAACAGTCTGAAAACAGCACTGAAACAAGATTGCAGCTTTTAACACAACATTAACTGATGCAACTCTCTGCTCTGATCTGCTCTAATCGTCTGTTCTTATGCCAAAGCATTTGTGTAAGACTTATAGTGGTGCACATCCATGTGATGCCCTGTACTGACTGCAGTCCTAGTGCAGTCCAAAGTTGGCTTCATTTTCTTGTGGAATGAAGAGAAATGAAACTAGAAACCAATATCACCAATTTTAAGGTGTGAATTGTATTACTTGTAATTGCTTTGCATGTTGTAAATAGGGTCCTTATGGAAAGATTTTTGCAGTAAATAAAAATACTCTTTTATCAGCAGTTAGGTTAGGCATCTGATTTTTTAGGAACCTCAATGCAGGCAGAGGTTGGCACACAGGGAGTCTTGGACTTGCAGGAAAACATCCACTTGGTTGATGCTTGTGCATAGCTAGTTCTCCTAGCATCTCACTGATAGGCAATTAAGAACCTTTCCCTGAAGCAGCCAAGAGCAGTGGCCCCTTATGTCCCTCTCAGATGGGCTGAGCAGGGAGTCACACCAGAACAAGTCCACAGACAGGCTTCAAAGCCTACATGGGGGCTCCAGGTTACATTTCAACCCACTCCATAGTAACTGCATGTGCTTTCCATGAAAATCACGGGAGAATCTTTACACACAGAAGGATAGGAGAACTAGTGCAAAACATATCCAACAGAAGATTAATGTCAAAATTTCATGTAGGGCTTATTGTCATAGTCTCTGTCCTACAGACCACAAACATATGCATGGGAGATTATGTCATTGTTCTCTGGTTAAAATCATAACCTACGTTTCCACAAAGGAACAGATGACATATTCAAGCAAAAAGGGTAGGGTTTTTTTTGCTGCTGTGTCATCAGAGAGAGGAGATATTTGCTTGGAATTTATAAGAAATCCACTTCTAGACCATTTTGTAAAAACAAGAATATCCTCTTCTCAGTTAAATATCATTCTTGACTTATTCCACTGCTTACTGCAGATTCCTTTCCTTTCCTTCTCACAAGATATCAAGAATTAATGAGACAGAAATTTAAATAAGGGAGAAGATAAAAGCCTAGCCCACAATTAATGTTTTACAGTTTTACAGTTTATAGGTATAATTTTAAGTATCAGTATGGGACCGATATTATTTAAACCTCTCAACTATCACAGGATCTTATAAATTTTGAAGACCTCATAGATACAGATAAAGCTACTTGCTGCTAAAACCACAGGCTAGACCAGCTATAAGCTAGGGCCATATTTGGAGCAAAGCAATTAAGACAGAAATGAAATTCTCCTTCATAGTCACACTGAAAACAAAGCACATAAGTAATATGAACACATATCGTGCTGTCTGTGGCTCTGCATGCTATACTTTTGAATGAAATAAATTATTAAAGTAATTAATGTACCTTCATTACTTATTCTTCAGCTGCTCTGCATCCATTCTTCTAATTAAGAACATTGCCTAGACTAAATATTGTGATTAAAATAGTGCACCATGTGTCTAGAGAATACCTAATTTTTTGCAGAGCTTTTTTGTTTAATTCAGTAGTGATATCTAAGAGATACTATGTCACTACTGAATACGTTCATTCCAGTTGCTTTTCTACCACATTTTTTAAACTTGAACGGCTAACTACATTATCCTTTTTTAAGACTCTGGATCTATTGATCAGGATTGATTTTTGGTACACCTTTTGTATACAGAAATGCTGAAGTTAAGGGTTTTCTAACATTCTTGAATGGCAATGCTATTGATGAAACAATACAAAACTTACAAAGTAAGACAAACACAACTGATTCTGTGCTTAACATGTCAATTTCTAACTTAAGTCATGCACAAAGTATAAAACAGGTCTTTGAAAAAAATGCACTTACCTGGTATGTAAACAACACTTCACTTGGTGATTTACCTATTTTCCCGTTGATGTTAACTTCAATTTGACCTTGTTGTTGTTCATTCATTGGTCCGACTTGACACACAATCCTAGAAAGAAAGAATGTAAGTTTATCTGTTAGAAGTAACAGCTGCAATACCAATGCAATGTATGTCAGCTACCGCACACACTGCCAGCAGAAGCAATAACTTTGCTTTACCCTGTACAATGTACTCAAATGCTGCCTGAGATTGCCAGCAAAACCACCCAAGAATAGTCTGCTGGTTTATCTAGAGGTTGGTAAAACTGAAATCTGAGCACTGTACATAGCAGCTACTTCAGCAGTCCATCAGTAAAGTGCCGCTTTCAGAAGACTCAAAATCAGCCCAGAAGTAAGTTGAACCTCTGCAACTTGACACAAAGTTTACAGTGGACTTTGTGATGTTAAAAAGAAGTCACAAAGGACCCCCCACCTTGATGCAAACATCAGACCATCAACTATATAATTTTGTGTGTTTTACCTGCTGATAATTTTGTTCTGCATCTTGCTATCATTCAGCTTTTCACACCTACGATCAAAACCCTTTCAGAATCACTGTTCTCTGAAAATAAATTTGCAGATAACACATGCAAAATCAGAGGTCAAGGATCACTGGCCAAGAAAACACTGCCTTAGAACAAGCACTTCTGCTGAATGATAGCTTGGATGTTTAAATTTTTGTTTCATGCAGGTAAACCACAGAATGAAAGCATGAAAAGGCAATAAGGATTCAACACACTTGAAAACTGGGACAAATGCTTTATGGAGAGCTGATAATACAGTTAGATAAGGAGGTCTATAGTTCTCACAGCCTGTGCAGTCAGACAGTTTCATATAGGACACACCCTGAGGATAACTGCTTGTTTCTGCCACTCTTTCCCTCCAGAATTATTGCTATTCTTCCTTAAGCAGTGCATGACTGCTTAAAAAAATCCCAAAGTAGAAAAAAACCCCCTCAACAACTCCAAATTACTGGGTATAATGTACTTAAATTGGGACTTATAATAAAAGGATTGTCAAGTCCATCTGCAGATGACTCCAGAACTTTTTCCTGGGTACTGGCAAATGGACAAGATTCTCTAAATTCTTGCATGTCCTGGCGTGTGTATGGCTGCCTGAGCCTGTTCCTCATCATCTCTCTACTGTATTCTTGGAAGTTGTATCTTCATGTCGGGCAGAAACAGGAAACGGTGCCTTTGGAGGAATTTTTACCATATGTCAAGCTAGGGAAAGCAGTCGGGGGCCGGCCGGGGGTGTGTGGGGGAAACACTGTAGCAGGGATTTTAATTGGAAAAGTTTCCTCCCCTTCCCAGTGCTGGCACTGCCTCCCTTCCCCCATGTTACTAATGGAAAACTACAAAGAATGAGAACAGAGTGCTCTAAGGCCAACAATTAAATCACCACAGAGCCAGAAAGCAGCCTTAAGTGTCTTAAATCTTGCCATGCATGGGAGCAACTGGCTCCTAAAAAGACTAGCCTTTTACTGCAGAAGGGTAGGGGAGCAAGACAAGGCACTTATTATTATTTTTAAATTTAATTATATAAAATAAGGTAATAATAAAAGAATGGAGAAAGACAAAGAAAGAAAATTATAGATATCTATTTGAAGATTTCCCTAACTTCTTTTTTAAGGCCTCCCTAGTGAAGAACATCCTTCAAAACCCACTAATTTGTAGATAAATGACATGATGCAAGTTGCATTTGTTCTCACCCATTACTACACTGCCAGAACTTAGGAAGCCAGTAATGTTGCTATGATACAAGGAACCAGTCATCTCAGTTTTGGCTCCTTTCCATGTATTTAAAAATATAAAAAAGCTTTAGAAAAAGCCAAGAGGATGGGGAAATTCTTGTAAGGCTATGCTGCAATTCAGTGCAGCTTTTGCAAACACTGAAAATAGGGAATGGGAAAAGATGACTGTAAAAAAGTTTGTAATTCTGTGGATGGGAAGTACACGTAAATGCAGGAGTGATGGCAATAAAATTGGGAAGCAGTAAGAAATAAACAGCTATTCTTTACCTTCTCCAGTCCTAGAGGCCTGGGACGCTCTAAATGCCACAAATTGACTAAAGCTAAATATTTTTCAAAAGCTTAAAAAAAAAAATCACTTAGGTATCTTCAAAATCCCTTTCAAAACATGTCACAGGAATAGCAAAAAGTTACTGTGTTACACTAAATTATAAGTAGGCAAATAAAGCCAAGGTTGCGATTGCAGCTTTAAAAAGTGAATAAAAGAAAAATCACACTACCTAAAATATGTCATTACTCTTAATATTACTACTGAATCTTCATGTTATGCTTTTCATCAGCTAATATCAAAAGGGTATTTCGCTCTTGAAATTAGATGCTTGATATAATCTGCAGTAAACACCTAGATACCCACCTAGAAGAATTTAGGCACTCTGTTTTCATTTTTGGCACTGCTTAAGAGTGTGACAAGTAATCCGCAAAACACCTGCCAACCCTCTTAGGCAATTCAACATCCATGGACTTGTTGGCTCAGAGAAGTAACTTAGTCATCTAGAGCTAAACCTGAACTCTGGGCTCCCTCCCTGCCCCCAGGAAAGAAACTTTGTAGCTGGACTAAAGAGATTTAAGCTTCCTCTTGCTTTGCCTACTTTCCCATAAATCTTGTATGCTTGGCTTCACTGTAGTTCAGATTTAGCAAAATTTTAATGACTGAATGCACATGTAGAATGCCTTTAATTTAAAAACAAATAGTCTTGATATATGCAGTAATAGTTGATGAAAGCTTTTTAATCAAGTAAGGAAAAAAATTCGATCAGAAGCAGGATGGTAGTACACCATCGTAAATTTGTTGCTGTATTACAATCCATAACAATTTTAAATAAAGACTCAAACATGTTACTATGAAATATTGCAGGTATATCACACTAGTTCTTTCTTCTAATGGTAACCACAAGAAGATAATCTTCTGAAAATGCACAGAAGTTCCTTCATTCTTCTAAAATTTTGTGGAAAACATCCATCAATTACCTTGTGGAAACAGAGTAGAACTCCTCTTTAAAAAGACATTCCTTGTCTGCCACCATTATATTTTTTACATCTTCTGCTTTTATTCCCAAATTAGATCCCATTATTGTCAAAAGAATTCCACCACTTAGTGGTCCAGTTTTTGGCTCAATCTGTGTTTGCATGAGGGAGAGGGGAAACAAAAAAGCAAAATTAAATATTGCAATGATTGTGTTGCTCTTCTATAATATTTAAAGCTACTTTGACTTACCCACACTTGAAATGCAGATGTTTCTTGTAGGACATACACGAAAACATGCTATGCAACTTTTTAATGTTAATTAATCATCTGTTAGCTCAGAACCAGTATTCATCAGCTGCAGATTTCATGTCTCCTGTGGCAGACTGTTACGTACAAAACTCTTGCCTGGTGTTTATTCTGTTTTAAGTTTGCTTCCTCCACTAAAGTGCTGTGATTTTGAAAAGCAAATGGATTGCGCTCTTCTCACAATCCTTCCACAGAGCTTTTCCAGCATTTTTTGGTCATGATTTTATGCCCTTAGGTTCACATCAGAGCAGTGCACCTTCCTAACACACAGTGCTGCCTCACACAGTGTCTTCAGAAGTTCCTCTAGTCCCTTGATTTTCCTTACTGCATCTCATGGTAGGGTGCTGCAGCACATGGGCTAACTGAGTAATTTGCAAATAAAATAAGGACAGAGAAGATCCTGCAGTTGCAGTGGACTCCTCAGACTGAAAAATGGCCCTAACAGGCACTTAAATTTAGAGTATTTGTTGGGAGACTAACCTGCTTTCCTAGGTAATACTTGAAGAACGTCCAGGAAAACCTTTTCAGGTCTTCAGCTTTGGAGGGCTGCAAGCTTGCCATCAAGAAGAGGGAGGTTGCACTTTAATGTCTGCTCCCTCAAAATCAGTTTCTTAGGTCTAAGCAACTCAGACCACAGAGACATGGCTGCTCTGCCTTCTGCTTAGCCCAGCTCCAGGGTCACTTGCTCCATTTTCCCACAGGTTCAACTTCCTAAAACTTCTGCCTGCTGGCTGTCCATTTGCACTCAACCCATAAACAAATTAGCTGAAAAATCACTCAACAGTTTGTGTAGATGTTTCCAAACATTTTGCTTAAATCTAAACCTAATGTAAGCTTTGAAAACCTAATGTATTTTAGTATCTAGCTTTCAATCCACGATAATGTATAAACAGTATCCCAGGTGAAAATACTTTTTTTCTTAATTTTCCTTTTCCTTCCTACTCAAATCATCTTTATCTGGGCACAGATATTACACAATTATTGTTCTACACACCTTCTGCAGAGATTCCAGGGTATTTATCTTCCTTGGCAGACTTAACTGTTTAATAGTAATTTCTTCTTAGATTTATCCTCATGGCCAACCTCCCTCAGTGTCCTGCTGTCTGCCTGTAAGAATGCTGCACCTCTAACAGTGCAGCCTACAGGGATTCAGTGTCTCTTCCAGTTAGAGCCACAGGTTTCAGACACAGTTCCTACTGAGTGAAACATCCCTGTTACCACATTTAGTGATAGCCTGGGATATGTTCTCATCAAATAGTGTGTCTGAGTTTTGAAGTATTGATACAACTGTTGCAGCAATTTAGATTTGCCCAGTGGAAGCATGTATTATTCTTTTCTCCACAATTATGCCCATAAAAGCAACATTTGGCTTGTTTCTGAAAAGGACATGGATTTATGACTTTCTTTGTCTGCTGATCCACCCAGGTAAATGACAATCTTCCCTTACCCTGGGTGAATGCCTCAACTGCAGAGTAAGTCAGGGGTGCACATTTGGCCCCGCTGACTTCTTACATTCAATTCCTACAGCCTTAGGTTCGATTCTTGTGTGGACTGAAAAATATCGTTGACACCTGGAAAATATATTGTGACACAGAAACAATCTGCTCCCTTATTAAATACTACTTAAAAGTCTACCTTTAAGCCTGTAAATGAGCCTGTTAAGTGCTTGTAGTTCCAGAGCCAGTGAACCTCTCTTACAGACTCATTTCAGGTAGAAAGGATTTCATGAGAGAGAAAATCCAAGCTAATCCCCAAGTACCAAGTGCCACATTTTAAGTGTGCACTGCTAGCCTGGCTTCAGACACGGTGAAGTCTAGCCTTGAAAAACAAGGAGTCTCAAAGACTCCATTCAGTCTCTTATTTTGAGTCTTTACAAATCTCTCACACACATCACTACTGGCATTATTTCCTTTCAGTTATTTCAGAGGCTTACTTAACACCAATATTACACTGGCAGGGAGAGAAAAAAGTAATCTTACGCGAGTGATTTCTGGAGGAGGACACGTGTTGGTGGGAGGAACGTGACAGAGTTTTTCATAAACGCACTTGCTGGGTTTGCCATCTTCTTCACACCAGACACACTTATAGTCATGAGGGGCAGCAAGGCATAAGCTGCAGTCGCTTCGTCCATAGGAGCAGTTGTACAGAGTCACTGAAAGACAAACAGTAAATGTACTTAGACATTTGTCTCTGTTTTAAGGATAGTCAGTGTCCTTTAGGAAGGAAAACTAACCCTATGCACAAAGTTCATAGTAACGTGAGTAATATGTGCACTCTGTACTTAATCCCTGAATGATGCTGAGAGAAAATTGTATTCTTCCTCTACAGAAAAACCTGACAGTTATCCATGTGCAGAGTATGAATAAACTATCAAGTAGAACCCAAATACATTTTTGTCACTCAGGCACTGTCAAAACATTCAAGTACAAAGTCCTTAGTTTGACTAACCTCAATAACCCATACAACTGTTCAAAGATTACTTCAAATATCAGGTCCTCCTGGAGCACCCCAAGTCAGATGTGAAAGGGTATAGACTCTGCATGGGTGTCAGTGGGAACAGACATCAGCTGGCATGGGACCTCTGCCAGTCGCAGATTTAAAGGAAGAGAGCTGCCTTTGTAGACTGTTTTCAGGACATTTGGGATTTCCCACAATCATCACTAATGCCTGAACCAAATAGAAAGTTAACACTTACTGAAGTGTTATCCCTTATTGAAGTTAATACCTCCATATTTCTCCATTCTTCTCTATTTTCTTGCTTTTGTTTTTCCTTTTGTCTTGAACTGTCAACCTGATATATGCCTTATTCCTTTTATAGTGGGATTTAGTTCTAGCTTTTCTGAGCCAAGAAATCACATCTGACAGTCATGCCTCTCTTCCTGATGAAGCATAGACCAAATGTCCCAGACACTAAGCTTGTTTAGGCCCCCGTCAATTTCTAGTATGATGCACAGTCATTGAATAAAATTAATTTTCCCAAATAGATGCAAAGCCTTGGGACATAGCTGGGTGGTTCAGCACCATACGGAGAGCCTGGGCTTGCAAAAAAACATATGGAGATGCACTTGAGAGCTAGCCCAAAAGAAAACAGACTAAAAAGATGCTGCACATTTCTCTAGGGGAAGTGTGCAAGTTGCACAGATTACCCAGCATGTGAGTGCTGTGCCTTCCTGGATAGGTGAGATAATTATTGCAAAGAGAAAAATGTCTTGCTCTCTCCTCTTCTGCTCCTTTTTTTACCTGTTTCTACTTTTTGCTGCTCTGTATTTCTGGCCACACAGCCTCTCACTCTCTGCCTTGGAGGCTCTGGCAATTTTGAGTCTTGTAAATCAACTTAAGTTACCAGAACAGCAGAAAACTATCTAGGTTTCCTCCTGTGCTCTCGCAATGGGGTATACAAGAGAGAGACTCAGCATCTTCCCTTTCCAGTAGTGATGAGCTGTTTTATGTACTCATTACGTCTCAAGAAACAGCAGCCTTAGTGACACTGGATTATTTTCAAATGAGGTTCATACTTAAAGATGCAGGAAATAAAGGAAAGTAAACAGGCGTGGACAAGGGTAATCCCTTTGAGATTGCATATGGTGAAGGCCATTAAAAATGTCTACTTAAAGGTTTTCCTCTCGGAGGAGCAGGACTCTAGGAAGGACACTGGCAAAACCACCCTTCAGTCACTAACATTTCAATGCACTTGGTATCTTCCCAGATAACAGCAGCAGCAGTAGCTTTTGAAATCTAATTTCAAGAGACTACCATGTCAGATTTCTACTAAAATGAAAAAGTAAAATGAGAATGCTAGTTTTCCATTATTCTTTTCTACAGTGGTTTTGTTCCCCTGCTAAACATGAACAATATTGCAGATGCCCAAATCTTGTCTCTCTGCCACTTGTAGGAGAACATGTAATCTCACACAGGCAGTTTTTCTCTAAATGCTGTATATTAAAAACCCTTAGCATTCAGTTTCACAGCTAGTCTTTAATATAATAAGAGGTTTTTATTCTTTCCCTTACAATGAAGAGTTAATGCAATGATGAAGCCTGGTTTTAACCCTTCCTACCTCTAATCAGCATATCCACTTGATTTCAATTCAGTTGAGGTATCCTTGGAGGTGTATGCAAAACTGAGGGTCTTTGGCATTTCTTAACAATGAATCAATGTAAAAGAGCATTTTTTTCAATATTATCTTCATCTTCAAGGAATTTTCAAGGAATAGATGAGCATAAAGCAAGAATAGCATCATTTGCTTTATAAACTGAGCACATCAATACGGAAGTCACTGAGCAACAAACATAAACCAAGCAATTTCAAACAGTTTTTGTGTCAGCTATCCACTCTGTACGCTGGATGTAAATATAGTGCTGGGGAAAAACACCAGACTGACAGCCCTGGTGTGCTGCTGTTTGCTTTGTGGACAGTGGCAAGGAAAAGTTTCCTTGCTGTGAATTGCTTTTGTAGGAACCAGATTGCTTTCTTATTCCAGCATTCTTAAAGATTGCTACTGCAATGACACTTGAACAGGAAATATTATTGAGCAAATCTTCCCCTTGGCTTCCTAAACCCGGCACTTCCCACCCACACCACCACATGGCCACCAGGTACAGCATGGGAATATGTTTACTGAATTACTTTATTATCCTTCACTGTCTGGACAGGGATTCTTATCCAATCCCTCGGTAAACAATGTCTTGATGTCCCTCATATTCAGTTGCATAAATGCAATGGAGAAAGCCATGGCCTTACAGCATTAACCACTCCCCTTGTTCACTGATCAGCTCATTATATGTACCAGCAGCAAGCCACTCATTAGATTCAGACTCTTATCCATCACCTTGAGATACCAGCTGTGATATCATTGATATAAAGGACAAAGGATAAAAGGGATATATTGGATTTCACACTGTTCAGAACCCCTGATGGCTTGAGATGTAAAAGCGCTGTCATAACTTAGTATTCACTAAGTGTTATACAAAGAAAGGGTTCTTTCACTGACAGGTTCAAAGGTGCTTCTCAGCAGCAACCATATACTCAAAGCCAATTCTTTTCAAGATGCATAAAAACACATTACACTCTGGATTTCATATGGCAAGGGAGTCTAAAAGACAGAAAAATTTGGATTTCAGAAAATCCCTTTTATAATGAAAAAGACACATTTGTTGATAATTTTTCAATTCTCTTCTTGCAAGGGTTATATATTTCAATTTAAATGATAACATTTCTTTAATAATTTAGCTACTTTTTTCTTTCTTAAATGTTTTTTTCCTGACTTGGAAAAAGATGTTGGGAATATCTGGTCAAAGTTTTGCAGTTTTAAACACGACAGCCTCTGGAATGGAAATGAAGACAGTGTGAGATTGTAATATGACCTCTCTGCAACATTCATGCCAGATCCTCTTTTAAGTCTTTTAACACTGCACACAGAGCCATAAGGAAAATCTTCTAAAAACATAGTTCATGCTGCCAATAAGAAAGGGAATAAATTTAAATATTGTACAGTTGGAAAAGATTTGACGTGCAGAGGAAATTACTTGGGGTACTAGTATTAGTTTTCCTGATGTTGACTCATCATGCAAGTAACATGAGGGTTGCCTCATAGTTTTTGCAACGTTCTGCCTTAAACTTCAGTCCAAAGGAGTTTGAGATAGATCTCAGCTCCTAGATACTGCTCCATACTGCTCCACTGATTTTGAAGGAGTTTCCTTACCTCAGCACAGGACTAGGCTTACAGACATAATTGCTTTGTTATTGTATGTTGAAAGAAATGAAATTTATATTCATAAAGATATTTTTATCAGAGATCAAGTCTTTGTGCTATAAGTTTTAATTTATTTTTTAATAGAAGTAAATGAATACAGTAATGAGGTGAAAGCACACTGAATGTTTCTGTGTACAGGCGATTGCCAGCAGACATAGGGACTGCAGAACCCGTCTGAGCTGAGAAACCTAAAAGTTGAGATTTCAAGTGAAGTCCACAAGTGGCTGTGAGAAGGATCCTCTTTACTGCTATTTAATGAGGAAAGTTCATTGAGGAAAGGAAAAGATAATTGAAAAAATTACTAATCAAACTACTTAAGTAAGTTTGAACTGTGAAGCTTTGCTATTAGGATTGCCCTTCAGAGGAAAAGCAATCTTGAAAATCATAGAATCGTAGAAGTAGAATAGTTTGGGTTGGAAGAGCCCTTTAAAGGTCATCTAGGCCAAATCTCTGGGCAGGTACATCTTCAAGTAGATCAAGTGATTTTTGAGATTGTCCTGTGTACAGCCAGGAGTTGGACTTTATGATCCTTGTGGGTCTCTTCCAACACAGGATATTCTGTGATTCTGTGATTCTATGCAGAGGCCCATCCAGCCTGACCTTCAATGTTTCCAGGCATGGGCTATCTACCACCTTTCTGGTATACATAACATAGCCCTGTACTAGACACTGAAGAAAATTAACTCTTCCCCAGCTGAAACCAGCAACCAGTGCCAGTGTTTCACCAGCCTCACTGTAAAAAACTTCTTCCTTATATCTAATCTAAATCTACCCTCTGCCAGTGTAAAACCATTGCCCCTTGTCCTGTCGCAACAGTCCCCGCAATAAAGTTTGTCCCCATCCTTTTTTTAAGTACTTTAAGTACTGAAAGGCTGCAGTAAGGTCTCCCTGGAACCTTCTCTTCTCCAGGCTGAAGAACTTCAACTCTCAGCCTTTCCTCATGGGGAGAGGCACCCCAGACCTCTGATCACCTTTGTGGCCCTCTCTCCTCTGTACTCATTCCAGCAGGTCCATGTCCTTCATATGTTGCAGGCCCAGAGCTGGATACAGTACTCCAGGTGGGATATCATAAGAGTGGAGTAGAAAGAGAGAATTCCCTCCCTCACCCTGCTGGCCACGCTGCTTTTGATCCAGCCCAGGGTACGACTGGCTTTCTGCGCCGCACATGCGCATTGCTGGGTCACGAACAGCTTTTCAGCCCCAAGTCCTGCTCTGCAGGACTACTCCCAATCCCTTCATACCCAGCCTGTATTTGTGCTTGAGATTTCCCCAATCCATGTGCAGGACCTTGCACTTGGCCTTGTTGAACTTCCTGAGGTTTGCACAGGCCCACCTCAAGCCTGTCAAGGTCCCTCTGGATGCCATCCCTTCCCTCAAGCATGTTAGCTGCACCACACAGCTTGGTGTCACTGGCAAACTTGCTGACAACACACGTTTAATGCATTACTTTACTATTAATAACTTTTGATCCATCAGATTTAATTGTTTCACCCAAGCCAGTACAATCTACAAACATTGTGATTAACAAGACTCCAAATTATGAAGGAATAGATTTCTGTTTACTGTAATTAATCTCCCTTTAATCCCATATTTCATACTTACCCATCAGTTTGCTGTCAATCTTGACCTTATCTGTTTTTATGGATAAGTTAAGTTGTAGGGTCTCATTTGCACTATAGGAGAACTGGAAAAGATGACATGATAGGGATATTTATACCTTCATTTGGCAAGGTTAATTTCATGCATGTTCTATGATTCTGAGAGCTGTGAAGGTTTTAGAAACTCTCCCAAGCCTTATGGTCTTTTTTTCATCTTGGCCAAATACCTTTATAGAAAAATGTTTTAATGAACCTAATCCTTCACAATCAGAATTTTCAAGTACCAAGGGACAGAAATATCTGAATACTGGCTTTTCATTAATTTAATTTACATTTGGTTATAAGTATCAAAGCAGCAAAAGTACTGTTCAGATGCAGTAAGTATAGCTGCTGACCCTGCTGAGTTCTGCCTTCCCACACCATCTGGCCCCATTACTTCTGCGGGCACAGCAGACTTGCACCACATGGATGGGAAATCTCTTGCATCTTTTGCAGTGCAACCTCCTCATTTTACAGCAAAATCACAAGGTTCACATACTCCAAGACATGAGCTTCTTCTCATGTTGAAAGACAGCAGTGATGACAATTGTTGGGAAGGAAGAAGAGCAAATAGAAATAGGGAGGCTTTAAAAAGCAAATGTTTTGTGATAGGCACAGATGATGCATAAATGCCCATTAATTCTCAAAACTACTGTTAGCTTGTAAGACATAAAGTTTATAGTATACATAACATTTGTGAGTCAAACTTTGAGCTTAGAAAATAGACTATTTTATAAATATTATTTCCTTTCTCAGTAAAACGAGTGAAAGAAGCATAACTACTAAGTAGACAAGCAACAACATATTGTTATGATTCTTACCATTCCCATTTTTACAGATGCAAAATGGAAAAATAATGAATTGGAATGTGGAGAGGGAGAGCACTGAAATTCTTGTATTTTATCCTCAATGATTTCACTATATTGCATAAAAAGTGAAGAATAAAACAGTAGAAGTCTTGAATTCCTCCAGGTACAGTTCAAGGATTCTTTGGCTTACATGGGTAGAGAAATCGAGGAGAAAGATTGAGTGCTTTAAGGGGAGCCTTCAGGAGCTCTGAGCCAAAGCTGTTGCCTTTGACTACTACTGCCAAAGAGAAATCTCCATCAGAAGTGACTTTCTTTTCTGAGGGAAACTCATATTACCTTTATAATTCTGGAGACATGTAGCTACTGGAATAGGTTAGAAGAAGAACTGAGCATATTTGGTAGGTGAATGATATTTTCACATTTACCTCTTTACTCACGAATGAAAATTTTCCTTCATCTGACTCGTCAACAGAAGCTTCGAATTCAAATTGGCTGTTTCCAACCATAAATTTTTTACCCTATGGATAAGAAAAGTTCAGTTTAAAATTTATATAGCATCACCAAGCATAGTAAAATATCACCAGGCGATATCATGTTCAGCACTGGAAGAAACTAAGACCAAAAGGAGATGGCTAACCAGTTACAGTCATGTTCTAAAGCAATATTAGTGAAATGCTAACCGGAGCAACCTGCTACTTTGCTACATTCCATCAATGTTCCTTCATGGTAGGCACACCAAGAAGTTCAAGGAAAGCAAAATCATATATAGCACTCCTTTTAGGGAGCATTAAGAAAAAGCTAAGAGATGTGAATACTGGTTGGCTTCACACATCAGATGTGTTGTTAACAAAGCTGTGTGAGTTCTGCCCTTATAGGCTTTCTCTGTAGGGTTTCTGGGCAGAGCATCAATTCAAGAGCTGTATGGAAAACTGGAACGAACATCTCTCAGCTCTTGCTGGCTTTCTCCTGCCTTACCATGATTCCAGCTGTATTTTCATAGGATAGTCTTTGATGGCTTCATCAATTTAAGGGCATTTTTGCCTCGTAGACACCTTCTTCCCCTCTCTTCTCCCTAGGTCCCCAATCCATTAATCCCTGTCTTAAGGCCGTAGCACATACTGACCATCACTGCATTGACAAAACTCTCAGCTTGGCTATTCTGTGATTCAGTTGAGGAACTTAGCTGGCTAAAAACCATGACACTGTTTCTGTGCTGGGTAATTCTCCTGCCCATTGGACAGCTGTGCAAACAGCTTTGCCAGAAGAATATTAGAAAGAGATGAGTAGCAAGGATATTTTTGGATAGAATTGTTGGTAAAGACTTATGAAATCAGAACCCACTGGGGGACAAGACAACCTTCACATTTACAAAATCACAAAATGGTTTGGGTTGAAAGGGACCGTCAAAGATTATCTAGTCCAATACCCCTGGCATAGGCAGGGACATCTTTTCCTAGACCATGTTGTTCAAAGCCCCATCCAACCTGGCCTTTGAACATTTCTAGGGATAGAGTAGCCACAAGTTTCTTGGGTAGCCTGTTTCAGTCTCTTACCATCCTCATTGTAAAAGATTTCTTCCTTATATCCTATCTAAACCCACCCTCTTTCCATTTAAAATTGTTGCCCCTTTTTCGGTGCCTACAGGCCCTGGTGAAAAGTCTCTCTCCCCCTTTCTTATAAGCCTCCTTTATGTATTGGAAGTCCACAAAAATTTCTCTCTGGAGCCTTCTTGAGGCTAAATCAGCTTGACTCTGTCAAGTTTTTCTTCATAGGAAAGGTGCTCCAGCTCTCACCCTCTCTCTGATCATTTCCATGTCTCTCCTCTGGACCTGCTCCAACAGGTCCACATCTTTCCTGTACTGGGGACCCCAGAGTTGGGTGCTGTACTCTGGCTGGGGTTTCAGGAGAGTGGACTGGAGGAAGATAAATCAACTCCCTCAACCTGCTGGTCACACTTCTTTTGGTGCAGCCCATGATACCATTGGTTTTTTGGGCTGCAAGTGCACATTGTCAGCTTGTATCTAATGTTTCATTCCCAAATCCTTCTACACAGGGATACTCTCAATCCATTCAACACCCAGTCTGCATTGATATTGGAGATTACCCTTACCCAGGTGCAGGACCCTTTCAGTGGCCTTGCTGGACTTCATGAGAGCTTCATGTGGATGTAAAGAACTAGTCCCTCTTTTTGACCAGACCCACCTGAGTCTCGGAGCACATTGCAAAAAAATAACGGTTACTCGATTCCTCTTTTCTACTCCAAAGGTTAAATACACTGTCTCCTGCTATCATCTAAGCCTGGTGCATGAGCATCTTATCCTGTTTATTTGTAGCTACTTCTTCAATATTGGAATCACTGGTAACTCAAGGGTCACTAGGTTTATCTAATTAGTATAGAAGAAAGCTTTCCTACTGCACCTTCACTGTGACAGGTTGGGCTGTGGACATGAGTCCACCAAGGTTTGAGGAGGACATCATGTTTTAAACCAGGTACAGGACCTGACCCAAGTCTCTGGGTGGTTTACATTATAGAGGGAAACAAATCTTTTACTTCTTCCTTCTCAGAAGCTACATATAGAAAGTAAGGTACTGACTGAGCTCTGAAAAGCCTTGTCTGAAACTTTTACAGCCCATTCTGCTTTACAGAAAATATCTACATAGTCCAAGTTTTAAAGCACCTCCTTACAAATTTTTTTTTTTTAAAGAAATGCTGTCTTGTTTTCCCTACTCCACATATTTTAATATAGCATGTATTTTTCAAAAGTATTCAAGTTCTGCTGCTGCTGCATAAGGCTTTCCCACATGCTTAAGAGCAGGTTCTGGGAGAGGGGAGGAGCTTTGTTGTGTGTGACAGCTGATACCTGGAGTGCATTGAAATCAGGAATTGCTATACCAGGCTCTTGAGCAGAAGGCCACAGAGCTCGCAGTCAGTAGTTTTGGTGCGAGAGATGCGTAGCAAACACTGGGAAGCAGGTTACACATCAGACACACATGAATGACAAAGATAAATCCAAATGGGAAATTACTTTTAACGAAAATCTTTGGCGGGCTAATAAGGTTATCTTGATGCTGGTACATCTGTCTCTCCTACTGTGCCAATCTTTCAAGGACTCAGCTGGAGAATGCCTCTCAGAAATTGCATGCAATATGACTGATCAGTGCTAAACTTGCCTCCCTCTGACTGTCCTGGATGAGGCTATTCCCAGAACGACAGCTTGGATTTACCTACTGAAATTCTTTCAGAGGAAGGAGAGGGCAGAAAAACAGTCAACAGATTCTCCTATTTTAGTCTATTTCCCACCAATGGAAGTCTCATGAGGAGACATTAATTGTATTTTAAGCACTCACAAATTAAGAGGTGCATACAAAATGTGTGAGCTTACACTTCCACCCTCAGTTCTACAACAGCAGTTTTGTAAGCATTTTACATCCCTGAATCACTAAGTAAGCCCTTCACTGTTCATCTCCACCTAGAAATGAAGATGCTTATGCACAGATTGTTGGGTATTACACTTACTCACTCATAGTAAGGCTGTGTCTGCATCATCCTTTTAAGTAAAGCACAGATAAAACCAAGATAACAGAACTAGTAGTTCAAAATGACAACATAACATTAATTTTTGCTTTTTCTAAGAAAGAATTTAGGCAAGGAAAATAGGAGGAAAATGGATATACCAATGTTCTAATCAATAAAGACCTTAAATGTGCTCATAGCTGCATGAGTTCTAGCTTCAAAGGTACTGTAATGCCCACCATATCCTGTGGCAAAATCGTTCTACATGACAAGCCAAATGTTATTTTGCATTTGGGCTGTGGGCCAACTCCTACAAAATATCCATCCATGCCTTCTCCTGAGCCACCCTGTTTTCCATGAGATGTTTACCAAAGGCTGAATGTAAGTTATGCCCTTACTCAAATGAACTTTCAGTCATCAAAGTTACTGCTACAGATAGCACGACCCCAGAGGCATGACTGCCTGTATGATTACAACTATTTCATGCCTTATTTGTCTGTTATCACATATATTAGAGGTCCATGTATATAGCTGTAGTCCCTGTGTATGCCTATTCAAGTCCTGGCACTGAAGGCATTATTGTTTTGACTTAAAAATGCACCTCTGTACCAGGACAGAAGGAGCTGATCCTGTGACAGAGATAACATTTCCACCTGGCTCTCACCCAAGAAAATTTACTCTGACATGATTTGACACACTGCTCTCCAGCATCTTTCCAGGTTTGGGACTATGCATTCACCTTGACTTCTTACAGAGGCTTGAACTCCTTGTAAGCCTTCCCAGTTCCAAGTTAAATAAATACATTCTGTAGGCAAACTGTTAAACATTGCCACCCCTGACAAAGAATTCAATCTACAGGACATCTCTCTGCCTTTGTTAAATGCAATTGATATCTCACAGAATTAAAAAAACCCAGCAGCTTTTATTCCATTCCCCTTTAGTTTAGATTAAAGTGCTTACTTGCAGAATGATAAACTAGATGAACGAGTTTTGGGATTCCTGTGACTGCTTCTCCTCCTTGGAGGAAAAGGGTCTACTAGAAGTCAAATTCAGCACATCTAGATTCTGCATCTGCTCTGAATTTGTTATTGAGAGAAAATGGGCACTTCCACTTATATCAGGGGAGTAGGGAAAGATTTTCCTCTTGGGCAGAAAAACAGCTCTTCACAATGCTAAACAAAAGAAATATGAGTATAATCTCTGGAATACTTTTCAATTTTTAGCAAAGAGAGCTGTGGCCTTTAAGAGAGGTGTTGTGTGCCACATCTTGCACACAACCAGACATCCTACCAGGGACCAGTCCCGGCATCTTGGAGAACAGACCAAATTCACCAAATTTGCATTTCACTGTCTGCATATATTTTAAGGTCTTTAAAAAAAAGTTTATTTTTGAACATATTTTTGCGTAGCATGGTTTTCACATATGTCTACAGTAGTGACACACAGCAAGGTCCTCATATTGTAGCACTTGCTGGCTGGGTTTTACCCTTCTCTGAATACCCTTCTGACATTGCTACTCTTCAGGCCTGTTGACCCTTTTCTCTCCCTTGGCAGGAGTAGCAGGGGTGACAGAAGGAATTTAGAAGCTATACAGTACTTCAATTTGAAAAAGGAAAAAACCCCTCAAAAAACAAGAGCTTTCTTTCCCTCGATAGAAGGATAGTAGTTAAAGAAATCAATACACTCCCCAGTGTATCCATCATCAATTCACATTTACACAAAGACAATACAGAAACAAACAGTAGAAACTGATAACACTACTCGAGCTATCACCTAAAAAATGGTTTTTAAGCTTCTTTTTTATCCAACTAACAATAACATTTCATGCATTGTCTAGGCTATAAAACAATTACAACCTTGGGGTCAAACTCTGACATCTCAGAAGCTTTGTAACATATTTTCTGGAAGCAAATATGAAGAAAGAGAAGCCTTTGCTATGGTTGAGAAAATACCTGATCATGATGGTCTGATTTGATGGTCACCCACACACACACAAACAAAAGATTATTTTATCCAAACTAAGAAACATTTAATTTCTGAGTGTGTTTTTGTGTTTGAAAGGTGAAAACTGAATTAAGCACACCAAGTGATGTCATTCTAGAACAATAACAAAACCCACCAAGTATTTAATTAGAAAAAGCTGTGAAACAGTCACAATTCCCACATCTCCTCTCATTTCATTAGATGAAAAATAATTGTCCAGTGTCTTGTTAGGCCCAACTTACATTCTTTAAAAAGCCCCCTCCAATTTAGTAGTTAAAGTATTTTATGCAGCTCAGATTCTGTCTTGGTGATGACTCTATGACAGTAACCAATATTATATCAAACTTGAATGTGTAGCTCTTTCTTTAAATTACGAGCAGGATCTCCAAGGCACACGAACTAATGCTTTAGTTTAGGGGTGCGGATGCAGTTTAAGAGGCATTCAAATAACAGCTAGCTTTGAATTAATCTGCTTACTTACCTGATAATAATCTAGATGTTCTCCCTCAAAATACACAGTTGTTTGGTACTCCATAGGTATTATTGAAGGGGCAGGGTTTAGAAACTGTGGGCATTTTTCTGCCTGAGGAGAGAAACATTTTATATGTTATTACAAATAAAAAGTCTTATCACAACAAGCTCCAATGGCCTTCGGACAATAGAATGATTGTTCTGAAGAACTTCATGCTTAAAATACAGTGACAGATTTGATTACACCCTTTCAAATTAGACATGCTAAAAATGATTGCAGAGTATGTCAAAGCTGTGGGTGATTATCTTTCCCTGCCTTGAAACCTTGTTCCTCCCATTGAAGCAAAATAGTAAAAGGAACAGAAATACCCTTTCAGGAGTTATTCAGTCTCACTGCCCCTCCTCAATCACACCCTGAAATTCCCACCCCCGCACTGTCACTAAAAAAAACCACCTTACACTTCTGGAGTTAACTTCAGATTCATTTTTAAATCTCTAATTCAATCAACTGATATGAGAGAAATAGCAAACAAAATATTGCAGTGTTCTAATAAAAAACCTAATAACCTTATTTTTAAACATTACCATATTTTGTTTAATCACATCCTGTATTGAAGAGGACTCTTCGCAGATATGTCTCTTCCAGTCCCACTGGCAATTCCATCTATTGCTTGCACAGGAATAGCATCTACAAATATAACGTGGTAGTCATGACAAATTGTCAGGCTTTTTCCCCCCACTAACAAAAAAAGTAAATGAAATTCCATATTTATTCATGGAGGGTAGATTAGTCTGTTACAGTGTCCTTACCATATTAAGCTGAAAACTTCACAAGAACAATATAAGAACCCCAAAAAGCTATTTTATCCCTTAAATAAATATTTGAGCAAGGATCAGAAAACCACAGCACTTGCACAAACTTTGATAACAAGCCTGAGAGGACTGGAAACGGTTTTGATCAACCTTCACACAAAAGGATGAACAAAGAGTTTGGGCTGGCTGTGCCTGCCCTACTTGAACACACCGCAACCCAAAGCCCCAAAAATAAAATTTCAGGGAACAAGTAGACACACAGATGTCCATGTTGCTCACCTGCAGATATATTAACAGCTACAGAAATGGCAACCCAATAAGCTGGACCTTAATTATATGTGCTATGAATATTTCTTATGTCTATTTCATGCTTTATGTTACTGGCTCACCAGGTGTCCTTCAACCATTTTTAAACTTCATTAAAATATAAGAAAAAGGATTTGGACACTGGCAAATTCCAAAGGCTTAATTATGAAATGATTGAGTAACTCAGCTGCCAATTACCTAACACACTGAGATACAGGATCTAAACACTTAAGAATCTGAGATACTTACGGCTGATTTTCAATGAGATTCATTGCTTCTTCACAGTCATAAAAAGGGTAAGTATGTGATGCAAAAAAAATCTTGTTCTTTTCAAAGGTTAACTGAAGTGGAACTGAAACATGATCTGTCACAAAAGAAAAAAAATATTCAAATGGTTGTTGAATTCTTCAGCTCTTGAGCTGAATGGTACAATGATAACAGTTTTATTATTTTACAGGACATAAGCAAATATTTAACTATACTGTTGACACTCTGGAACTCACGACTTTATAAGTTCTGTTTTGTCTTTTTAAGCTTTACAAAATTTTCAGCACATGGTTCTCAGAAGAAAAGCAGAGATAGAAAAAGGGAAGAAGCAAAATTAAAGAATAGCTTTGTTTTATGGAAGTGTTTCTCAGTGGTGCTATCATCATGCTAGAATTTTAAAGAGTCTAGCAGAACAAGAAAAACTGAGTAAGGACACAATTGAACGCAGATGAAAACTGGCACAAGAACAGTCATTTTAAATAAAACATTTTCTTAAATATGAATATGTCTGCGTGTAAAATTTTTTCTTTCATTTGCAAATTAAAACAGCTGTCATCAATTAAAGCAAGTGATCTTTGTGGTTAATGCCCAACAGTTCCTGCAACACTGTTACCACAGACACTTGTGAGCTTCAGTTTGCTGTACATGATTTCTCCACAAATGTATTTCTCGTCTGGATTATTACTAAAGAGTGAAACTGTTTGAAATACCTTTTGCAGAAATCATTAAGCCCTTATGACAAGCTATTTCACAATCTATTGAGCAATTTTGAACTCTGCTTTCCTTGAACAGGTTCTTGGAAGACCATCAGCTGCTTGGCTGGAAGTTACCTCTGCTTGCACTGGAACTCCTTAAATATTTCAGACTGGTAGGAATGACCGGGGATTTCCTAACAACAGGACTGAGAAAAGGCATACTTCCTAGAAATTCCTTTTGTAACCACTTTTCCAACATCAATAGGGTTTCCTAGCAGTAACTAGATGTCTCAGGACTTTTTGTCATATGCTGCCAGGAACATACAAATATCATGCATACAAATATCTTAAGGGCAGGTGTCAGGAGGATGGGGCCAGATTCTGTTCAGACAGAACAAGGAGCAATGGCAACAAACTGAGACACAGGGGGTCCATCTGAATGTCTTTACTTTAAGGGTGACAGAGCACTGGAAGAGGCTCTTCAGAGAGGTTGTGAAGTCTCCTTCTCTGAAGACATTCAAAACCCCCCTGGACATGATGCTGTGCAACCTGCTGTAGGTGAACTTGCTTTAGTAGAGGGGTTGGACCAGGTGATCTCTGCAGGTCCCTTCCAACCCTAAAAATTCTGTAGTCCAGTGAATGTCTGTAGCTGCCTTCCTTCTGCTGGAGTCTGCTGAATTTCTGAGCATCCTTATATTACTTTTGAACATCCTTTCAGATGTGCAACCAACTCAGAGTCATATTACTTCTAGGTGACTTGCTTACTTGAATGCCTTCTCTGACAGGCTTCTACTCTTGTGTTTTATGATGGATGACACCAAAATATTGTGTTTATCAACTCCATTGTTTTATGTCCTACTTTACAAAATATTTAGGAAATGTGAGTTGGCCCTAAATAACAGAGTGCTGTTTTAACACTTCGAAGAATCTGGTACCATGACACACCCCAGCTAGTGTAAAACACAAAAATGAGATTTTAACATAATTACTCTCCCTACAACTAAAACTACATTTTGACCTGTTTCAGCCTTAAGAGAATTGAAACTTATCTTAAAAAGTGCTTCCAAGTACTGTTCTGACAGTTCATAACTGTTGTGATACATATAAAAGACTTATCCTCAGGGGTACATCTGCAAACTGTAAGAGCACCTGTTTTTTGCTTGTTGTTTCTTTTCAGATTTTTAAACTTGATACATAATAAACAGTGTTGTGTAACCAGTTTCGTTCCATGTGTTTATGCATCAAGATGTATGAATTAAAGCATGAACAAAGCACTAAATAGGAAACTGCACAGAATTATGGCTGGCAACAGACCTTAGGCCTATAATCAGTGGTTCAGAACAATGACACAGTCTTTAATTATATGATCAAGTATTTTTCCACTGGGCTTGCTGCTGCAGAAGTTGGAGGACACACAGTAGAAGAGGCAGAAGGCTTTATGACAGAAAGGACAGCCTCGTGACACGAACCAGAAAACAAGCCACTGAAGTACTGCTGAACAGAGCAAAATCAAGACATCAGACATGAACTGCTCCACAGCTCAAGCACGTATGCATCTCTTCTGGCCCCACAACTCAGAGTGATTATGCTTAGATTAGAGTAACTGGGTTTTGTTTATTTGGGACACAGAATAGTACCTCTCTGGCTCCATGTCTATGCCTCTACCAAGCTACTGTTTCAGGTTCTGGACAGAAACACTGGGAATGCTACAGCTTGTAAATACATCAATGAAAAAAGTTTGAACAAATTGACAGTACAGCAACAGACTATTTGGGGAAAGAGACTGGAAGAGAAAAAAAACCACCTTGTATGCACCTCATATAAGAGCATCACATTAGAAACAGCAGCCTATGTTCTTTCCTCTTATTATCCATGGAGGGTGGCAATATTCTTTACCTTGATGTTTTGGTGTTGGAGGAATTATATCAGGTGGATCACAGATAATAACCCCTTCTTTCAACTGAGCAGAATGCACTGTTTCACCAAATGTACAGCAAACCTTGTCACTCTCAGTCAAAGTTGGCAAAGGACTTACAGTCAGTTCCACCTGAAAACAAAATTTAAAGAGGGTAAAATATTTGGAAGAAATGTGCCAAGATCCAGTAAAACTGACAGTCAGAGAATTTCAATTTCAACTGCTTTTTCCCTTCTGTCAGAGGTGATACTTTAGCTAGCATCACTGAACATGGCTCTTCTTTTCAGTTTTTATTTCTTCCCATCTGGTAATCTTTTCTCCTTACACCTCTACCAATTTTTCCAGGCTGGGTCTCTGTTGAATTAGATTGATACAAAAACATCTCATCCTGGCAATGCTTTAGATCAGAACAAAAATAATCTGTACAGACACATCCCAAACCTTTTATTCTTGTCCTCAGCATCCAGTTTAGCAATAGTAAACAGAGTGATTAACACTAAAATCCTGACAAAATTAATTAATATTACATTAACCTTAGGTGTTATTAGTGAATAATGAAAACAGATCTGGATAGACTGGAAATGCTGGAGTTTGAATGGGATGAACTGAAAAGCGGCTTCCCCAAGACTCCATGTAAATGCAAAAAATCCACTGCTGAAAAAGGATTTCTGAGTGGTGGTGAGATCTTAGCCTCCTCAGGGAAAGACTGTATTTGAGAAACTTAAAGCAAAATAAGATGGGAAAACTTAACAAGTAAAGAGAAAACAATTGAAATGAAATTTGAGATGCTATCTGGGACTTAATGTTTCAGGTGTGTTAATTATACAAGTGTAATTTTTTCCATTTTGTATTGCCAGTAGAAAAAACAATCATCCCTTTTTCACTGAAACCAGCTACATTCTAGTAATGTTTTTATTCAACATAGAAACAGCCTTAACACTATACTGTTTACATCATTTAGAAATGGAATTATCGTGACTTGAATGAAAGTTTATTTCTGATGAAGAGGAATTAAAAGCCATTTAATTGATTTTACTTCCTGAGCACTCCCAGGAAGGGAAGCACTCAGTCCACACTGGCATGCTTTATTTGGAATTAGAGGAAGCTATGACACACTGGTCACACTCCACAAACAGTTTTGTTGCCACAGAGTTGTTTTGCATGCTGAATTTACCTTCCCCATGTACCCAGACAGACTTCACTGTGTAGGCAAATTCACTGCTGATTTGAAAGCAACAGCTTATGGCTTCACTGCTTACTTAAGTTCATGCTCAAGTAAGCTGAAAGGGCAGCATGAAATCTCCCCTACCAATTACTTTTTATGGGTTATACAGCATTGTGCAACACTTTCATAATATTCAGATAGTGTCAGTGCTTCATCATCCATGCTAGTGCATCACTTTGGTTTACAGAGAAGGTCAAAAAGAGAAGAAAAGGTGAACTGCAACCTGCAAGAACAGCAGGCAAGAAGGAGCACACTGAGAAATGCCAGAGACTGAAATACCAAAACACTCTCCTATTCCTAGTCTTCACAGTGCATAAAGAAATGCAGATATTCGTCTTCCTGGTAGACATATCTATCAGCTTTAGAAATACGTAAGGAAAGCATTTTCCTGTGATACCTTAGCCGGGGCTCTGCGACTCATATTTAGAGGGTCTGCACTAATGATAGTCACACATGTGCCACTTGGACTCCACAGCCAGTGGTTCTCCTTGTCAGCTGTTCCACAGTCTGCCTTCTTTGTGCACCTGACAAAAAAAAGGAACAAAAACTAAAGCAAAGCAATATTATAGCTGGACTTTGCATTCTCTGAACTATGCAACATTTTCATGATTAGAGACTTAAATTACAACACAAGATGACTACAAATTTGCTTTAACATTGACTAGTGGTTACTATTAGAGAATTTCTAACAGAATAAGTGGTATAACTACTATTGATGGTTTGTCATGTCAAAAGCAAGTGCCTATGCTATTTCGGACAGCACCTTGAATTAGACAACCCAACTCCATTCAGAGGCAGTGATATACAGCACAAGAACCAACAGGCAATGGAGTCATCTGAAATCAAGCTGATTAATCTTCATCATAATGTATAACAACATCCTGAATAAGTGGGCACAGACTGATTTTTTTCTGCAGGTCAAATGGTAGACACCTATGTGTTGCCATTCATAAGACACAACAGTCATGAGAGCAAAATGCAGCAGAGAAGTATTGCTGGTGGCATACAAGCTTGTGGAGAACTTCTGTGAAACCACAGCGCTAGAAACGTTATTTTCACAGTGAATATTTTCACCAAGTCCTGCCACTATTTAAGACCTCTCCCTGCCAAGGCACTGTTACAATAATGGGAAGACAAGAGCAGTTGTACAGCCTCACCAAAAACACTGGGAGATTTTTACAGCCCAAATACAGGAAGAAGAGATGCTGGAGTACAGAAGCTTCTTATGCGGCTACAAAAGCTTGTTGAAGTATGTGCAGGGACAGTCTCATGAGTATTCTTTCCATTCTGTGCAATGTCTAGGGGAAAGTGTTGTAGGATCTCTGTCTGCTGTAGCAGAAAGTTGACTATTAACTCATCAGGGGCTTTAGTACAGTGCAGTTGTTGCTGTGTCAAACCTCCTTTAAACAAACTATTTACATAAAGAGCCTACATTCACATAACATATCCCTAAACACACTACTAAGTGCTGCGTGTAATCATGAGACATAAACTCAGCAGTGAAATACTTTTTTCTCCCCATTGGAAATAAATACTAGCAAATGCAAAAATTCATGTTTGATTGTTCTCAGAAACCATTAATATTTTGAGATATTGAGGTCAGTGGTCATATCAGAAACCTGAAGGGAAATCTAAGGAAAACTGCCTTTTTAATGATACATGACACAGCCTTCAACTCCTGGCAGCCCAGGAGGAGTTTGAGGTTATATTCCAAATTCTCAGGTTTCTTCCACAGCAACTGAAACTCAGGCTGGAAGGGTTACAGTATATTACATAAACCTGCATACACCACATAAGTTTCTCTGCAGTGTTCCATATTATGCTACATCAGGCTGAGAGGTAACCTAATGTGATAGTTCACATTTGCAGGCAGGAGACTACAAGTCTGAAATTCATCTGCATATTATAATTAAACAACCCCTTTGTTCCAACAGCAAGAAGTTAGAATAATGAATTCTCAACCACTCATGCCAAGGGGTTAATTAACTTAGTAGTCAAAAAGAGAACTGCAGGACCGCTCTTCCCTCTCGGCATTCCAATCAATGCAGAGTGTAAAGAAGAGACATTCCAGAGCTGTTCAGTGCTGTCCTAGTTTATATGTGCTTGAATATTCATTCAGTGAACCTCTGCAGATAGTCAGCCAAATGTCACTTTCTGCTCTCCTACAGGTAGGTGAGGGTTCCCTGTAGCTACACATCTTGGTAGATGATATTTATATAAAACCAGCATTTGGGCTATACACTCTATTTTAGACATGGAACATTTTTTCTTTTATATTCTTTTTTACAGTTTCCTGATGAACTTAAAATATATGCTATATTTTCTGAATTTGAAATAAGGAACGTTTTTTTATTTTCTGGGAGAACATTTGACTGCACATTTCACAGAGTGATAAAACACACAGTTAGAAGACGTATAATCATTCTCAGTACCGGAAGAAAAGTATATATTTTCCCAAACTAATCAAATCTGAAGAAGTCAACGGGGACTTTTTTGTGTGCAGAGAATATTGATATCAATGTCTGCGTGATAAAATTAAATGACTATCAGGAGCGTAAGGCTGAGTGCAAAGAGCTGGATCGCTACGCCGAGCAGTCACCCACAGCACGTGTGAGAACTTGAGCAGCTCCAGTGCCTGCCCCCGAGCAAACCCAGCAGCACTCACCTGCCCTCCCTGACGCACCAGCCGCAGTACGGATCCCTCGCTTGGGCACACTTCTCACAGTCCGAGTATTTGTGGCAGTCCTGCACAGGTAACCGGTACACCTGGAGAAGCAAAACCAAGGCAAAACTAACAGCTGAAGAAGGCACAAGGAGATGGAAACATTTGTGGAGTCAGCTGTACAGTGCCACTGGCTGTGGCAGCAGAAGACTTGATGCTGTATTATTATCATCAGCGCTCAGACTGATTTTAACAAAATACATACAAAACCAGTCTGTTTTTTTCCCCCTTAACAAAGTCTAAATTCACACACTTTTCCCTGCTTTTTTTCCCACTCCAATATGATATTATCTGTCCTCAAAGTATCATAGGACATTGTTATAATCAAAATTATGAGCAAGTCTTAAAAAAATTGAACTTTTCCGTTCCTCCCGTTATGTTAGTTCTGGAAATCTGCACTACAGCAGTCACCTTAGGACAGAAACTGAATCAACGATGCTCTGAATTCAAGAAGCAGCTACTGCAGGATGGATACTTTCAAAGGACTGACGTGGTACTGGCTAGATAATTTTTTTACCAGAATATTCTCCCCCTCCATATCACCAGCATGGAGGTGAAGTTGTTTGGAAATGCACTTTCAGCCAGATGGCATTTCAGAAAGCCTGCAAGCGTGAGAGAGTCAGGGTACTTTGGGTTACTGTACTTCTCCATGCATAGCCTTCCACCATGGAATACATTCACAAAATAAAATAGAAATAATTTTAACAGGAAGCAGCAGGGAAAAGAACATCATCAGTTCTCATGTCTCATTTCCCCAGTAAATATACAGCTCTGGTTTAGATTTCCTTTGGTGCTAAGAATAAATAACTTTGTCATTCTTTGGTGCACAGAAAGAAGAGCCAGCACACAACCATTCCTTTTAGCTATGCTGCTGAAATGATACAAGAGGAAAACAGGACATACATCTTCCTGTTTATGACTATGTTTTACTTTTAAAGAGCACAAAAAGTGTAGCAACAGTAACTCTGAGATGTAGGCATACTTATTGTTTCATTTTAAACAACTGGCAATTACAAAACTACTTTGACAGTCTGAGTTTGGCCTTTTCTTCACATTTGGAGAGTTAAGGAAAACGACTCAGTTAAGGAAAACGTCAATATTGTGCAGTTTTCTTGCATTTATTAATACAGGGGTTTACCTTTTCAGCATTCTCTTCTTTTTAGCTAACTGGAGTTGAGTTACTGGCACTTTGTTTCACTAACTGGTACTGATGACTAATTAAATATCAACTGAATGACTGGTTTTTTTTAATGACAAAATATTTCTTTCACAATTCTGGTAGGCATAAACAAACCCTAGAGATCACTGTCTCTGCAAGTTTTACGTGACTTTAATGATAAAAAAACCTAAACCAAAACCAAACCCAAAAAACCAGCTCCTTTTACAGCCAGTTTCAAAATACAAAGAAACTAATTTTATAGATTTTCTAGTCGTCACTCTAAATCAGAAAGTGTTAATAACTAAAACAAACAAACAAACTACTGATCATGGTAAGTGACTGCCACAGTCTTCTGCTTTCCTCCCATTATGGTAAGTACCATAAGGAATCTGGATCCTACAAGGGATGTACACTAGTAATGAACCAGTATGAGCAGCACAGGAGAGTTAAGCTCCTTTCCCAAGTTCCCCAAGAAGCTGCAAGGAGTTTCTCCTGCTCTCTGTCCAAGCTTTGGGAGCAGAGGGGACTGACTTTTGAAAGTATTTGCTCAAAGTCCCTCACTGCTCTTGACACTACAGCAGAAGCTGGGAGAAGAAGAGGGGAGTAAGGTGAAGCAGGAAAGGAAGAGCTTGATTCTCATACTATGGCTCTTAACCTCTGTATTGTTCTTCTCTGCATTTCTCTTGATCTGATTTCTTTTTAAAGGCTGCTTCAAGTTACCACCTACCACATTGCCACTTCCACTTTGCTCCAGTGCTTACAGAGCCCAAGTAATTCATTTCCAAATGCTGACGCAGTCTGCATCTGCCAGGTAGCTCAGCAGCATGTATGCCTCTCAGCACAGCTAGCTGCCCTTTATTGTTTTCCTTTAACCATTTAAATTCCCAAAGCAGGGTTCTGATATCTCTGTTCCCACAACCCACAGCCATGCTTAACCCAGAAGTATATGTTTCATCATTTATTCTTCTCCCCTCGCTTATGTCACTTCATTTCTCCCAGCTCCAAAGGCCTCCATTCTCCTCCTGTCTATCTGCTTCTACAAGTGGGTGGGACTGCTCATTGTAATTAACTCCCAGAGATGACAGTAATGTAATGCCATTACAGAGCTCCCAACTTTAGCTATTCATATTTAAGCTAAACAGGTTTTGTAAAAGAAAACTATTATTCACATTATTCAGAAACTGCAGTGTCTACGAGAGCTACTTGGAAGAGATTAAAGTGAAATCCTTTCTTCAGCAGAAATTTGCTGCATTCTAAATTTAAATGTTTTGTAGCAATTGAATGCTTTTTTTTGCAGGTTTTCTCTGAAAAAAACTCGTCTGTGGTCTTTCTAAATTCTTCCATTTCAAGCTGACTGTCACCAGGAAGCCTGCCTTCCTCCCAGGTTGCTGCTATCCCTTACACTGCTCAGCTGCTATCCCTTACACTGCTCAGCAGCACACAGAATAGCCTGGTGTGGACCTCAGGGCTTTTACATAATGTGCCAGCTTGTCAAATGGGCTGCCAGACCACCCAGAGTTTTGTGGACAATGTGGAAATTTGGAGTTCTGTTCTAAATCTGAACAGAAGACAAATGAGAATTATCAACTACTCAAAAAAAAAAAAAAAAGGTAACCTCTCTCTCTCACACTGCCATATTATTAAATACTTTATATTGTTGTTTTTCTGGCATTTTTCTGGCATTTTTTCCAATGTGGTTTCTAGCCCGAAAACCTTCAGCTAGACTATAACTTTCCTGCAGCAGGAATTTATGTTAATCCTTTTATAAAACAGTCAGAAAATATTCTTCTTGCACTGTTTTTTCAAATACTCTCCTTTCACAGCCCCCTCATTCTCCCTGTGTTACTGGTGCGGAGCATTTCCCATGTTTCATTCCATGTCACTGGCAGGGCTGAAGATGGTCACAGCCTGTCACCCACCTTGTCCTGGAGAGTTGCTGAACCAAGCGTTTGAGGCTGGCAGCTCCTGCCTACGCAAGGCAAAGTGTCAGAAGATGGTTACTGCTGGGGATGGAGGAGAAATCCGGCATCCCTCTCATTTCCTACTTTCTCTTCTTCCTCCCTTTCTTTACGAACCCCCATTGTGCCTTTACCTGACAGCAAAAAAAAGGGGAACCTAGAAGAGACGGCCTGTACCTTTCCTAGCAAAGTTGGACTTTCCTGCTGCACTCAGTTCTAGCAGAAGCTTGAACAAAAGTATTTCCCAAATATGTAATTCTCTCCATTGCTTCTTAGTTTTTGACAATAAGACCCACAAAAACTGCTGTTGGCTTTACAGATGTGTCAGTTCTTGTACATCAGCCACCAGCATCCTAAGTCCTGAAGTGCCCTTGAAAAGAACCGATGTCAGCTACAGCATCCACGGTACCCCACACACACCACGCTGAGCACTAGGGCTGCCTGACCCTGAGGCATTCTGGGGCCAAACATCTCCACTTCATCCTTCTCACAGACCCTGTATGAGAGCTTCAGAGGAGAACTCCCTTCCCATTCCCAATCGCTAAGCATCGTGGCTATAACAGCTCTCCAAGTCACAACAAACAAGTCCATCAGCTTAGACTTGGGAAAGGTGTTCATACACACAGACTAGGGGCAGTCCCACCAAATAGGGTAACTTCCAGAGAAATGTATAAATCTCAGATAAAGTTGCAGAGAAAGTGAAACAGAGCCTGGTCCTTAATGCAAGAAGGACACATTACCTTGTCTGTGGTCATCACATACAGATTTTCTTGGGTTTGGTCAAGGACCAGGTCCTTCTTTATGGGTTTGTTTAGTTCAATAGTAAGAGAGCCGTACTCAGTTGCAGTGGATGACAGGAACACCTATTAAGTGGAAGAAAAAAAAGGTTGTTAATGTTGTTTCCCACCCCCCCCCCCAATATCATTATATCTGGCTACTGCTGAAAAGACAATAAAAATATTTCTAAAAATACATTAACAAGAAAAGGAGTACAAAGGAGAATCTCCAAGAAAGACATTGAGGTGCTGGAGAGTATTTGGAGAAGGGCAATAAAGCTGGTGAAGGGTCTGGAGCACAAGTCTGGTGAGAAGCTGCTGAGGAAGCTGGGGGTGTTCAGTTTGGAAAAAAAGAGGCTCAGGGGAGATCTTATTGCTCTCTACAACTATCTGAAAGGAGGCTGTAGTGAGGTGGAGGTTGGTCTCTTCTCACAATTAGCAAGCAAGAGGGAGAGAAGAAATGGCCTCAAGTTGTGCCAGGGGAGGTTCAGACTGGATACTGGGGAATATTTCTTCATAGGAAGGTTTGTCAAGCATTGGAACAGGCTCT
This sequence comes from Atrichornis clamosus, assembly GCA_013400975.1. Lineage (NCBI taxonomy): Eukaryota > Metazoa > Chordata > Aves > Passeriformes > Menuridae > Atrichornis > Atrichornis clamosus. The sequence goes on along the minus strand of WBMZ01000427.1, from coordinate 55,956 downwards.
CGAGGCAACTGGTTAAGTCACCATCCCTGGAGATATTGAAAAGACATATAGATGTCGCACTTAGAGACATAGAATTATAGAATCAGCAGAGCTGGAAAATACCTGCAAGATCATTGAGTTCAACCACTACACTGCACCACCATGTTCACCTCTAAACCATGTCACTAAGCACCACGTCCACATGCCTTTTGAACCCTTCCCACGTGGTTTGGTGGGACTTGGCAGTGCTAGGTTTAAGGTTGGACATGGCCATCACTCTCCTTCAAGCAAAAGAAGGTGTTTGGTGTTGCAGTCTTGATATTTTAACATCACAAACATGTCAAGCCTTCAGCACCGCACAACCAGAACTTATTAGAGCTTCAGCTTGGGCATTGTATTGCCACTTCTCTTCACTGAATGGCCAGAATGATTACAAAATGAAAAGTTATTCTTAAACGAGTATGGGCTTGAATAGAGATAAGGCTGGAGCAGTTGTTAGATTACCTAAGGCTGTTTATATAAAGCTCTCAGTAGGTATGTAATCCTTCGGGAAAAGTGTCATTCAGGCAATGCTAATTCAATCTGTGTATCAGATAGCTGAGATACGTCAGAAATAATGCATTTTTTCTTTGAGATGCAAAATACCAAGCTCTAAGAGAATTTGCTCCTAGTATGAGATCTTATAAATCCCACTTACTTTTAGAGTAGTAGCATGCTATCACTACAGTTCACAATCTTTTAAATACCTTCCAGTCTTCTAATCCATTTTGTTACCTTAAGAATTTTACCATCCGATGTTCCCAGAAAGGCCACGGTGTGCCCATTCTCCACAGCCACGGTGACAGCCGTGAGATTCATCCCTTCTTTTTGCAGTACCGGCTTCTCTATAACACCATTCCTACTTCCCAAAAGGTACGGCAAGTGTTCGGAGCCACAGGGGAAATTTTTGCTTGCATTCTAATAAGGAATAGCAATACAGAGTGATGTTAAACATTCAGATCACTAATTCCTAGCTAAGAATGAAGTACAGCCCTATTACCAGACAACGTAGTATCTCTCAGACACTGAAGAATAGAAAGAGAGAAATGGATTGTCTGGCCATTTGCCCCCAGCCAACAGGCAGCAGTCAGACAGCAGCCTGCTAATTGCAAACTGCTTCCATGATTTCACAGTCGAGGAGACACAGGAAGGGAAAACTTTTTGTTTCTATTTCATTATAGCAGCACAGTTTAAAAATTAACCAGTTGGTTTAATTAAAATGAATATGTTATAGAGACTGGCTTAACCAACTTTGCCTTGAAAGCTGTTTTTTTAATTGCTGTTTTGTTTCTTATTTTTCTGGAATCCACAGAAAAGTAACTGTCTCGTGAACTTCAACACATTCCGTCTTCACTACACTTTAATCCTGAGCTGCAGCAAGAGCCACCAGAAGGAAGTTCATTCACACCTTGCCTTTCCTGCTATATTTGGTAACAAAACTGTCATGCTGATCTGAAATCCACACCTCCTTTTTGTCAGAAGCCACGACCACTCCACTTGTCACATTCAGGATTTCTATGTTTGATGCTCACACCATATGCAGGGTACTGCAGTGAGTAACGCTGGCGGTTCGAAGCAAAAAGTGTTCTTTTGGTTTATCAGTGCTAGTGACCTACTGTGTGGGAGATGGCTTTAGTCTCACAAGATGAAGGATTACAGGTCAATATCAACAAAGGTATTTCCATGCCCCATCTCTTCAGCTGTTCACTCCTCCCCCTGGACTCCCGTACACCACTTCTCAAGTTGTATATGCAAGTGCATATGCAAGTGTGTACCTTGCTCAGGCTGGGGAATTAAGACATCCTTCTAAAAGCTGGCTGAGTTATTTTTGAGATGATTCAATTTCTCAACCCAGTTTAGGGTTGGCTGAAGTAATGAGTGGCATGCACAAGTGGGGTTTGGGAATAGAGTGATGTTGGCAAAACGATCATAAAATCAACAGAGATGCTGAAAATTGATCCTCAGAATGGTGATAAATTGAACAGTACCTGAATGGGTGTAACAGTACCCTTCAAAAACTTTATAGCCAAGGTAATGACAAGACATAAAATGAAAATGGCTATCGTGCTATGCAAGTATTTTGAGCCACAGCAAAATATGAACACCACCTGAATATAAGAAATCTGGGTGTTTCAGTTATCTGAAAATATAAGTACAAGTGAGACACAATGCTGAATTACAGATACCATCTAAAAGATTCTTAATACCATTTAAAAGCATTATAAATACATTGACTAAAACTAGAATTGTCTGTAGTGATCATCTGGAAGCTGATCATGGGTGCAAAAAATCCCTGCATTTGACTCAGTAACTTCCATATCAGAAAAATCCCTTAAAAGAAATGCATTTAGAAAAGAAACATTCATCTTTGAGAAAACATCAAATCCTTTTTAAGAGACTCAAAATTTTGCCATTTCTTACTTGACCTGTTCCACAACCCCCACAACAACATTCCATTTCTATAGTGAATCCATCTAATGACTTTCAGTCATCTTACTATAGTTTAGCTCAAAGCCACCCTAAAAGATGTAGTTGCATATTTTCCAAAAACTGTAACACAGATTCTAAGACTAATATTTATATTACTCATATTACCAGTCCATGTAATGCACACGGGTTTTCTGCTGAAAAAAGTTTGTAAAATGAGCTGGTATTCTCTTTAGTGTAGCAATCATTCCGGTTTTTTTCCATCTTTTCATTGATGTGCCGCAAGGAAAACACACACATGGCAGATTTTAGAGAGTTGTCATCTTTGTTTACTTTGCTGAAGAGTGCAAGAAGAACTTTGTCATCTGAGGGAGTATCCACAGGTTGTCCCTGCTGAGCCATGCTCTCAGCCAGTTCTTTTCCTGGGGTAGTGACGTAAGCAGAATGACAGTGGTCATAGGCACCATCATCATCTTTGCAACCCAAGTCCATTTCAAAGTAAGAATAATAATGGGCATCATCTTTGCACAGACGTGCAATCAGTGTGCGGTTATTGACAGGTTGTTTCTCTTGTTGATTAAAAATAAAATAAACATAATTTTTATCCTCAAAAACTGCCACAAATTGTTGTGTGCTTGATGAGTGATAAGCTGACTTAACAGCTGCTGAGTCTGTATACATTTCAAAAATATCTTTTCCATCCCTTGCATAAAGCTGCCGAGTACTGATTATGATCCCATTGTCATTTGGTCCATTCCCTTTCCCAACAAACAGCACTCGGTCGTTATTCAAGGAAGTGATCAGTCCCACAGTTGATACATTCTCATCGTTGCTTGCTACAAAGGATTTTTCTCCACTACTGTCTACGTAATACTTCTCATTGCTAATGTTTTGTAGATCTCTGATGGCACAGATTCCCTTAAAAAGGCTTCCACATACCACAGTTGTATTATCCACCTTGTTCAGCAACAGTAATTTGTTATAATTGTCAGTCAGTACAGCCTCTTTACACTGATTTTCATCAATGGGAGGTGTGCACTTTTTGTTGTCCTTTCTTGGACCTGTTTCTACAGATCTTATTACTTCCAGGTTTTCTGTAAGCTGATACAGCGCATTTACCACTCCCAAATAGATTATCCCAGTGTCATTATCCACTGTTAGATGGTTTAGCTCTGTAGCACTCTGAAAAAATTTCAGTTCCTCATTTCTGGATAAGGTGATGCAAAAACAGCTCAAAATGGTCAGTGTCCAGATCCATAAAGCCATTTCTATGTAATACCTAAACAGGAAAAGAAAATAATAACATGAAACATCTTGAAAAATAACAACATGCAAAACAGAGAAATGTGGAAGTTTTTCTTCCATTATTTCAGATACAAATACACTTATCCTTGTGCAGGTGTAGACAGCATTAAGATTATGGAAAGCCTCAAATCCTGTTAATTGCCTAGCAATTTAATCTGTTTGGGAAGGATTTAACAAGGTCATATGTCTAAATGATTATCATATAACCAATTAGATAATAAATCCTGGGCTAAAGCACAATGAGAACAACAGCCAGTCTGAAACAACATGGAGTGACAAAACGTGGTAGTGCTTGTCCAGACAGCATCATACTGTGTCAATTATTTACTGCTGAAATTTTAAAAACAAGTTGGAGAATTCCAGTGTTTTGGGTAGCTTCTCTTTGTGTGCGGGGGGTGGAATTTACATAAAAGTGTTTGAAACATTTGGTGTTGTGGGGCTTTCCCCAGAAAGGAAAAAAATTTCACAGAGTACAAGCAAGTCTGGATTTGACCGCTGATGCTTTTTAAGAATTTGTTACACTAATCCTTCACCAATGTGAAGCTGGAAGATGGTAGACCCCTTAACATGCAATTTTGCCTTTGACTGCTGGTATGCACTACAGTCCAACACTTCCATTCATCAGAGCACTGCAACTTAATAGTTTCAAATCTGTCTTAAGAACACCACTTCAGAATTTTTTTTGATTAAGATTCTGCTACTTTTTTTTTGTTGTTCCTTTCAGAATTTTTACTTCCCAAGCAGATTGCCTGGCTGTTTGGAATTAGATAAAGACCTTCTGAAAATTTTAAGCAAGGGCCTAATTTTAATTTGAAGAGTTAAATGAGGAGGCAAGTACCAGCTGGCTTCCTAAGCACAGAACGTTTTGTCAATGTTTTCTTCAAGCGTTTACTTCTGAGAACAGAAAACAAAAGTGGCCTGCTTGGACACACTGATGTTAGGGGGAAAAGATGAATACTGTTTAGAGGAAGAACTGAAAAACAAATATGATCCACCAATTTTCATTTTCAAATTTAGTCATGGAATTCCTTAATCTGAAGGGGAAAGACTAAATCTAAACTTATAGGGAATCTCAAGTTAAATCTCAAAATATCTGGAAGCCTGAATAGAAAAGAAACATTAAAAACATAGAAAAGACAAGAGAAACATATAACAAAGCAATCTAACAGGCAAAAGTCTCACAGAAGGAGGAAAAGAGCATGAAATGCCAAAACAAGAAACTGAAAGAAGAAAACTTAAAAATAAATAAATAAAGGAACCATGCTCCTGTGTAAGCTATTACTTCTGTTTTGGCAAGAGCAATAGACTCTGGTGAGATGTGAAAGAGAATGGCTGAATCATCATTTATACTGGATAACTAAGACTAAATATTAACAACCTAGATGCAAAAGTTTGAACAGGGAGGGAAGGACTCTTGTGAGCACAAGCCATCTGTGGGCTCCCCAAACAACCTCAGCATTGTCAGCAATGTGGAAAGACAACTCCTGCCCTCCAGCATTTGAGTGTGTTTTGCGCCTCCACTGAGAAAATGCATGTGCGGTGGTGAGAACAATTGTCCTAAAAGCAGAGTGATTTGAACTTCTATATCCCAAAAAACCTACTAAATGTAACTCAGGATAGTCATGAAGACTAAGTAAAAGTCTAACTTCAATCTTGTTTTGCTGAAGCTCCTATCATGTACCAAACTGAGTAGCTGACTATAAAATGACGCCAAAGACAAGACAGTGCATCACTGGCAGCACAAGCCAGACTTCCTTATGATAGATGGAGCTCCTATGACAGTGACCAAGGAAAGGATAAGAATTATAACCCATTCTCCAGACACACAGACTTTAGTACACGACTTGCAACATAATGAAGGTTTGGATCTCTTTTCGATAGGAGACATGCTCTAAGGAACTCAGAATTCTTCTGAATTCCTCTCTTCTTTTCTTACTGTTCCCAAGGATTTCAATTTTCCAAAAAAGCTTTGATCCCTCACTTCTCCATGGCTTAATGATATGTGATAATGCATGTCATCTAGTTTCAGGTATTATCCCTTACACTTATCTGCAACGAAATAAAAAAAGAGCTTGACATACTACTGCAATCTTGTTCTGTAACAGTTTAATCATTCCATTATCTATTGCACATGGATCAAATGCAGAATTGAGATTAATTTATTCCTGCTTTTCCCATAAGGTAATTATTTTTAGATTATTATAATCCCTGCTCTCAGTCAAAGAAACACCCATAAATAGCTCTACTTACAAAATATGCCTTAAATGAATGGAAAGTAATTTATTGTACCTTAATTTCTGTACTCAGTTCACCTCCATGTTCACTTATTTCAGTGGATTGAAAAATCCCATTTTGTCCTTTGGTGTCATCCAGGACACAAAGACTGCATTGGCAAAACACCTGCCTTCATCCCAGAAGAAGGAAGATCTTGCTGGTTCATGCCAGAGCCAGGATTTAAGAGAAAGCAAATTTTGCATCTCTAAATCAGACTCTTAGAGAAGTCATTAATCTCTCTGTATAAAAATGGGTAATGCTTCCTCCCTACTCTCTTCTGCCTTGTTTACATATAAAATTTTTGACTTAAATTATTCAGAACTACATGCACTCTCCATTAATTGTGCCTTATATTTTGTTTATTTGTTTGCTTTTCTTATTTACTCCCTGCCACCCTCATGCCAACCCTCATCAGTTATCTCAGATCTCTATGCAAGGTAACAGTTTGTCATTCTCTGTACTTATTAGTTTCACTTTCCATCCGCCCTTCAACGAAAATAGTAAACAAAAATTAAATATGCTATTCAGAATTAAACTCTCATTCACTTCTCAAATAGCAGTCTTAGTAAAAGAAAAAAAAAGTAAATAGAATGACATGAGATACACTACAACCACAGGTCATTTTCACCTGATCTTAACTTAATTGGGAAGAAGCAGCTGGAAGAATCCTGCTATGACCAGCTGATGTGATAAGAATGACAGTGCTGCTATTAACACAGATGCCCTACTGAATTAGGTGCTCTGGGAATGTATCAAGGAACAGTTTCCTGCTGTGAAAAACTTCCGTTTTAAATGAACGAGTCACAGAAACACAAGAGAAAAGGCGTAAAAAGCGCAGGGTGGAGCATTGAATCCATGATGTTCTGAACAGGAAATGTATTTCCAATGGCTTAATCACATACTATATTACACACAGGCAAAAAGACACTTAAATTGGAGGAAAAGCTGATAAAAAAGACTCAACAATTGCAACACGAAAAAGGTAAAATCCAAAGAATGAACCCAAATAGCATTTAGATATTTGGAGAAAGATGAATGAAAATTCTCTTCTCTCTCATTTTGAGTAACCTTTTAGCTTCCATTAAGTTTGTCACAAGTTGAAAAGAATTCAGCTTTCATTTTTAGGCTCAAAGGAATTCAGAACAGAAACTGGAGAATGCATGAGGAGCAGGGGTTGAGCAGATTTTCAGTCTGTATTTCAAAGCTTCTGCTTCTGTGAGAACTGTAGGTAAATGTAAACTCTTCCCCAGTTACAACTTTTACTACTATTTCCTAAAACAAATGAGTGAAGGAGCTCACTGGTTCAGAGAATGAATCACCTGAAACAATACTCTGCAGGATTCAAACCCATTTCCTAAGAGCACAGGAGCATACTAGAAAGATTTTGGACAGAGAGGAACAACTTTTTTGGCTAACTATGCCATACATCCAAAATTGGTAGAACCAGTGAGAACGACGATTGCTGTGATGGTGTCCATCCCTGTAGCTGTGACAGTTTCCTCTTAGCAGATGGGACCTGTGGGTCAGTAAATTGTGGGAGGTCATGCTGTGGACTATGAGAAACCGATATCCACTTCATCAGATGTTAGAGCCCGTACTGATCAAAAGGAGTAATTTTCCTTCTCTTTCCCTTCTCCTCAAAACACAATTTGCTAAGATATATAGACCATCTTCACGTGGAACAAACAATCCCATCAGGTCAAACTGCCCGTAAAGTGGCAAAAAAAGGACAATACTTTTAATACTGATTCTACTCCTGATGTGGAAGAAAAAAGTTTTGCTTGTTTTCACAAGACAAATTTTCAAATGTTTTTCTTTTTTGAGTAATTTTCTATAATGTAAGGTTCCTTTTTTTTTTTTTTTTTAAGTGTAATAGTCATATAGACATGGATCTTTTACAAGATTGAGAATTATGGATTTGCCAAGGAAATAATGAATGCTATGGCCTCAGTCCCTGTGCATTCTGTTGGTGTTTTTCTGCAATCCCTGAGAAAACAAATGGAAGACACATGGAACCACAAAATCAGATTACTGAAACCCAGGGTTTCTTATACCAAGAATAAGCTCTGGCACCCACCAAATCGCTCTGTCACTCCCCTCCTTGGCTAAACAGGATGAGAAAAATATGATGAAATGCTCAGGGGTTGAGATAAGGACAGGCACAGATCACTCATCAATTACTGTCACAGGCAAAACAGCTGCAACTTAGGGAAATTATTTTAATTTGTTGCCAATCAAAATCAGAGAAGGATAATGAGAAGTGAAACCAAACTTTAAAAAACCTTTCCTCCCTCACCTTTTTCCTGGATTCAACTTTACTCTCAAATCCTCTACCTTCTCCCTGCAAGCAGCGCAGGGAGATGAGGAATGGGAGCTGCGGACAGTTCATCACACACTGTCTCTGCCACTCCCTCCTTGTCACACTCTTCCCATGCTCCAGCATGGGGTTCCTTCCACATGAGACGGTCCTTCATGGACTACTCCAAGGAGATTCCTTCCCATGGGCTAAAGAGGTTCATGAACTGCTCCAGAGTGAATCCCTTCCACAAGGTGCAGTCTTTCAGGAACAGACTGCTCTAGTGTGAGTCCCCAGTGGGGTCACAAGTCCTGCCAGCAAACTTAATTCAGTGTGAGCTCCTCTCTCCATGGGCCCAGAGGTCCTGCCAGGAGACTGCTCCAGTGAGGGCTTCTCACAGGGTCACAGCCTTCTTTGTGTTTCCACGTGCTGCAGTGTGGGGTCCTCCAGGTGGATCTCTGCTTCCCCATGGACCTCCATGGGCTGCCTCACCACGGTCTGCACCATGGGCTGCAGGGGAATCTCAGCTCCGGTGCCTGGAGCACCTCCAGCCTCCCCATTGTCCTTCACTGACCTTGGTGTCTGCAGAGCTGTTTCTCTCACACTTTTCTACTCCTCTCTCCTGGCTGCTGTTGCACAGTAGTTTTCCCCTTCTGAAATCTGTTATCCCACGGGTGCTACCATCGTTGCTGAGGGGCTTGGCCTGCACCACTAGCAGGTCTGTCTTGGAGCTGGCTGGCATTGGCTCTGTCAGACATGGAGGAAGCTTCCAGCAGCTTCTCGCAGCAGCCACCCGTGTAGCCCCCCACTACCAAACCCTTGCTATGCAAACCCAATACACCTGTACCATGGTTCCATCTGGCACGAATGAGTTGTGCTTTGGTACAAAGTGGAATAAATCCATACCTTGTGCCTACAGAATCAGCAGAGACCAGCAGTGTCTGGAAGAGGAGAGCATGCACGGGACACTTTCCCTGGGAAAGTGTCACGGGCAAGAAGATGTTTCCATCACTCCTGAGACTCTCAGGTCTTTCAGAAGATCTGAGATAGCAGCAAAAAGAGCTGATAACTCACTGACTGAGATAGCCCATTAACCCAAGTGGTCACTGCAGCATCCCACAGCCTGGTTAGCTGGAAGCTCAAGGTCAAAACGATGTATTTGAAAGGATGAGGCAATGTTGTATGACCAAGCTGACCCAAAGGGAATTTTAAGGACTTTTATGACTTTTGCTTACAAGTCATCCCTATAAACCTTCACACAAGTTAAAAAGATGAGGTTTTGAGAACTTGCACCACCAGTCATTTACCAAAGATGACCAAACCCTTCTCATGTCTCACAGTCTTTAAAGGGGTAGGGAGGGGATTAAACAGGGTATCTTATCCAGCTCTAGTATCCCTGGAAACTACAGTAAACAGTATTGCTGCATACCACTAACCCAAACAGAGATGTTTTCCTGTCCCAACAAAGAAAAGGTTTCTCCAGGCATTGCGATTGAATTAACAGCTGAGGAACACAACTGCCTTTTACAGAAGGTTCTGTATCCACCAGCATCCCAGCAGGCCCATGACAAGGACTCTCACGAATTTGGTGCAAAATTGGCAGGGTTATGTCAAAAGTATAAGAGAGGTAAACAGCCAGCAAATTCAGAGCTCATATTAATAATTATGTTATTAGCTTCAAGCTAAATTAATACCAAACCCAGTAGTCTGAATAATATAGATGAAATAGCCTTTCATCCATGCATACCTGAACTCCAAAGTATTTAATATTCTGATCCAGATCCAAATTCAGAGCAAGAGGGAGACACGTGAGTCTTAATTTTTCAACTAGGAGTCACTCAAAAGAGCATTAACAACAGGTAATGAGACTCAGAAAATGCATACTTACAAATTTTGCTATTGCACTCCAGAACTTCCAATAATGTGCTGTCTCTGCAACATCAGCAGGTAAACAAAAAAGAAGAGTAGCACTTTGCAGATTTATATGCACTCTTCGAAGCAGAGAATCTAATGAATTCCCTGGATCATTCCAGCCAGACCTGGGAATGTTTTGATTTTGAAAATCTTTTACGCCATGGATTCTGCCACAGTCCAAGGATAGGTTTTTTGGCTGCTCTTAGGAATCCAAATAAAATTTCTTTTAAGTGAAAATACTTTCAAGAGTTCACAGTGCCAAGCAGCTTAAAAAAAAAGTCAATAAAAATAGCTGCTGTGGAGAGACCTCATTGACAGAATTCGCTACCAGCAATTATAGATTAAAAACCCCTCTGAGACACGGGTAGCTTGTGCCTGAAAGGTCTCTTTGAATACTATTTTTTATTATGAAGACAAGTGTTCATAATATGATCCCAAATAAGAGGGTTGCACATTCACAATCCAGCCCCACTAATGCAGGCAGGAGCACACACAGAGAAGAGAAACACTGCAGAAGGAGACCTGCATTCATGCCTTCCTGGACCACACCTCCCTTTCAGTTTGGGCTTCTGCATTCATCTGTCCATCTTTTCTGCATTTTCTCAGTAGCAATGAAGCACTCATTTTAATGAAGCTTCACTTTCTCAGTGTTACAAAGATGTAGTTGATCTGCAGGAAAAGCAGCTGAGTGACGTGTTTAATAGCAAGCAGCTGACTTGTCAGGAATCTGAACCCACAGAATTTCCTCTTTGACCTGCTTTGTGGTTTTGTTAAAACCATGAGGTTTCCTAGTGAACAAAAATTCAGATTTTATTTTTTTTCCAATCTCATCGAGCACTAAGTCCAATGATGCGCTATGGACTAACACTCAGCTGAATCAGTCTTCACTCAGCACAGGACCACAGGTCACTCCAGACACTCCCAATATCACTTGCACTTTTATGCCACCTGAGCCTGCAAATGGCCAAATCTAATTTGGACCCAAGTGTAAACACCTGCCGCAGCTACCCGAGCTTCAAGAAGGGATGATTTCCCGCAGCAGCCGCTGTACACAGCGCCCACAGAAGCCTGGCAGACAGCGGGGATGTCTCATGCACACTCACCAGCTCCACACAAGCCCTGGGTTATTTTACCCCTTCTGCAACCCAGGAAAAAAAAATTGTTTTGTTTTAGCTGGTGAACCTGCAGAAAATGAGAGTCTGGGGCATGGGAAGGAAAAGCTAGGGAGTTAGGATACTACTGATTTGCTGGCTTTCCTTGCACTAATAAGGGTATTACAGCACAAGGGAAAAAATGCATTTATACTGATAGTAAAAGGAGACTCTGTGTCACCAGCTCCATGCTACAACAACGAATTGCTTGTTTTCAGTGCTATAAGGTCATCTTCAAGGACTGGTTTTGGACTTCCCCTGGAAGAAGCCAGAAAGGAGGCGGATTTTCTTCCAGTGTGGGGGAATCTGAGCATGACCATGTGGAAACAAAAACAAAGTATTCCGGCTCCTTCCTTGCCAGAACCAGTTCTTCTTTGTAATTAACCATTTATCACATGCACAAAGAAATAGTCAAATCAAAAGGACACTTCCAGCACGTGTGAATGCAAATTGCATAAATGTGCCTTGGGAGGCCACAGGCAGGCAATTGGTCTCGCCCTCCTCCTCAAAGCAGAAGCACTGAACAACTCTCCGATATCCAGTGCAGCCACAGCCTCTCGCAGCAGCACCAGCCCACTTTGTCAGCAGCTTGAACCTGCATGTACCCCTTGCTGATTTGAGCACAGCCAGAGGAGGGCTGGAAAGAGTCGAGGATTTCCTGCTGCATTATGACCGTACAGAACATGTACTGAACAGAACATACTTTTTAAGCTATGCATAATTTTGGCAAGAGGCGGAGCCAATATTTTTGTCTTCCTGTTATATTATAATGTTCTAGGACTTAAGAGAAGAATCATGTATAAACTGCAATGATAATGCTATATGAAATTTATCCCATAAATCAGTGGGGTAAATAAATTTTAACCCATAAATCAATGAAATGCAAATATGGTGAGTAATTATTAAAGCCTTATGTAACAAAATTTTTCCTTCCAATTCTACCTCTCACTTGGTGGTGTGTTTGCTTTGTGATTCCCTGTCTCATCATCATGCTGTCTTCTTGTTCTTCTGTTTCTCTTTATTTTGTTTTTGTATTTGGGTTTAACAGATTCCTGCATTTTTAATTTTCATGTACTTATCTGTCTGTGCCAGTGATTTATCCAGGACTTCTGAGAGGTGGGACAAAAGCTCTATGAAAATGGGAAGCTGCTGACTGCACTCAATGGAGTACTACAATATATACTGTACTTAGGCAGCTGATAATGAAAGCCACGAAGAAAGAGAGACAGAGGAGGATGGGGAAAACTCTTGAAACAGAAAGTTTATTGATTGTCAGGAGCCTGGAAACACATAGATGAGAAACAGAGAATCTTCCTGTCTTCTGCTACCGGACATAAATCACAGGTCTGGTTTGTCTTTCTTTAAATTCTTTAAACTTTCATTTGGACCATTTGTATGTTCATGCTGGTGTTGCTCATTTTGATTGCTCTGAGCTTAAAGTGAGGGTTTTTCTCTCTGTCCTTCAAATTAATGTTCATGACAGTTTTTAAAAAGCCCTTTTATTTTTCTTGCCTTACACAATTTTTCTCATCTTCTTATAGCTCTGCCTCCTCCCACCTTCTTCTTTTCTTTTCTTCTTAGGCACAGCTTCCAAGTTTTCCTCTCTTACAGCTGCTGCTACAACAGCTTGAATACTCTTGAGTAAAGTCTGGCATGACAAAGCAGGAGGTAGAGGGAAAAAAAGGAGCGGAACAAAAAGGAACAAGTATATCAGGTGATTTTCAGATCTCACTGGGGATCTCAGACATACTCAATGCCTCATTGACTTCCCATCTCTTTTCAAACCTTGCCTGGAAACACCTCTTTTGTTTCTTGACTGCTTTTTCATTCTCTTTTGTTTCCTTCTGCTTTCTCAGAAGCAAGAAAAACACAGCGAGACATGCTTAACTTCATGGTACCTGCTGATACTCTCCATACTCAGTGTTCACTCCAGTTTGGGGAGGAGGAGGGAACGTATGTGCAGGAGAGATGGTGCTGGATGAACTGGTGTCCTGCCTCAGGGAGACATGAGGAGGTAGTGGTACATGGTGAGCTGAAGCAGCCCAGCAGAAACAACAAACTGGGGGGAAGCTGCTTCTGCTCAGAGACAGGTAACTCCTGCAGCTGAAGAGGGAGCTGGGAGTAGATGGGGGGACACATGACAACAGGGCAGAAACAGTCTGGAGAAGCAGAAGAGCAGCATAACAAGAAAGGGAACATGGTAAATATTTGATAAGGTTTTTAAGGGGAGATGAGTGAAATAGAATCCACAAGAAAGGTGCTTGCAGGAACTTGAACATGATAAAACAAGCACCATATACAGTATAAAGGGTTAAGGACAAATCGAGAAAAAGCTGTATGTTCCAAGTCACATTTGATTGCTCTTATTCAGTAATCTATTGTAGCTTTTGGCTGCCACAAGTGAAAAAAATGATTGCAGCATTGCGACTTGTGTTTAGCTTTTCCTGGTATTTTGTTGGTGCCCTTGTTGTTGTTTTGTTTTGTTTTTGTTTTAATAAACACATGAGGGTCATCTAAATGAATGGAGTGTCCCTGGCTCTAACAGCACAGTGCTGGCTTGTGCTGATCCAATCTGCCTGGACAGACACTGTGTTCACTTCTGTGTTTCTATTCACTGTATTTCGCTCCAAATTTATGTAGCTAGTTAACCAGTAATTTGCACGAACTTGACAGCAGCAGCACCTACCTGTGCCTATCTACTTGAGGACCTGTCAGCAAAAGCACTGTAAAGTCCCCTTTTTATGGATACATAACACAGTCATTAAGTGTGTTTTCCTCATTTCAGAACTGTCCAACACAGGAACACTTATTTCAAAAAGGGAGCATGATACAATATATGATGAAAATGTATTGCTGCCTATTTTCACACCAGTCTCTGCCTAACCCCTCCAAAACTGAGGACCTTCCTTTATAATTACAAGTCATCAGTCATGCTGAACACAACATTCCAATCTCCACAGAGCAGCTCTAACACACGTGTGACAGACATGAATAAAATCAGTCAGTTGTCACAGGTGGGCTCAGAACCCGCTCCAGTTGAACCTGCCACCTGGGCCAGGAACTGTCATGGCCCACGTTGAGGGCTCTAGGAGGATTTAGGTGATACATAAACTTACAGAGAATCATAGAATGGTTTGAGATGCAAGGGACTGTCAAAGATCATCTAGTCCAACACCCCTGTCATGGGTAGGGACACCTTCCAGTAGACCAGGCTGCTCAAAGCCCTTTCCAACCTGGCCTTGAACACTTACATGGATGAGGCATCCACAGCTTCTCTGGGCAACCTACTCCTATGTTTAACCAGCCCAATCATAAAGAATTTCAAATTTCATTCTTATGTCTAATCTAAACCTACCTCTTTCAGTTTAAAACCATTGCCCCTTATCCTGTCACTACAGGTCCTGGTAAAAAGACCCTCTCCATTTTTAAGTCCCCTTTAAGCACTGTACAGGCCTCCCCACCCCTACAGAGTGCAATTTTTACTTGAAAATGCAGCTGCCCAGTAAGTGCACATACATGTATGATCCTTTCCTTTCTGACCTGAAAAAATTATAGGTCTAAGTCTCAGAATTTCTCCATATAATTACTGGTCCCAGATTTACAATTTTCTCTTGTCTCCTCAAAGGCTTTCACAAACCACAAGGCATGATTCTAAAGATCAGTGGATGCAATTTGAGATGCACTGAAGTAAATAGTAACAGACAAGCGGACCGGCCCTTCCACTCCTACCATTAACAACCCACTGGTTGGGGGATTTATTTATCTACTTGCTGATTTTATGATCAAACCAATCTCAAACAGTATTTAAACCTAAAATAACTGCAAGACTCAGAAACATATCTTTAAAGGAAAAAACCCCTGTTAGTAAATAGAGCATCTGGTTTCAGTCTCCTAACACTCAGAGTTGACTCTTCCTAAGAACTGGCTCTAAACCTTCTGCCCTTGACTGAGAAGCTGGGCTAACCATGCTCAAATAAAGGAGTAGCATTTTTCAAACTTCTGGCAGCCTAGTGCGTCTTTAACCTATTGCTTAAATAGGTGCTGCCAAGGCATCTCTGTGAAAAAACACATGACAAAAGCTGCAAACCCACAAGTGAAGTCATGCAAACCCTTGCTACTTTCTTATCAGAGGAGCTGCAGGACAAGTTGGGCACAGCATTTGCTTCACACACAGTCCTGCCTATGGCAACTCCACTTCTGGACCCCACTGTGCTTTGAGGTTTGAATAAATGCAAAAGTACGTCCTGCAAAGCAGCCAATGCTAACACATGGAAAAGAGTTTCTACCAAAACTGCTGCTGCAGAGCACACTGGAATTCTTGTTGTAACAAGATGAGTTTCCTCTGTGTGTTTGTACTAGGATGGAGAGGTCACTGCAAGGCTGCTCAGCAGCTGGTGGGAACACTTTTCTTCTCACTGCTAAGTGCATTTGGATATATGAGTTAGCAGAGCCAATAAGGGCCAGCTACACTATATGAGGGGAATAGAGAGCAGTGTAAATCCTCCTCCTTGCATGACCAGTTTTGTCCCAGAAGCCTAATTATTCAGGCAGCCTCCAAAGACTTCTCTTGGGCAGCTTTCATCATGCATCTTCTGAGCTCTTAGGCTAAATGTTTCTTTTATGACACCCAGTGATGTGGTTAAAAGGTCTAAGCCAAGTATATTTTACAATGTTTGCTTTGTACATTAGGTACTTTGGTGTATATACATATATATTTCAAATTTGAATTTACAGTAGATGCTCCATGTATTTAGAAATTTTGTACTGTAGATAAACTTTAAATTCAAACACAGCCTACAGTTTCTATGGGAGAATATGCATCTACGAAGGTCTTCAAACACAATCACCATATATAAACACTTTCAAATGTTTAAAAGCAAATAAGCTGAAAATTTATATGGGTATTATTAAGACATAAAGTTTGTTGCACTGATGTGTAAGGATAATAGAAAATATGCCTCAGAACATGATGTCATTCAATACAGAACCTGCCTTTCCCCACAAACAACTGAAGGGCAGTCAGAATTCCAGTGTTTAATATATATGTTCTAAAACATTTATTTGGATAGTCTTATTTCCAAGTAACCAGAATGCATAGCTCAGTTGTTCCAGGAGCACTTCCAAATTTATGTATGGTGCATAAGGAGAGAACAAACTATTATTGCAATAGCTGAAAACTGCAAGTTTTTGTTCAGGCTGCGTATTTTATGAGAGAAGTCCATCTACAGACTCAAGCAAAAAGAAACAATTTTATGGGCTGGTTTACCCTGTAAAATATTCTCCCTAATCCTTGTAAAAATATACTTCATGCTAATCCTTCTGCCTGAAAGCATTTTTGCAGACAACTTAGAACATTTCTATCACATTTTATTAGCTTTAAGCTGATCTAATTTCTCTGATTTTCATCAGGTTTATTAGGATCTGTCCAGAGCTCAGATTTTTATATTTGATCTGGTCTTATATAACACCTCAATCTGGTATATTTTAATTTCCCATGTGGACATCTGTCTTCATCTGTGTCTTGTAAAGTACTAAGTACCTTCCTGGCCCTTAATTAATTAGGAGCAATGACCTACGCATCAGGTAGTAACAGCATCCAATTAATGGAAATGTATAATGTAAAGTATTATCAGTCACGTCACAGTAGAGAGATATTTGCCCGTTCATGCTGCGTGCCCTGGAGATGCTGTACCAGCAATCTGTATCAGCCCCGACAGAGTGCTAGCACAAGACTAAACTCCTACCTCTCCGCCCAGGCTTTGCTGTGTGAATTTCTAAAGACGTTCAGAAGCTAATACTGTGTGCATTTATGACTGCCATCAGAAACATTGTATCTCCAAGCTTTAACTATGCCTACTATCAGCCTATACCTGTAAGATAACAATGAAGGTTTGATAAGCATGTGATGCTAGAACCTGCTGGGCATAGGAAAGCTTTGAAGCACTGGAAACTCCTCTGTTGAATACTTTGGCCCTCCAAAACAAAGCTGGAAACCCATCTGAGAGGACAGAAATCCCATTTCAACATCTGGAAATGGCAGACTGTGAGTCCTCAACAAGTGACAAATTTCCGACAAGTTTTTGCTGCACGTGTACAGAGACTGTGGAGTCACACCAGAGCAAGCCTCCCTCCAAGGCATAACTGAGTTGAATATGCTACTATGCTTTGCAGACGATTTTTTAAATATAATCTACCATCAAATAACTATGCAACATATCCCACAGGAAACAACAGAAGTTGCACATGAGCATCTGAACATAGATTTCTCTCACTAGCTTTCTGTGGTACTTGAATGATGACATAAAAAAAGCCAGTAGGAAACTCACTCTACTATTCTTCACTTGTTTGATGGGAGAAGGGTAGGCAGGAACTGTAAATTGCAGAGATTAAGAAATTAGTTACTAATGTAGTGAGATGTAAGGATATCTGAGATTATGAAGATAATTCTTGGAGTATCTCTGAAATCTGTGTTTGTTTGCTCTGAGAAATCAAGGAAGAGCAACTCAAAAAGGCTTTGATTCTGGACCAGTTCTGTATCAGCATGCATAAAAGCTAGAGTTCATTCATGCTGAGTACACTGCTATTTGATATAGTTAACACGACTGGCAAGAGATCTCCTATTATTGATTCAAAGAAAGATTGCACAGAAAAGGATGGTACCAAAAGATGGAACTTTTTGCTAGACAAGGGGCTCAAGCAA
This sequence comes from Atrichornis clamosus, assembly GCA_013400975.1. Classification (NCBI taxonomy): domain Eukaryota; kingdom Metazoa; phylum Chordata; class Aves; order Passeriformes; family Menuridae; genus Atrichornis; species Atrichornis clamosus. The sequence goes on along the minus strand of WBMZ01000427.1, from coordinate 37,871 downwards.
GGAGGTTACTGCACCATGAAGGTGAGCTTCATTCTCCAGGTAGCAGTGCAGTGATCTTATTCCTTTGCAAAGGATGTGAGACACATGGGTGAAAAGCATTACGTAAAATGAGAACTTATCTCATGGCAAGATCCAAAAAACCAAAACAAGCACCTAGAAAGCTCCAGTACATTGCTAAAATCAGCTGCAGTATTACACTTCCCTCAAAGTTTTGGGTAAATATCTTCAGGCAGAAAAATCACAAGCATTTCAGACAGAAACGTGTATTTCCACTTAGCTTTAAAACTGGAGTGTCTATAAAAAATCACTCCCCTTTGGCTGGTCCCTGCTCACAGAAGCTGGGGGAAGGCCTGAAGTCCACCATCACCTCCAGCTCTGCGACCTTACAGGAAGGAAGATGGAGCCAGGACTCTGCCTCTTGTTCTTCTCTCCATCATTGCAAGGGTTTACAACAACAGCGGCCTCTTGGCTTCATGTTTACTAACCATACATGGCCATTAAAGAGCATTATTTCCATGCTTTTAGAAAGAACCAGGGTTGTTCAATAGGAAAACCATTGTGTAAATTAAACCATATTGCCCAGTATATGGCCAGCCACACTACTCTTCCTGCTAACTTGATGTTTGAAAGCACCCTCTGTCACCAAAATGACAAGAAATTCTTACACAGTTTCACCCACTGATTTTAGTGAAAGTACTGAACTGCCTTTAGAAAAAAAAATTAACTTTTTTTTGCCCCAATGTTCATTGATTTGCACTGCTTTTCCTATAGTGTGATAAGTAGCAGTCTGTAAAAGTACAGTTAGATGAGTATGCTTGTTGAAGTTTCAGATTTACCTATACTTATTTGACTCATTTGTATTTTAAATAAGGTTTTGAAATAAGGCACTTAAATATTTTAAAGCCAATACTTAACATTTAGATTTGTTTAGACTGAATATAAATATTTATTTAGGCGTAGTTAGGTTTATGTCAAACAAGAGTATTCAGCTAAATTGATATAATCATTCAGTAACATTAAACCAACTTGGGAATGCAGACAAGCCTTTGAAAAGTAAAAGCATTACCAGTGCACAAAGATTTGCAGAAAAGAATGAAATGAGAACATGATAAGTGTAAGCAATTTACTTTTTAAGTCTCTACAGAAACTGTCCCAACCTCTGGGACATCCCTCCCCTCAGTACAACCACTCACAAGACAGAGCTATAGGGAAACTGCCTACAAAGTGGAATGAGGATAAGAATTGCCTGTGTTGGGTGCATCTGTCTCTTTGAAATAATTGACTCCTGATGCTAAAGATAGTAACACTGGTGGGATTCAAATACTCCAGCCATTTAAGAAGTCCTTCTCACTTCCTGGCAAGGGATGTAAACTGTCCCTACTTGCACTGCACAGTGCCTTCAGCAAGACAGGCAATGGTTTAATATTAAAGGACTGCAAGTATTCAAACTGAGGAGGTTGTAATTCAAAGAGCAAAGGAAGGTCACCGTGCTCAGCCTCACCAGTATGTTCAGCACACTCACTGCCAAAGGAAGAGCTAAGGGAGGGGGATGGATCCCTACCTCCATACATTAAAGAAACAAAATACACCAGCAAGAGAGCTACACCACTGATTTCAGAGGCCACTGCTCCATCTGAGCACATCTGGAAAAAAATGCACCAGGCTCCATCAGGTGATTAAACAAACATCTACTCCCTCAAATATAGCTCTGCTCAGCAGGACTGCTGTTTGCTTATTTGACAAGGTTCCTCAACTTGTAATGTCTTTCTCATCTCCTTCCAGCCTAGGACCACTGACAAAGCAGTCTACCACACTTCGTGTTAGACAGCTGATTTCACCGTACCAGGCACCAGAAAATCCGGGGTCTCAATCCAAAACTTGTTGCCCTGGTCCCTCTTGTCCAGCAAGCGCAGTTCACAAAGCTTGAGGAACCGCGCTGGGTATCTTTTGGATGACACAAATGTAACATTTTATTAAGGCCTGTATTAGCCTTTAAGCAAAAGTGTGACAGGAAATAAACCTCTTCATGAAAGATCTGACCACCTTTTTCTGGACAAATCAATGATCCTTATCCCTTCCATCACTGCATCCATGTGGGGGGGCCATAAACCTGTTGTACACGCATATGGAGAAATTTAATTTCTAGTACAAGTCAGGACTCTCTTATACTTTCTGGAGTCCTATAACATTATTCATATAAAATTCCCGCAGTGATCTAGGTAGCCTGACAGGGATCAGCACTTTTATTAATAATGTTTTCTTTCAACTTACAGGAACTTCTATTTGATTTATGAAGTTCTTTGCAAGCTTCAGAGTGATTTGCTTCAGAGTGATCTGCACTGAATGAGTTGGGTGACATAGTACCTATTGTCCCAGCAACACCAACCCTACCCAACACATCTTTTGACATATGACCTTGTGCAATTAAATAAACAGAGCCATTTAGATAGGCAGGAGGAAATTATTAGGGCTGGATGCTGGCAAGATTACTGAAGCAGGAGTACTATTTGTTGAAAAAAGCTTTAGGATGTTTAGCAAATTCAATGACTGGAAGCTTTCAGGAGCTTTGAAGGGTACTATGAAACATCCAAGTGTAGGGTGCTCCCTTCACACCATAGTGGGTGACATTTGTAGGGTCTTGAGCAAGACTGCTTCTTTCAAAAAGATGCTTGGACATAAAGAGGTTTCTAAGCTGCTCCTTTCTATTCCTAATTATCTATATCTTAGCTGAACCCTATTTATTTGAATGAGGAATAGGTAAATAAGGAATTAGGACTGTGTTACTTTCCCAACATTTTCTTTTCATCCCAGGGAATTGTCAAATCCCATTTCCTATGGAAGGATTTCAATTGTTTTTCACTATCTCTAACTTATTTGCCAAGGTTTCTAGTTTTTAAATGGTAGACAGAGAAGGAAGAAAGAGGACTGTTAATAATAGTACGATCACTTAGAAATAAGTCACTTGTTAATTGGTCCATGACAATTACTAGAAATACTACATTCCTCCTTTGTAAAGCCTTGATGACAAAGCCCAGTAAACAGCAGAGAGAAGTAAAAGGTTTTGGCTCTTCCGTGTGATGCTGGATATTTACAGACATTTCTTTTTGTGTATTTAAACTAACCTTTTTTCTGTATAAACACAAGATCTATCACATGGTCATTTCCCACTGAGGTTCTCAAGTGAGCCTGTGCCTCAAGTGCTCCCCCATCCCAGACACCCAAAGGACTTCACCGTGAAAAATCCCTGACCTCTTCCAGAGAGAACAGGATGCAGCAAGAATGAATGAAATGGTTGTAAGGGCCTCATCCTAAGCATATTTTCAAATCCCAGCCACAAGTTGGCCCTACACTGAGCTTTTTGTTCCTGGCATGTCTGAAAGCAGACTGAGTATTAGTTTAGCCTACTCTGTTAAATCATTCTTCAAAAGCCTTTTTTAGTCTGCCTAATTGCATTGAAACTTTTATACTAAAGCTGACAGTGTTAAAAATCTCTTCCAGTGCTTTTTGCTTTGGACAGGAGGCCAGTTTTATGGAATCATTGAGTAGTATGGGTTGGAAGGGTCCTTCAAAGACCACCTAGTCCAGCCTCCCTGCCATAGGCAGAGACATCATCCAATAGACCATGCTGTCCAAGCCCCCTTCAACATGACCTAGGGCACTTTCAGGGATGGAGTATCTACAAGTTCTCTGGGCAACCTGTTCCAGTATCACCACTCTCAGAAAATATTTTTTTTCATATATCCAATCTAAACCTATTCTCTTTCACTTTAAAACTGTTTCCCCTTATCCTGTCACTACAGCCATGTTAAAATGTCTTTTCTCTCTCTTGCTTATGACCTCTCTTTATATACTGGAAGGCTTCTATAAGGTGTCCCTGGAGCCTTCTCCAGGCTGAACAATCCCAACTTTTATCAGCTTGTCTTTCCAGCAGAGGCGTTCTAGTCCTCTGACCATTTCTGTGGCCCTCCTCTGGACCTGCTCTAACAGGTCCATGTCTTCCTGTACTGGAGACCCCAGGGGTGGATACAAAATTCCAGGTAAGCTGCATTTTGAATGTTTCCTCATTTCCAATATCCTTACTGACCCAGAGCACAGGTGCTCCACCTGTCTTTCCCATCCCTGGCCATTCAAAGAAACACTCACTGACTCTATACTTGCAGTCTCCCAGTTGCCCCCAAGGGCTTAACTGTCCCTGCCCCCTCTAAAAACCTTCCTCCTTCTACACTGAACACAAATATGTAAGATTTTTAATTTTTGTACCCCATGCTGTGGGAAAAAAAAAGGCAAAGAAAAGCTGGAAGCTGCAAGCATGCCACGCCTGTCCTGCAGCCCTGGCTTCAGCAGGGTGCTGGTCTTCACTCTGGCCCTGGGCTATGCACCTTCACAAAACCATTTTATTTCATTATGAGATCCAAGGGTCCAAGTGGGATCCAGAACACAGACAGACATAGCCCAAGGCCGATGTGTAGGCAAATCCAGCTTGCTCATGACTGACAAGCAAATGCCGCGTCCCTTGTCCCTTTTGAAACATCCCTCAGCACAAGCCTTCCCCTAACACACATTTCATTTACATGTGATTTAATAACACCCCAGTATAAATTAACAGCTACCACAAGAAAGTATCCAATTCTGATTCCTGCAATGATTTTGGTAAACTCCTTTTTCCCCCACTCAAGAAGGACTCGACTAATTAGAGAGAAGCTAGCTTTCTGTTCAAAGGAGCAGCCCTTCCATGTCCATCAGCACACCTCAATGTGAATGGTATTTAAGCCATGTAGGCATGATTAAGATTTGAGATTCCATTCAATTAAACATTGACACAAGAGGAAAATCAGCCTTTTAGCAGATTACTAACAGCACACTGGCTTCTGTTGTCCACATGGGATCTTGAAAATTGACTGCCTGCATGGAGCACAACATTTTATACTACTGCAGAAATGAAGTAGAATTAGGAAATGATTATTGATAAGTATGAAACTGTGGCACCATAAAAGCCCTGTGTGTAAGGCCAATCTAAGGAGAAAGGAATAAAAAACCTACCAACTTTCATTTTTCCTTTTTTCTTGTTCGCCCAGTTGGAAATTAATTCCCTGCTGTTTCATATTTCCTACACTGATTAAAAGTGTTACCTACTGCATTATTCTCTTCGAGACCTAGATTTTCTAAGTGAAAGCATCATTAGAAACAACAGGGCTGAGGTAGGGAAATAGGGCTGAAGAATTCTTTCACAATAGGAACAGCTAAATGTATTTTTCCCAATAACATTTTATGCAGGGCAGAAGTTGCTTTTCCACATCAAAGCCAAGACACATTCAAATAACGAGTTAGTGCAAGAACCTCAAGGATAAGACATTTACATTTTTAGGAACAAACAGACTTGCAACAGGCAATACTGGGTATTAATTTTGGTTAGCTCCAAAAGATGGTTTTCTGGGAAAGCTTCTGAAGATCTTTTTGCCCTCTTTTCTTTGCCCTCAGGAACTGGCAAATTCAAGTATTGCACACATCAAGAGAGCTAAACACCTCAGCACAGGAAAGGAATCAGAAGCTTTTTTGAGCTAAACCTTTCACTTCCTCATCTAGGAGAAACTTTAAAGTATCAATAGTCTCACCATTATTCTAAGGATTGTGTTTTAGACATGAAAGGGGCAGGCTGGTTTTCTACTAGCTTTTTTTCTGCTTAGTAGCGGTAAGCAGTAAATAACTGCCATTAGCTTGCGCAAAAATGTAAGCAATCTAATTTTAGTGAGAATGGCAAAAGAAGATAAATACACAGGATTCAATTAATGCTGATGCTATAAGTTGTAGTAAGAAGTCAGCATTTCTTAAAACTTTGTTCATACTGAGATTCTGTGAGCTCCCAGTCATTTTATCCTGTTTACATTGAATATTCTGGCAGAGCGGTGACCCACATAACCTTCACATTTTTCTCTTAGAGTTACAGTTAAAAATAGGGCTCAGGTAAAAGATTTTTTGGCTTATGGCATCCCTGTCAACTGCATTTGGTGTTCAGGGGTTGCCTAGAACCACATCCCCCCCAGTAAATACGGGTTTTTAATGTTAAGTTTTAAAAAGTCTTATCATGATGAAGTCTTGGGAATGAGATTCTTCCAAAATGCACAAATATGTTTTTCAGTCCTGTTTTTTAAATATTAAATTTAAATAGACAAACAGGAAATGAAAATAACCCATATTTCCTCTTTACTCAGTCTTAAAGAGTGCTGGACTCTGCCAGCATTTACAGGAATATTTCAACACCTTTAGATCTGCTGAAGCTCTGCTTTCTATAAATAAGTTAAAATATGTGGCATCACTTAAAATATTTCTTCTTCTTCTGGAGTTTATTTAATCAAATTCCCTCAGAAAGATATTGGCCAATTTAATGTTAACAGTTACATATTGAAAAAAGCCATTCTGAGCTCTATAATGACAAAAAATGAAAGTAGCACTCCTAAGGTTTATTTGTCATACCAGAGTGCCATTCTTGTAGCTTCTGTGTATACCATTAGTCCTCTCTTTTTTTTCCCCTCCAAATTCTGCTCAAATCTGGGTTCCACAGAAGTTGAACTACTTTCACCTTGTCAGCACTCAGCAGCCCTGCTCTTTTTCTCATACTCAAGCCTGTCTGGGAAGCTCAGACTAAACATTATTATATTTATCTTCAGTAGAAACTCTATCCAGATATCAAGCACTTGAACACAGCAGTGGGGATCTCTTCACTTAGATGCCAGAGCCACCTACATTCAAAAAGAAACACAACCTTGGCTAGTGGGAGCAGAGGATGGGAGCACAGGCATAATGCTGTGGTGTTTGCACTGTAGCTCTGTAGTGAGAACATTCGTTTTAGGAATTGGGAACTCTCGATTCAGGCTGTTAAGTGCATCTGCATCCATCTGATGCTTTGCTACCTGGTGCCTTTTCCTGAAGTGGAGCTCCTTGATCCAGTGCTGTAAAAGAAACACTTCTACATTTACAGGAAAATATAGAAGGAAAGCTCACTTCTAGGACACTGAGTTGCATGGGTGGTCTAGGCTCCCAGTGCAGGACCAGCTTGTGTATTTTTCCCAGCAATGAATGCAAAATGTGTAACCCATTTTCGGAGTGGGAATCTGAGGTCCCCTCAGTTTAACATGGGTATTGACCTCTATACATCCACAAATGGGACTGGAAAAACCCCTAGAAAGGAAGGTTTCAAATACAGCTTTCTCCTAAACATTCCTTGTCAATGTTTTGGGCATCTCTGCTCTGCATCCTACTTGTTCATGAATTTTGCTCTCATGGGCTTAGCACTCCCCATGCTCCCCATGCAATAAATGGAAGCAAAAGCACCTTATTCAAGGCTGCTGATCACACTAGAATTAGTCACTGCTCTGAGCATTACAAGGCCACATCCTTCTGGTGGTCTAGTCTTACAGCAGCTGGGCTGCTATAGTACTTAAAAGATAAAAAAGAAAGAAAACCCACCAAAGAAAACCTCCATGTACTGGGATATGGTGTACTGCTTACTTCAGTAATACAAAACTCCAATGTCACACCTGTCAGAATATAACCTACAGACTCTAATTCTTGTCTAAGAAGGCAGTACACTTTTATCCAGTGATTTCCTGCTGCTGGAGAGAAGCCATTCTCTCCTATCCACTGCCATGGAATACTCATCTATAAAATGACTCTTCCTTGAATGTTTGCTTTTTCTCCTGAAAAAGGATTTAGGAACAGCAGGGATATGAGCTCTCACCTGTTTCAAACTCTGAATTATAATCTTTATGACATGTTTATCCTCAACCATCTTTAAGCTTTTATCAGGATAATAACTTTGCCTTTGCAATGGCTCCCACATTAGTCCTGACTGAAAATGTGGAGAGCTAAGATGTAAGAGCCTAATATGAGAATTGCATGGAATAAAAAAAGAGGGTTTTACAGTCTGCTAAGGGAAATCTCAGCAGTAGGCTATGAAAATACTGGATGCTAGTGCTGTACCTCAGCAAAAAATATCCAGAGTTCCTCAATTTACATAGGAAATATTTTTAATAGGCACCGTACAACCAGCTCTCAGACACTGACTCCTTCCCTCTTGCTCCTGAGTAAGTCTGCAAGTCCATAGATCATCAGAGCTCTCAAAGGGATAACAGCAGCAAATCCTGGCGCCTTGCAGTGTGCCTTTTTCGGAGTGTTGCCATGGTGATCTCCAGCACGCTTATCCCCTGAGAGCTCAGCTCAAAATTCAGAGGGAACCGAAGCAGGACAAAGAAATGACACCCAAGCAAAAGCAACAGGGAAATTATGTGTAATTAGCACATGTACATAGTCTCACAGGGAAAATTTCAGAAAAAGAGTTATTCTTAGAACTGAGTGGTCTGTAGGAAAGAAGTGTAGTTTTCAGGGTCCCAATGCTAAACCAATAACTATGGAATAAACCCAAGAATTTGTAACCCTGCCTCTGCTCATTGATCACTATTTAGCACAGGGTAAATTCTCAACCTCTATATTGCAAAAATCCAGATTTTACAGTAAAGACAGAGGACGAGGGATAACTAAGCAGATAAAAAGAGAGAGATGCCTTTAGTAACATAAGCAACATAAGTAACATTTAGTAACATTAGTAACATAAGCATATAGACCAGCAACAGATAACTACACAACCAGAATATGACATTTACTTTTTAGAACATTATATTTCCTTATTCCGTGAAAAGAATTAATACAACAATTCTTAAGTATCTGAGCAATTAATTTTTTTACCAATTACTTTACATCATCTGTTGGTCCTTATGGCAGTTCTACTCTCTTATTGCACTTTCAACAAAAGGAAATTACATATGTGCAAACATGAAAGCAACACTCATGTCAAATGATGTATGATCTTGATATTCTCAAGAAACCTGTTGTATGGTCTTTCACTCCTACCCTACATAAGTGCTGTGCTATAGTGGCCATACACATAAAAACAAACTATTAAGAAGAGACATAAAAATTAAAAATCTGGGCCATGTCAGATATGTCACAGTCCAGAAAAAATACTAAATGAGAGTCAGTCTGTGTTTTGCCATTAGGCAGCATGTTTCAGTCAGAGTATATTATCAGATATCACCAGACCCTTTTGCACCTAAATGAGTTTGGAGATTAGTTAATCCCACAAAGTTTGATGCTCAGCCCCTTGTGTATGGCAGTTTCTTTCCCCAAAATTATATTATTTTTGTTCTTACCTGGTTTCTTATTACTGTTACAAATGACTTGGTTAGTCCTCTCCACATCATTATCTATTAGATCAAGAAATACTTAACCACATTATGAAAAGCTGCCTCCTCCTGAGTAAGCATGGAGCTTTTCAGTCAGATTTACTTTACTTTCCATGAAACCTTTTTGGGTTGGTACAGCACAATTGTTTCAGAGCTTTGCTCCATCCTCTCTCACAGAATCTGATGTGCAGTCTGCTGCTTATGGCCACGGGCAGCACTTGACCTGCTGCCTTTGCACTAGTGCCTGATGCTCATCACTGTGGAAGGTCACCTGTTGAGAGGATGTTTATGGAGGTTTGGTTTCTTCAGCATATTCAGGTTCTCATAATCCCATTGACAATGAACATAGAAAGTATTGTGCATCTTAAATTACCCAAGTATCCATTTGTATGATGCACAAGTGTTTATACAATGTCTCTCCTCACTTGTGGCCCTCACATCCCTTGGTTAGTTTTTTTTAGTATCCACTCATCAAATGAATTCTCTGTGCTTTCCCAGGCTATAACCTCCCTGGTTTTCAAATTACTACAGGTCCAGCAACTGTTGACTGGAGGAAGGGCTGAGGGAGAGACTCAGCTACAATCTTTGGTATTTATCATTTTATCTTAAGCGCCTCTTCCAAAGGGTGCTGACACTTGCCTTAAGCAGCTTCCCTGTATTTTAAGCTTTCTTGATCCCCTGTAACAGTGACTGATTTATTTCCAGCATATATTGGTATTTCTGCTCAATTGCAGAGAAAGAACTTGAACTTTAACAAGACCCTTACAAAATCACTGATTGTGATAGACATAATACTATGGCTCTTACCTTGATCTCTTCAGGGAGAGGTTTTATTTACCACAAATAAAGATGAAGACTGACAGACAGCCTTCAAATTAAAGCAAAAGCCAGAAAATGTCTGATTACTCATGGAACCAGCATTTAACAGCTTAACATAACCTTTATTTAGATATTATTTTGCATATTTTGCCCATAATGAAAGCAAACTTGTCTTGAACAAAATCATCAAGATCACTCACTGACAAACAAGAATTTGAATAAAATTTGCTTTTATGAGATCAATTTGTACTAATTTCCATCTCTTAGATGCTTATGCCTTTTTCAGGGCTGGTGAATGGAATTGCAACCACTTCCAAAAAACATAGTTTTATGCTGTAATGTGCATCCACTTAGGGAATTTACTTAAAAAGCTCTACTTTACTTACTGTAACAGCATGCACTCTACCACCCACTACTTGTATGACAATATTTTACAAGGATACTGCAAACCTTCAAAGTATGGGGACAAATTAAGCATATAGGGACTGTCAAATATTTACCTTGCTAAGAACGTTAGATGTATTAGATTAATGCCAAAGACGAAAAATGGAGCTCAACTTCAGTAAAGGACTTGACAAGAAGAAGACAAGAAGAATCATTGTAGAGATGCTTGCCTCAAAATCATGTGTTGCAAAACATCAGATGTGCCCCCTCCTTCCCCCTCATTTGGTCTTTCCTCTCCTCTGCTAGTCAGCAATTGGAGTGAGAGGTCAGTCTCCTGTCAGCTGCTTAACAGACATATAAGGAAGATCATACCATGCCGAACACTCCACTTGGGAAATCTTTTTTTCCTCTACTGTCCCACAAGGTCAGAGTTTCAGTTTATCTAGTGAATATGAAAGTAAGCAGCTTGCCCCTCTCTCCACATGTTGTCCTGCCATTCATTTCAAAGAAAGATCTTGGGTAAATGCTATACTTTCCCTAATATTTGAGCAGAACAGTTGATATCTTGTTCATCACTAGAGAGAATCTATGTCACCTCTAAATGCAGTAGTCCCTTTCTCTGAAAGGTAAATCTCATGGTAGTGGCATGGAGGTAGTGAGAAGACACTCATGGAGCTGCTCTAGCAGTAAGTATCCATTTTTCAGCTTCTGACCAGCTTAGTTTTCAGCTCTTGCTTAGACTTGAGTTTTGTCTGCAGTCATACTTATGGCACCGATAGAAGTGGCAGAAAAAAGCAGCTAGGGAAGATGGGTGAACTAGTGAACTTTGTACCAGTGTGCACTGGTACCCAAGAAGGTGGGCGTGTATATAAACACATCCTGACAAAATTTAAGTAAAAAGCCTTCAGTAGGTTTACTGCAACTGGAGAAATAAAACGCTGCCTGTTACCTTGTCAAAGACAACAGACAGGCTTTCTGGGAGAAGATGTTATCTCTGCTCATTCTTCTTTTATCAGAATAAACACTTGCTTTTATATAAGATTACTATTTTCAGGGTACCTCATTTATTTACATTAATGTTAGCACATTCAATTTTGCTCAAGTTGTGCAAAATAGATATATTTGGAACATTTTCCTTTATGTAGTTTTTTGTTTGTTTGTTTCCATTCCCCATTTACATCATTTACTTGTTCTTTTCCTTCTAGTCCAATATACACTTCAAAGACATATTTGCAAAGAACAATTTCACTCAGCATAGCCTGTCTCCCAGCTGTAAAAGTTTTGCTCACATATACCTCCCTTAGGAGAGATAACTTCTTTGCATAATGCTCCTTTAGGCAAAATCTGTAATCATGCAAACAGGTAGAACATTCCCATGTGGGGCAGCTCAAGAAGGAAGCATACACATTCTGTAACCAAACCCAGGGTAGCACCACAAATATTTACACCCCAGATAAAATCTATATCCTGCAGATTGGACCACTATAAACAAATGCTATCCAATACATCTTTCAAGGTAACCAACCAAAAAATTCACATATGGATGGATGGCCTGATTTGAGTTCACACGACAGTACGAGAAACTTGGCAATGCAATGAATCAGCTCAATTGAACACAAACACCTTTCCTTCCTAGAACCATCCCAGCCTTAGAACAGGATATTCTTGACTTTGTGACCAAGAGGAGCTCTCTACAGTAATTCAATTTCTGGGTACTTCTGATTACACACTGGCAACCAATGCCACTGCAGAACAGAGACCAAGCTCTTCCAGAGTTTTGTCTTCTTCTGTACAGAATGATATAGCTCATGTTTGCTAAAGATGTTGGCTGTAAGAGATGCAAGAGAACCTGAGGAATCTGCTCCACCAACCCTGACGTCAGCTGTATTGTATGTTTCTGCTCATTACAATGGAAATTGTATTGTGACCCTTTTTTCCTCTCAGAGTACCCTGAAGAGCCAAATGGCCAGTAGCCTGTGACTTTTGGGTATAAAGTGACACAGAGGATGCCAAGGCCACAACTGTGACCTGTCAACCTCAAGGTTAATTAAAAAAAAAAAAAAAAAAAAAAGGAAAGGAAAGGAAAGAAAAGGAAAGGAAAGGAAAGAAAAGGAAAGGAAAGGAAAGAACCCCCCTCCACCCCAAACCTCAAGCTCTAAAAAACATGCTTGTTAAAAACCATGGCAGGTCCATTCAGCTGTTTGGAAATTTCTAAACATGTTTTAAAGAAAACACTGTCTGTGTACAAATAAGAATTGCAATGTTTTGCAAAATCCTAAGTTCCCAGCAACTGTAATTTGATATGATTCAGTTAACTAGTAACAAATTAAAGTCATGCAATTTTAAGGAAAAGCAGCAAAGATAAACAAGACTTCTGTTTACAAAGTTATTGGCTTACTGACTGACAATGAGAAATTTCCTACCTAAACATAGATATTTTTACATCCTGACATTATTTCATGGCATTGTGCTTGATCAAATTGAGTGCTGCAGTAACACTACACTAGAATAGTGCTAGTTGTCCAAAGGAATGGCTATGTTTAAATACAGTGTCTTTTGCACTACATGAATGGAATCAAATATGGTTGAGGCTTGCCTTGAATTTAGCCCTAAAAAATTATTAAGCATTAACATTATTTAACTGTTACTTTTATCCTTGTTATACCCCTTAATTAAATGTACCATTAAACATAACATCAATTGAACTAAAGATTATTATTATTAAGATTCAAGTAATATGTTTAAATGCATTAAAGGAGAGAGAAAAACAAAACAAGAACACAAGCTAGGCTTATAAATAGATTCATATAAACGAAAAATTTAGCATTAGAAAAGTAACATCCTGCATACACAGGGCATGGGCATTTTTTCATGTTTGCTAGCACAAAATTAACAGCAGATGTTAACAGCAGCAAAGGTGGTGTATTCTATATAAAACAGTGCATTAATCAAACCACTTTTATTTAGCAACGTGACAGATCAGATCACCTAAAATAACTGCTTAAACAACATTAGTGCTATGACAAAGCAAGAGGATGCACTGCAGGAATAGAGAAGTCCTGTGCTACAAAGAGGCCTGTAAGACACGTGCAGCCAGGCTGCTCTGGCACCAAATCCAGGGGGATAAGCAGCTCAAAGGTTTCAAATGCACTTTTGTAGAAGCCCTGGTCTGAAAGACAGGTGAAGCAGTCAAAGCCAGGTGGAAGAGTAAAAGCCCTGTGCAGGTAGCCAGGAGCAGCAGGGGCTGCTGCTCCAGCGTGTGAGGCAGAAGGCAGCTGAGGTGAAGGGGTGGCACTACCCTGCCTCCCCAAGGAGTTCTCCTCAAAGCCCTGCTCCCTGGGTCCTGTAGGATCAGAGCATGTCTCAAAAATTAATTAGACATGAGATGAATAGGGCCTCCTAAAAACTGTTTGTTTATTAGTAACTGCACAGTTGCTACAGGCATAGCAATCAGAGGCTTCCTCTGCAAACACAAGCAAACAGCAATAAGATCATCAGCAAGAAAGCAACAGAACAGTGCCCTTATCTGAGTCTGTTCACATTGTCATTGTCCACACTGATATTGTTCACTTGCCTAAAATTAAGAAGTGGGGTGGGGAAGCTGATTTCACCAACTCCAAAGTCAGCAGTCTCATGAATGGGCTCACTTTGGCCATGAATCAAAGGTTTATGAAGGCAAATCCAATGTAGCATCTGAGAATGACACTAAAAATGGTTTTCAAGCTGCACAATCAAAGCTAAAGTCAATGTTGACAACTGATTTGCAACAGTTCCCTCTAAGTCTGTAATGCATTTCCTTTTCTAAGCAGGGACAATTCTCAATTTTTCTTGCCAGACACAACAAGAAGTGTGATGCCAATATTCTCACTACTTTGAGAGTATAGAAAAATAACCCCAGTGGGCAACCTAAACTGCTTATTCTGTAAAATACCATGGGCTGACACACTGATTTGAGAGTGTTACACGTTACCTCCCATTCCCATTGCACATTAGGAGAAGGAAGAAACCTGTTACAATGTGGGTGATAACCATGCAGTTGTCTTCACCAACCTTTACAGGAAGAAGTACCAGTACCAGTTTAGGCTGGTACCTTCAACAGAAATTTTTCAGTGAATCTCCTCTTTGCAGTCCCCCAAAATTGACATAACACCAATCCTTCAAATTTGGCTTTAATATGACAAATAACTGATGCGACATCCTATTTTACTGCACCCAGCTATATTACTTGGTTTTGCTAGACTTGGTTAAACTGCTATTTGCCTTCTCTTGATCTCTCCAGGATGCAGTAGCCCTTGCCAAAAATAACTACGTTTTAATTTTTCTTCGCAATTCCCTTGCAGAAGTCTGCACTGTTTTAATGCTGTAGCATCATATATCCTTTTAATCCCTGCCTACACATTTTAACATTTTAAACACATGATTATTTATAAGCAAAACGCCACCAGGGCTTTGGTGAGGTAAAGTGGTTTAATGGGGACTGAAACTGGGGAAGGGGGAGAGGGGAGGATGAGTCATAATTTTGTGTTTTTAATCATTTGCTTCTCCTCTATTGGGCTTTGTTATTAGCAGTAGCACTTATTCACTTTGAGCAGGGCCAAGACAGCAAACAAGTCCTCTGAATTTGAAAGCCAAACAATTCCAACTCCTAATTCAGCCATGCATGCCTGCTCCAGGCTGTTCAATCCCTTGAGACCCTCTTTGTAGCCTAGCCTTTTCCCTTCTTTAAGTGCCAACTCATCGACAGCCCTTGGCTCAGGTTTTGTCCATTCCCACCTGCTTCTGCAGAGGAAGAACAGACTGGGATGGAGTGACGCCATCCTTAAGTTTTGTGCTGTATTCAGCGCTGGGCATTGCCACACCAAACGGAGCAAACAGGTTACAAAAACTGTTTGCACAGACAAAGCAAGGCACTTGACAATCATCACCACTCCAACTAAAACACCATTTGGAAACAAGTTGCACTGCATACTGAAGGGGAGACAGCACTTGTTCAAAACCTCCTCTCTCTTTCAGTCGTTGCTCAATAAAGCAGCAAAAAAACTTGTCGTCCAGCCCAATTATACCACTCTGCTGATGCTATAACAAAAGGAAAGAGAGCCATGACAGAAATAACATGCATCTCTAATGGAAGCAGCATCAGGAGTAGAAGAATTAATTGCTATCACACACCATTTTTCTTCCCACTTCAAGCACCCTCTCCCTCTTGAAAAAGTCCTTCTATACATATCTCCCTAAAAAAAAAAAAAATCTGTGAACACTGATCCTCCCAAGCCTATCTATACTTCATACTTTTTGCAGCTCCATTGAGAAACAACTCTTTGCCTTAAGGTATGGGAGCAGGGCAGTGCAGGGGGCTGAGCTCAGCCTGGGAATTGACAGAATGTAGGTTCCAGGTGTATGCTTTTTAGGCCTGCTTAAGTTTGGAAAAAACCTTTTACGTGTGGATACCTAAGGTTCAGCTGCCATACTTACCCATGTTTCTGCACCAAAATACTTGCACTCGGTTTCGAAAGTGTAAGTACTCTGGAGTTCTAAAGATAATTTAGGACAACTAAGAATATGAAGTACCTTTGAGAATTAGACTACTTATTTCAGTAAATTAACTAGGTAGCAATTGTGAAAATGCTGATGTTAGACAGTATTTAGCTTTCTGGGCTATAAATGGATATAATTTTTACTTACCTGACAGGTGTGTCATGAGAATTAGCTAATATTGACACTTTGATCTTTAAAATGCTTTGCTGAGTATTAATTAAGGAAGGACCACTTTGCATTTAAAATAGCAAATATTTTGAAGCTGAATTTGTCTCCACCCCTCTCCTAAAATGGTAAAGAATCTACTGTTTGTTTTTCTACATATCCCCCAGGAGATCATTTCAGAGAAACATGAGAAAGGAACACTGACATGCGGGTCTGTGTTTCAAGGACGATGAATGAATATCTCTAAATAAATAGCTGTGTTTTGTTGCAAGAATCTTCTCTCCTGTGGGTCTTGTAGCCAAGCCAAGCCTGTAGACTTGGTAAAGTCTTACCAAATTAGGGAGAAAGGACAATCATACCTTCCAATAAACCACATTTTAATAACTAACCTACTAGGTTTTTTTACAAGACATGTCTCAGAGTGAAGTATGAGAAGAATGTAACATGTTTCAGATATTCAAGTACTGCAGCCACTGATAAAGCGTGGCCTCATTTCTCCATAGAGGGAAAGGTGCCAACGTATGGGCAAAACTATTACAGTTCACCTGCATCCAGTTATATGAACTATGTATGAAGCTGCGCAATAGTTTTGTTAGATGGGTCACCCTGTAGGCTTCTGCCAGAGGAAGATGGAAAGCCAAGGCTTGCCTGTGGAGTCAGCTCTCTCCCAGTGACTCCATATTCAATAATAAGGGCAGGATAAAGGCAGGACTTTCACCATGGACACTCTCATTGTAAAGATCTATCAGCAAACGCATGACATTTGGCCTTTACATGACCCAGTGAATATAAACCCAGATTAGAGGGAAATAAAATATTGTATTTGATAGCATGTGCGAAAAAAGCAACCTAAATAAGTCTCCAAATAAGCTGCTCTACACACTCTGGAGAGATCATTTTGCAGGGCTTTCCTGTGGTTGCTACTGCTGCTGGTTACAGCCTGACCTGGTGTCACAGGCTACTCATGCTGGTAATGCAGAGATGTCATCTCTCCTGGAGCTGAAGTATTCTCCTTAAAGTTGGCCAGGCAACACAGGGAAAACAGAGACAAAGGTGAAGAAAAAAAGACAGAATACAAGTACTGGAAGAGATGCCAGAAATCACATGCATGAAGACAGATGCAACCCATGCCCTAGAACGTGCTTATGTTGCCTAAGGTTTTGGTGACTTAAGTCCTATGGATCTAAAGATATGTCTTAGAGGTTATTCTGGGGACTCAAGTCTGATTGATTCTCATATCTAGAATTAAAGTTCCTTATATGAATTCTTCATGATAATGTCTATAAAGGGAGACTTTTTCCCATGTTTCACTGCTTCAAGTCATGCACAGCATAGATGTTACTTATTGAACTAGTAACTCCTCAATATTTATTTTTCTCCTCATTATCGAGTGTGGCTCTATGCTTTATCTACCGTGTTGTCCAAAAGTTGCTGAGAATTATTTATAGCGTTCACAATATAGGAGCCAAGGTCTTATAACCAATAATCAACTTTACAATAGCCAGCTGCATCCTGAAACTAAGGTGGACATTTTTGAGATGGGCACTGGTTTTGAGAAAATATTTTATAATTTGAGAAGTTTAAAAAGCATCTCCATAGACCTTCCAGGAAGAACCTGCCTACCAGCCAGCAGAGCTTAGTGACAGCATGTGACATGACGTGGTCCTCACCCTTCACAAGGGTGTTTGAATCAGGCTACTTACGGTGCCAGTGCACACATTTTACATAAGAAATACTGCTGAGAACAGTGAAAAACCACTCAGTACTACATTAAGAATGTATTCCTGCGATTACAGATTAAAAAATGTGCAAAGAGAACCTAATTTTGGTATCTAATCAGGACTGAGTGTTCTTCCCCTCACCCTGTGCACTTTCCTGCCTGTGCTCTACTTGATGGTGCCTGCACCAGATTCCCTAACATACACACTCCCCTTCCTCCTCCTTGCAGTCACTGCCTCAAGATTATTTGGATGTAACATTAGTATAATCCAGCACAATTGGCTGTTCATCATCTCCTCCACTCTGTTTTATATTTTTTCTAGTCTTTCCTTGTTTTTTAGTGGAACAAACCTCTCACTCTCCCCATTTGTTTCCTCCTCTTCATCAGGTAAAGAAACACAGCAAGACAACATTTCACTGGAAACATCCAGGATCCCAACCTGGTCTTTCATCTCTTTGAAAGGTCAGTCCAGAAGTCCATTGGATAAGAACGAGGAAGAGCAAGTTTCTTCCACTTTCTGGCTTTATGGGTAACCAAAGCCAAAATCCTACCAGTTATCCTACCAAACCACTATAAGGTATTTCAAATCAAGTTTCAAATTTAATTTTCAATTTTGACTAAAGCAAAAATTTTAAATAAATATGTCTAGATGGATGATTGTAAGAGGAAGCGATGGTTTTCAGTGTCAGGGCTCTACCTCCAGTTTGTGAGTGGCTGCAGGTAAAGCCACTACTCCTCTTGGCTCCCATTAGGTCCTCTGATTCCTCTCCTCAGCTCTGCTGTCTTTGTATATGAGAATATCTCCATAGCCACTTTAGAGATACAAAACTAAAAGTGGATATGAAAAGATATTTTCTCCTCTCCACAAAAACTTGTTCATTTGGGATAATTGCAAAAATCCCAGCCAATGTGAGGCCAATTAAATTTTGAAAATTATTGAAGTTTAGAAAGATAAATCTCTAATTTTAATGTCACATAGCTTCAAGAGCTGGATCAAAAGGAAGGTTTACATTTAGGAGCTCAGTCTACACATGCACAAAATTAAAATATCAGAAAAATAACATATACTGAAGATCATATTTATTTTTATATCAAGGGCAAAGCATCAATCTCTTCAGCAGGATGTGTTTATTCCTCTGCCAGTTTCAAGATCAGCTAATAATCACATTGCCAATATTATACTACTCAGCTCCCTGAAATACAGCTCTACTTCATGTCTTTTAGTTGTTTTCACATACATACATGAAATGACACTGTCACTGGGCAGATATCTTTTATAGTTCAACCCACACTCTAGTGATGCTCTCCTGCTAAACAAGCACTTAAAAACTACAAACAAGAAACCCCCAATATTCTGCTCATTTCACAAAAAATGGGAACTAAAGATAACTCTTCCCAAGTTTCCCAAGTTTCCCAGAAGTAACACTTGAAGATCGAGTGCTGAGAAAAGTGTGAAAATAACTGATGAAAAAGTTTTACATGTACAAACTTGTCACACACACATGGGATAGTTCCAGAAGTGTCACTGGCCTGAACAGTGTCATTTGAGACGTACATTTAGGATCTTGAAGCAACTAAAGTGACTGGTACCAGTAAATTACTTCAAACTATATATTGTTCTGCTCAATACACAGAAGGTGTTAAGGATTTGATTTTATATCTTATAAACCTTTGTATGTCTGGGCCAGATACTAATAATATAAAGAATCAATACACAGCCTAATCTGTAAATCTTTAATTTAGGTGCAATGTTGTAAAATCTGAGGATCTTCATTTCAAGCAACCCTATATCAGTAGACAATTCTGTATAAACCAGACAGCACTTTAGAATACTATATGCAGTTTCTGCAGTTTTCAGTACTATCGGTCAGTCAATAATTATTGAAGACAAGTTTATAAAACCTGAAAAGCTAAAACAAAAACTGTCCCAGCTTGTTAGACATTTAAGACATGATCACTGTCCTGTTTAACATCTAAGTCATTAATTCTATACTTTATTCAGCATTTGGAAAGGCTTAGTTGACTGCTTCCAAACTCATCAGTCAGACTCTGGGAAAAAGAAGGTGAGATCGTGGGAAAAATGTAGTATGAAGAAACACTGGAACGAATCCGTGGTAGCTAGAAGTTCATGACTATCACTGGCCTGCGCACCAGAGCCACTCGAAGCCCCCTGGGGAATGACTTGCAGAGATACAGCTTTGCTTCATACACAATTATATACATACAGATACACATGTGCGGGCATACCGTTAGGGAGTTCACATTATTATGAAATACAACCAAGGAAAGCAATTACTTTCAGAAAAATAATGGGGTATTCACCACCAAAGTAACAGTTTCAAAAGGTTCTAGAAAATGAACCAAAGCTCTTATTGTTAGAGAACTATTGACTCCAGGTTTAAAAAAGTAACCTCAAGTGAGCAATGATGCACTTAGCCTGGAACTTGCAGCTGCTGTATTTCACTCTAAATTGAATTGCCAATCCACAGTGCAATCTTTTTCTACTATAATCTTACATCTTTGGGGCAAGTATAGAAAAAGTACTGATACTGGCTGCATTATTCCAAGTTAGACTAAATTCCTCTAATGGAAAGTATGTCTGCATTACTGAATTTAAGAATCCCTGTGGGTATTTATACTGGGGTAGTGTTTTTTTTATCTTTTTAAAGGGGCTTAGTGACAGCTTCACGTTGCCATTTTTCCTGCAAATAGTTCATAAGCATGCAAGTGACTAATAGCTCGTGGCCCCGTTAAAAGCATTTAGGTACATATAGGCCCATAGACCCATGTAATAGATATTCTATACCTCACACACGTATGCACAGTGACCAGATCCTGCATTCTCGCCCTAAGAAAAGTGGCTGCTAATTTAGCATGACTTATAACATCACCAATGTCAATGACTTGCAAACACAAATAATTGACAAATGCTGTGAAATACTTACATTCACTTTTCCACTAAGTCTTCTTCACTACAATCAAGTTATTTTCCAGGACAGTTTAATCTTCTTACTAAATAAAAGAAGGCAACAATTAAAAGTATATTCATATGCATTAAGGTATGTTCAATTACATTAAATTGATGAACTTTAAAATACTGATTTAAGATCATCTATAGTGTACCATAAACTTGTAATTTGTTTATATATAGTCAGTTTTATTACATTTTAAACAAAACTTTATCACACCATAACTTTCAATCCTGAAGCTAAATGGGGCAATGTTCTGTATTTCAATAGCTGCTCAGATAATAAATCAGATGGACAGTTGCTCACAGATGTACAACTAATTACTGAAGCACTGAGAGCTCAACTGATGTATTAGATAACATATCTGTAATGCCAGAAAGAATGCCTGGCATTACAGATGGGTTATTGTATGATTTGGTACTCCTCTAGCTAGAGCTTGAACATGGTCTTATCAGTAGTCAGCACCTCCCACGACCAAACATTTAAGAATGGAACACAAACAGTGTCTGTCCCTTTAGGGAAAGATAAAATACCATCTGATATTCTTTAATGCTACTGTATATGCCAAAAAGTGATAAAAAGGGTTCAAGTAGATTGTTCAACATAAATGTGAAGATGGCAACTGCACTCAAAAAAATATCCCAGGCAATAGACATAGTGAGTGCTGAATGCCTTGACCTGATCCTTATACAGTTATTTCTCAGTTGCATTTTACCAAATCATGTGATGCACAATCAAACAGTTTGCAGCAGAAGCCAACACGTGCACTAAAAGACCACCACATGGCAGTTCCCAGGGAAGAGAGACCCAAACACCTGTCAAAATCCGCCACCTTTTCTCCAAAGCCATCTCATCTCAACTGAACATGACTTTTGTGTGAGTCTCACATTGGCTTCTCAGGGAAATAAGACACAAACATCAGCAGGGCTTTTATTTTCCCTTTATATTTCTTGAGGCTGCCTGGTCCTAGACCAAATGAATTTTATTAATGTTCCATGGGATTTAATTTCCTGTGTTCATACCCATATCTAGTTACTTCATGAAGATGTTCTTTAAGACTATTCATCTCTTTCCAGGGAAAAGCTGTTTGAGGGAACAACCCTCACTGTGTAGAGGATGAACGTGGATACTCAGCATAATTGTGAGATGAGGGACATGGGAGAAGAGCTGGGTGAGATATTTAGACCACAGCTGCATGGTACAGCCTAACTAGAGAGTGTAGGCTCAGATTGGAACTGAGGAAGGTTGTAGGAGGGAAGTGTAAGTAAAGCAGCCAACCCAAGAGACAAACAGACAAAAAAATTAGACTGTAGGACCAAGGGAAAGGGCAGACTTCTTTCTATGTCTTACTAACAACAGGAAAAACCGATCTGGTGCAACTTAAACATGTAAAGAAAAAGAAAATTTATAAGTAAAAGGAAGTGCAAAGGGATGTCAACCATTATGATTCTGTCAACAACAGCCAAGAAGGAAGGAGGTGGAGGTAGTCAGCAAGGAAACAAGACCTGATCCTGCTGAGAAGTCCGCTTTATATATCCATGTTATCGCTTTCCTTAGGAGCATTTTTGCAAGCACTGCTGAACAGTAATTTAGACACATCTTGCACAGTTGGTTCACCTCCCAGCTTTGCAGATGCAAGAGCCGAAGTGCATGGAAATTAATATTTGGCTGAGTCTGGAAAAACAATCAAATGCTGTCAACCCCGACTGTTATGTCCAGCCAGCTATACCCCCAATAACAAAGGTATTAATAAAGGTATATCCCTTGCTAAAAACATCAGAACTTTATTTATTGAAAAAACCAGTTCAACCATAACCCAGGACCTGGCACAGAGTCATTGGACTACGTATGTGTCAGTTCTCACATGAATACACCAGGCATTTTAGTCTGTAGCTGGTAATCAGCTGTGCCAGAAAATGATGCTACCAAACTGTATTCAATTTTCTGTTATAAAATTGGAAGCCTTTTTCATAAGAGGCTTGGGAGACAAGCCAGAAATCTCACTCACTGTCTCCCTTTTAATTTAGAGTCGTCAGAGTCATCAGATTTTCCAGGTTTCTCCACTCAAATGGCAAGCTGCTTTAGATGGACACAGGTGGTACCATCTGCCACAAAGCTTCTTGGGTTTGTTTGGTTTTGTTTCTTTCTTCTGACTCCTGTTCATAGCACAACAGCTCTTTTTCAGTATCTTACACTGGAACTGGTCTTTCATGGTATGGGGTTGGCCAGCTGGCCAGTAAAAATGGACTGCTTGAACTAAAGGACCTTCAAATGACATTGCTACCCCAGGTACTCTGACAGCTGGAGGCACTTGAGGGCTGACCTGAAGCTAAAAGTACTTGTACAGCACAGGGAAGTTGTTCTTTAAAAATGACAGAACCCATGAGTACCAACAGAGCAAGTGTGTAGGGAGATGCTCACATAAACTAACTTCAGTCTAACAAGGCCAATCTTCCTGTTTCTTCTCTCTCAAGTGGCTTGACAAAGAGAGTCTTGCCATGGATTGCCTTTTCTATTAGGAATCAATCTTTCCTCAACCGCTTTTCAGAAGGAACTCCCTCTCCCCTCCATAACCTGCAGAGGACAGCAAGAGATTAGACTACTTTTAGCACTCATCCTGTCCCAATCTGGACATGCTTAACTGCTCCCCACATTTCACATGACACAATTTCTACCTTTTAAATAAAAATACACCTTTAGGAGGAAAGGATGAAGACCATCCATTACGGGTCATGCAGTTAAAACCACGGGAACAGGTTAACGACCCAGGAGAAACAGGACAACTGCGAACAACCTCTCCATCCTGCCACCGCCCTCTTCCTTCATCAGTCAACAGCATCTCTGTATTCAGGGTCAACATCCCAGATACTGTCATTTCAAATAGATAATAAACTCAGGCTGATTGGGTGCATCCAAGAGCAAAATTTTGCAAGTGGACAACGTACTGCCTTGGCACTGCAACTGAGAAGGAGACAATGGCTTCCGAAAGCAGCAAGGAACAAAGTGTGACACTCATTCTGCAGTGCCTAAAGCTGATGCTGCTGTGAATAAGAGCATATTGCGTACTTTATGCCTTTTTTTTTTTCTTCAGTGTTTGCTTCTAGAGCTAAAAACAGATCATAAACCACATTTATTTGAGAGAGGCTTTTGTTTGTTGTTAAATAGGGCAGGCACTGGGTCAGGGATAGAAAGTTGCACTATCTAGTTCCCAGACACAGACCTTATTTCCCTGAGCCTTCAGCTATATGTCACATACGGAGCAGATATTTTTCATTTAGACTTTTACATGTCCATGGAACTTTTATCTGGCTGTTGAGCTAACAAGCACAGTGCCCTTGATAGGATGGAGAACATAGGATAAAACTACATACTACTTTTTTGAGCTTAGTTCTGAGAATGGATCTTCACATTTCAGTGCCGGGAAGGTGATATTACAACACTGAGACCATGTCCATATGGAAACAGGATATAGAAATTACTAATAAAATGTTTTGGGTGATATCAAATGTCAACAAAATACTCTAAATATTGCAGTGTATTTACATCTCTAATTAACTCAGTATCACACTACTACACTCCAATATCTGGCCAATGCAGTATCTTTCCTCACCTTCAACTCTCTAGCTTATATGACTTTTGGTCATCTCCATTCTGCCCTTGCCACCTCCTTGACCACAGACACTAGAGTCTACTTCTAGCAGATGAACTCCAGAGTTTTATTACTGACTTCCTTTCTCCTCCTCTTGGCTTACTGCTATGCTCTTGGCTGGCTCTAGACAGCACTTTTTCAGAATGTGGGGACACTGACTTTTTTTTCACTGAAGCTTTCCCCTTTATTCTGAAAGCAAAGCAGGCCAGCACCAGCCACTGTGACACACTACCTCCAAGTAAGGGACCTATTCGTGCAACCTGGTGGTCTCCCAGGAATGCAAGATGCTCCCCATGTCATGAGCATCACCTAGAGCAGGGGACAGGAGACAGATCAACACTATACAGCACAAAGTTTACTCTTAGTTTTCCAGGATTTCAAAATAATATTGGCATAGTCAAATTTTTTAATTACCCAGTGTCCTGGTTTCATCCAGGACAGAGTTAATATTTTTGCAGTATCCTTGTGGGGGTAGAGCCTGGAGCAGAGCGGGCATGTCTAGGTTGTTATTCTACACATGCACATCACCACTGGGTGTGGGAGTTGGAAATAAGGGACTCTTACTTCTGGGAAAAAGGTGTGGCTTTGGGTTGAACAAAACTGTGGTGGGTTGGCCATTGTTCATTGTCTCAGGGTCGCACCACAGCAAGGTGGTCAGTGAGCAGCTTTCTGCATGTAAATCACCCTCTTTTTATATACTTTTTTGATTAACATTGTTGCTGTAACTGTTCTTTTTTGTATCTCATTGCTGTTTCCAGTAAATGGTTTCTTATCTCAACCTGTAATTTTCCCCTTTTTGTGCCTCCAGTTGCCAATTCCATCCCCTGAGTGAGTGGTTAGTGAGCAAATGACTGGTGTCTGGTTTGCGAAAAGTCTCGAGGGGATGGTGGGGGCACTTATTTGGGGAGTGCCGTTCTATTCCTAAACCATGACACCCAGAATTCAAAAATAGCAAAGCTCACAAGTTCAGTTTTCCCTTCACTTTCCTACTCCTTTGAAGTCCTAGAATGATATTACTGTTTCTCTTTGTTCTCAATTCTCATATAATCCTCTTTTTCTTTGATTCTTTGGCCTCTGTGGACCAGGGAAGAGAAGAGGCATGAAACATACTGAAAAATGAAGCAGACTGCCATCTATGTTTGTGCTGACCCTAAAAATCAATACAAACACAGGCCAGTTACGCTAGTTTGCATTCACCAGCAGTTTTCGAAATACTGAAGTGCTCAATCATTTCAAAATACCAGTAAGTATTTCACGGACAAGAATTATTAGGAACCCTATGTTACTCTGGTGTTATACAGACTTACAGGTAGCTCTGATCTTGCCATGAAGTATTCTACAGCTGCTGCTTTGGTTTAAAACAACCACAGCAACACCAATCACCCCTCTTCACAACACAGCTGTTAACTACTAACTGAAGAATATAAAAATTCACCAAAATTGTTCTACGACCATTACTGTTCAATCAACGTAAATGGTGTGACATCCAAGGACACTGCTTCAGAGCCTCACACCTCAAACAAGACAAGAAAATCAGTATCTGCTATATTACATTCTCCCTTTCATCTTCATGTTGTTGAAGGCATTCCACAGGCAGTTTTATTTCTGACAGCACTGATTTTTGATCAATCTGCTCTGGCCTGGATTTGAAACAGGATACTACATGAAATTGGATCCTAGGAGCCTCAAACATGCTCAGGCTTGTACAGGAGGTTAAACAAAAAAAAAAACAAGCAAAAAAACCCCCAAACCAAAAACCCAAAAGAAACCCCAAACAAAACAAAACAAAACCAAAAAGAAGGGTTTTTTTTAAATATAGGGTGCTAGTAAAGCTGTTAAAGTGCCCCTTTATTTCTCTCAATTGAAAGTAATATATTACCTCTATAAAGTCTTTTATACCATGTTCTTGAAATTCTTTATTTATATAATGCCATTGATGCACACCCCACCTTAGAAATATGCATTTTAATAGTCAACCAAAGTGATACAAACCACCAAAGTAAATAAGACTACTTCAAAATTGGCTTCACTACCTTTCCCCATACATCTGCCAAGCTAGGGCCAAGTCCTGCAGTCTCTTCATCACATAGTCAGTGGGAGTACTCACACAAGAATTTGAAGGTTTACTCCCTGAATTACAGAATGCAGCCTGCCTTATTGGAAAAAGGAGCAGGCATGACAGGGGGAGTGTGAAAAAGGAAAGGAAAAAATGCAAAGTGTAGGAAGATAAAAAGAAGCAAAGATTGTTAAATGAGGAATGTGACATGGATGAGAGAGAAGAAGAGACATGAGGGAAGAGCAGCAAATGATGGTGTGAAAAACAAGAGAAAAGGCATAGAAGAATGATGAGCTTACCCTGAGCACTGTAGGGCTTTAAATGCATTTGCATTACATTGAACAGAGAAGAAAGTGCAGGAGGAAGTGGAGAGACGAGAATTTTATTTTTTGTTTTATTTAAAAAGTACAAATCACCCAAAGTTTACTTTCCACTCCTTTGTCATCTTGCACTGGGATGTCTGTTCCTCTAAAGCAGAGTATGACAGGCTGTGTGGACTACTGGCATGGTGAGTCAGGCAAGTTTCACCCGAGACTAGCTGGATGGATCAGTGAAGTTTCTGGTGTCTCCTTTGACAGTGACTAATTTTTCCCAGGATAGTCCATTGCACTGCAAATTTTATTCTTTTGTTTATTTCTGAAGGTGCAAAAAAGGAACCCCTACAAAACCTGGTAGGACATTTGAGTGAAATTTCGTCTTCCGCACTAAGAAATGTATAAAAATCACAACCTTCTCATTCATAAAAGAGTGGCCTGGCTGTGCCTCTTGCTGAACAGATCAGAAAGCATCGCAGAAATCCAATGTTATAATACCAGAAATGTCTCCTTTGTCCATCAAACCCAGTGAACAAGGCAAATCTCTGCTTAATTATAAGCAATATAAGAACACTTCCCTTCTTCAAATCAGGCAGAAGGGCTCTTCTCATCTTCAGTGCCTCTCAGAGAATCAGCCTGAATCCCTCCACACTCTCCCTTGCTTTCTCTGTGACCTGTCTTCCTGATCTGGAATCCTTCAGAGCTGGGAACTGGACCCCCTGCCTGGATTCCCATCATCTGCACTGATGTGTGTTAACAAGCCAGGCCAGCTGGCTGCCTGCACATCCAAAGAGCCCCTATACCCTGATACTGTGCACTTAAAAAAACCCCCAACTGCCGCACACTCCCCCCCCCCCCCGAAAAAAAACCCAAATACAAAAGCCCCCACAAAACCCAACCCAAAAAAGCACAACAATCTAGCTTGGCTTTGCCTGCCAGATTAAAACTTGCTCCCTATCTGTGAGCTTAACCTACCTGCTGCTGAGCACAGACATTTCCCTGGATGTAGCTGCTCTTCTGGTGGGTGAACCCCTCTTCTGCAAATAATTCAAAGGTATTTCTAGCCTGGGGAAGGGTACAGGCTACTGTTTCTACTTCACTAGGAAAGACACGTGTTGAGACTTTTTAAAAAGAGAAACCATTCCAAACAGCGATAGGAACTGGCTCAGGCTGACACTGCCCTATCTTGCAGAGCAAGTCACTGCATGTTCTGTAATCACGGGCTCTGCAAACACTGATTCACCCCCACCCCCTCCACGGGACCTTAACTTGCCTGGCACTCCCGAGCACAGGACGCTCATGTCTGAAGGTACTGACAGGGAATGGCTTTGCAAAACCCCAGCTGATCCAATGGTTCAAACAACTTCAGTTCTTCCCTTACTAACAATCTTCTTATTTCTTTCTTTGATTGGTTGGTTTTTGGTGTGTTCTTTTATTTTTATTTTTGTTTGTTTGGGGCTTTTTTTAGGTGTGGTTGTTTAGATTTTTTTTATTTCCATAAAAGCTCTTTCTTTCACGCTTGCATGGGGCATGAGCTACGGGAAAAAGTGCTTGTTCAGTTCAAGCACTTTTCTTTCCGCCAGCAGAGGAAACCGCGTTTGGATCCACACGAAGGGAAAGGCAATATTTATAAAGGAAGTTCCCACACTTCCTCTTCAAACAAATCACTTCTGGCTGGTTTTGCAATTACAGCCCTACCATGAAAAGGGGGTGGAGGAATAAAAAAAACATTGGGCATATTATTTCCTTTTAAAGTCACTTACTTCTGAAAAGCATGCTTCCAGAGAGGAAGGAGTTAAGCACTCAGGACAAACTGTCAAGATTTCAGTAACTAATTTACTCTTCCTGTAGGCTTGGAGGAAATCCACAGCTGCCACAAATATTCCTTGCTCATTTCAATACTAGTCGTTGTGAAATGGATTTTAATGGCCAAGCAAAGCGATGCAAACCGCAGATGTAATTACAGCCACTAAAACTGGCTCCACGAAAGGCTGAGAAGTGCTGCGTGCCCTATCTTGGGGTGGATGTTGTGGTACAGGCTGGCAGGGTGGCAGTGATACCAGGACCTCTTGGCGTCATCCTTGTCCTTATTTCCACCCTCAACACGGCACACAGTGTTGCTGCCGACAGGGTGGATCCCACTCGCTGGGAGGGCAAGGGGGGTTATAACAGATGATGTGCACTGGGAGATGGATAGGGAGCCAGGAGCTCCCTGCAGCCAGGGCTGGCAGCTGCCTGTGCTACCAGTGAACTGTGCACACCAGTGCAGGACCTGTGCAGGGTGATGCCGTGTCCATCTGGAAGCATTTGCTCTCATCCAGTTTCCATCCCATGCTCAGCTCCCTTGGGTTATAAGGCTCTGCCACTGCAAAACCACTTGTTTGTAGCACTACAGCGTTAAAAATCTCTCTCATTCATGGGAAAACTGTATTTGACAAGCAATATTTCCTGCCACTCACAGTGACTAAAGTCTGCAGCACTAGCATAAGAAGTAAAGATTTTTCTGACAATTTGCAATAAATCAGCTTCCTATTTGAACGTACATCCCTTAATTTCTTCTGCAGTGAATCAAACCAGTAGTCTGCCTGAAAGGTTGGTAGTCCCCTGGCATTGAAATCTGTATTAGATCCATACCCAGCAAAGCAAGAACAAAGTTTTCCCGAAACTCTTATCCAAAGCGTGGGAGGATGGAAAATAAGATCAGCATACCTTGCTGAAAATAGTTCTAGAGATAAAAGATATGATTGCTCTGGTACTAACGTCTCCCTCCTCCTTTTCTCCCCTCCTCAGTCACAGTGAGGTGTGAATGCCTTAGGAAACTCCCTGTCCCTACTACACACTTTTTTCATGTTTAATCTTCGATTAGAACACAATTGAATTTGGACTTGATTAACCTTTCATGCAAAAAAATTCCCACACCTTTGAGTTACTAATTTCATTTGATAACAGCTGCAGAAAACTAGCTCCATATTTTTGGAGTTAAATCACTGCTAAATTCAGTTTTCTGGTGCCAGCTGCTCAGAATAAGGCTAAAAAACTTTCCAACACAATTATATTTAAATTATTAATTAAAACCACTAGGAACATTATTATTAAAATCAATTAGTTTATGCGAAGATATCTACAAACGTGAAACATAGTAACAGTGAAAGAGATTCTTTAGCTGATGAATAATTAATACAGCTTTTCATTTGTTTAACCTCATATGCCAAGAAGCACAAAAGGAAATTCATTAATGCAAGTGGATCACAGAGGTAACAACAGAGATCACTACACATTTATAGTCACTAAACTGTTTAAGTGAAAGTTTACAGGACAAAAGGATATCCCTGCAATATCAACTTCAGAGCAAACTGAAATACAGTTTTTGACCATCTGGATAAAACAACAAAGAAAAAAAAAGCAGAGCTGACTCTTTGGCTTGTTTGCTGTAGGTAAGCTGCAAGAGCTGTCATCAGCTGGAAGCAGTTAGGTCCTCTGAAACCTCTGTCTTCAGACCTGTGAGTAAGATTCATGAAAGGGGCTCGTCTCACTGCCCTCCCAATTCTGGAAGCAAAACACCATGGTTTGGCCAATTACTCCACATATTACCATGAAGGCATGTGATTTTATATCCACACACACACACTATTTCCTCTCAGGCACCAAAAGAAATATTTTTCTAGTCTGACATGCTCGGGGTTCCTTGGCAAAGCACAACTCAGCTTTAAAAAACAGTGGGTTTTGGTAAACAATGTGCAGATTTCCTGGGGATTACCAGAACTACATACCTCTTGTTAAAATGTGCTTCAGTGACATGAGGTGATGTCAACGGAAGAACAGCATAAATTATTAACTGCTGCAAAACCAAAAGTAGCATGTGTTAATTTGTAACCTTCCTCAACTTGATTATTTGGGTTGGAGTGTGTAGGAATCAGCAAGTGGTACCATCATGCCACTGCTGTGACAATACTCCGTTTCCCTTCTACTTAACCATTTCTCTTCAGCTAAACCTTTATACCATTTCAAAGAAAAAGCTGGATTTGTACATGTTTGTTTTTATTTTCAAAATTATTCAGAGTATCTCTCCAAAGAAATGTCAGAGATTAAAAAACTATCTGCAGTGGGAGAACATTAATTGCCATTTAAATGTTGAATTATCGCAGAGAGCTAAGAAATTATGTAGGTGTTTGATCAAAGAGCTTCCTGCATGCTCTGTTACCAGCTCCTCTGTGTGAAGCAACAAAGGGGATATTTTCACACTGTGCAAACACTAACTTCGCAACACATTTCTGCTCCAAATAGGAGGCTCACCTGCCTCCCTCAATACACAACATACCTTCTCCTTCCTCATTACATTACTCTTGCTGCCCTTTTTTTTGTGCTTTCCCCCATAGCCTCTATATCCTGTCAGCTGAAAACAGAGCCAGTAACATTAGACTTGAGCTTCCTACCTCCTGACATCAGCAGACTCAAAAAACTAGACAAAACAAGCTGTTCCATTTCTACATTATCTGTGCACTGATTTCAGAATCCAAAACCCTTCTGGTCACAAATGAGAAATGATGTGGCTTCCTTCATGATAAACAAGGCAGTTTTCTCCAAACAACGCTTACCCAACTTACGCTCACGCAAAGTCTGCCTTGCCTTGCCTGGGACTATCTTCTACATGGAAAAAATGCCATGAGACTCATCTTCACTTACCTCTTAGGGTACTGGAAATGAAAGATTTTCCATTCTGTAAATGACCTGCTTTCCTTGCAGCACCTCTCCTTGCTGGGTCAAAACTTTTACACTCCTCCTAATTCCATGCCTGCAACCAATATGTACTGCCATCAACCCGTTAGCACATACTTTTCATATCTTTCAAACAGATGGTAGTTTGGGGATGAATTACACTTGGTTTCACAGTCAGCCCAATCCTAGGCAGAGTGTTATCACCACAGACAAAAGAGCCCATAGATCTGCTTCATTTGGCTGTGAAGGTTTGCTCTGCCTTTGCACTGATAAAGTACTTAATGGGCAAGACTGTGGCTTAAATATTCCCCAGGCAAGGCAGACTTTTAAAAAAGCAGCACTAGCTCACTCTACTTGAAGGGAAAACTGATCTTTTTGCTGAGAAATGCCCTCTGTTCTGCTGCATTTGAGTCCCTGTGGCTGCAGAGCTGCATGGAGGATGTGTGAACTGAAAGTGATGCCAAAAAAGCAATGCCGTGGTCTTACTGGTATGAAACCCTATGGAAAAACCTCTTGACATATTATGGTCTGGAACATGCCTGCATTATGTCTATGACCTTAAACTGGCTAGTTTTGATTTCTGGGTGTAGGTAATAGCCAAGTAACTAGAAACAAGTAGTTTTGCCTCTACTTAGAGAGTGTTATAGTGAAATGAGATCCTGAGTGAATGTGACAGTTTTCCCCTCTCTGTAAAGATGCTGCAGTTTTTCTCAGTATTTCCTCTCTGTAGAAATAGTGTGCCAAGAAACCACTTTCACCTTAGGACACACAGCACCCTATGGCAAAGGGTCTCTAAGTGGCACACCTATCTGCCCATCTCACCCAACATAAGAAAGCATTAATCCATATCTTCAAGAATTCAATAGTCATTTAAGCAGAAGGTCAGGTACCTAATGGGCTGTCAAGTTCAGGCTGTCTATCCCTCTGTCTTCCTGGCTCCCCAAGTTCCTAGGCCTTGACTGACGGTCCTCTGGAGCTGTGTGCTTTGTTTTCCTGACAGAGGACTATGAAGGCTAGAGTACATGTGACTGCTTTGCAATTTTAAGTTGGTATGACATATTCTGGCTTCATTGAAGGAGAGAGGGGAAAAAAAGCAGTCAGGAAAAGATACACAGCAAAGTTTGAGAAATATACCAAGGATGTTGTTTGTCCTGTATCACTGGCATACTTCAATAGAACATAAATATATGTTCAGATATCTGCATCATGCTTTTTGATCTGAACCTTACTATGAGTGCTGAAGTTTTAGGATACCTCACAGAAGGGATAACTGTGTGTAAAAGCTGTGTGGCATAGAGTAGTACTAAATATTATATAGAATATATATAAATATTAGGACATATATAATATATATTAATATGTTTAGTAGTATTAAAGGTAGAGACCATGATTGTACACATTTCCTGGTCTTTTCCAGTGCTATGAGTTACAGAGTGCGTTTGAAGGCTGCAGTCTGGAATGCAGAAACATTTCTAAGGCTCCCAGAAATTTCCAGGAGGTACACAAAGAGGAGGGAGCCCCTTCCAGATTCTTTGGGACACAGCCCGCTGCACATACTTGCTTTTGAACAGCCTCATAAAACCAAAACATTTTTTTCCAACCAGATCACAGGTCACGTAAGCTTCCCGAGGGATATATTGGTTACAGATGTTTTTATGTAATAAAATATTCCACTCAACTGCAGTATTTCTAACTGATAATGCTAAAACTAAATTACCCTTGTCTAATGGTTATGTCCCCAATGTACTCCTTACCATGGTAAACACTGGCTCATTTGTTACCATTTAGCCAACATAATTTTTTTTTTTTTTTAATGTGAGCACACCACAAAGATAATGTATTTCAAGTTTGCAAGAACTACTTGAACTTTTCAATAATATATACTTAAAATTCATTTTTTTGCATATTTCTGGAATAAATTATAACTCTAAGTTTCAGTATTATCATATAAATTTGCATTTAAAAGTTATCTCATTCTTTAAACATGTGTAATTTTAATAATTTTCCAAGACTTAACTCTTGAACTTGGAATATTTAAGAAAAATCACTCGATTGTCTGAAAGGTATAAGACTAATAATGAAATGTTCAATTCAATGTCCTCCTGATAGAGTTGTTAGGAAAGGTCATTGTGATGGTATATCTTAAATGATCAAGTAGAAGGAGATGATTGTCTCTTTTCAAAATATGATTACAATATAGCACTAACAAGGATGGCTATGAAAAACGAAGAAAAAAACTTTTGGAAAGGAAACTTAAGTAATCTTTGACCATAACAAGGAGCCTGCCTCAAGCTAGGGAAGCTCATGCCGTTGTGTGGGACTACATCTATATTACCACCTCAACATTTTTATGTAAAAGATTAAGTCATTAGACAAGATACCCATTCCTCATTGCTGTCCTCTTTGGATCATGAAGATATTTATGCTTGAATTTCAAATACAGGCATTAAGAGCAATGGAACAAAGTGACTGTTGATACAGTATAACTGTTTCTATGTTGCCACTTCAGAGACAAAATCAACCTGGGCTAATTATGGCTTAGTAAGACTGGAAACAGAGGAGGGGCAGAATATCCTCTTTGGAGGGAGACATAAGCCACTCTAGCACTACTGGCATTATATCAAAACTAGAATCTGTCTATTTGCAAGAAAATGTGGAAGTTAGTAAAAACTAGAAGCAAGCTGTTTAGACTAAATTAAAGAAAATACATTTTTCTTCAAACTCTACAATGCCATGATCCAGGTATTCACTGCTTTAATGATAACGTTCTGTGTTGGTGAAATATTTTATCCTTTTTGAGCTAATTGTAATCACCAACCTTGATAAGTAATTTTTGCAGTTATCCAATTCAAATCTATGCTTAGTAAAGTAAGACAACATCACTTTGTACTGCTATAGTGCTCAGAAGCATTCTTTGATGACTTGCTATAAGGAAAAAATATGGAGCATTTCCCTCCACTACTCCATCCCAACTGACAGAATAATTTAATCTGCAGCAAATCACTTGTGGAAAGATATAATTCAGATTGATGGAGATGCTTTCTAAACACAACGTGGCTGAACCTGATCTGAATACAGTGTTTGGAAGAGGAGGACTTCACTTTGGTTCCAAGCAACATGCCATCAAAACTCTACCCAGCTGGCATTTTTACCATAGTCCTGCTAATCTGCCTATCACTCTACTTCTCATCATCATATTTGATTGGCTGTGTATTTATTCTGAGGCTGATGCAGTAATTAAGATTGCCCCCATATAAGGGAGGAAACAATGGTTCTCTGATGGCTCTGGCATTTGAGCGGTAGGTTATGCAGCACACGAAAAGGAAGCCCTGCTCTCATGGCTCAAGATAACATCTAGGATAGGAACAAAGCAGTACTTTGTGACCAGTCATTTGTTTTCTGAAAAAAAGTACAATCAGGTTTTTTTAAGCAGATGCTCTCACACAGAAAACAGAAGCCTGATCTAATGATATTTGAATTTTGTAACTGGTTTAACAGTTTTTACAGTGACTAAGCAGCACTAAGAGCAGTGATTTTTGTGCAGCATTGACTTGAAGACACACGAGCGTTGGAAATTCAAATGCTCCTTTCCTCTTCCCTTAAAGAGCCTCTAGCATGGTAATCTGGCTTAGTGGGAAAAGGACTAGCTTTCTGGAATCAAAATCACCTGGATGAAGAAGTGGACCTGATCTGCCAGCACTGCCCCTGGGAGCTGTGTTCCTGTTGAGCAGCAGGATGCTGCCCATCAAGCACAGGCTACCACAGTACCTTCCAAACCTTCCCATTTCCCTTGTTATTTCTGCTGGCTGCCACAAAAAAACCTAATCCAGCTGACCATTACTCCCTGGGCAAAAAATCCCTATTTATTTCAGTGCACAAATAATGTGAGTAGCAGCAAAGAGCACAAATAGAACAACCTTGAAGCTCATCTATGGGAGGGGATGTAAGCAAAGCTAAACTCTTGAGAGGTTCTGCAACTCCTGACTCACACATGAACATACAGCTTGCAGGGTGAAAAATTATTATGATTTTAAATCCATTTTTTGGTATGTTTTGTGATATATTTTCTTGCCCTTGTTGCTTAAGGACAGCACCCAGAATGCATAGCTAACTAAGATGTCCAATAGTGTCATTTGTCTGTTGCTCATGTGCCTCTTTTCTCTGTCCCCTTTACCTATGCAGTCAATACCATATTCAAAAGCACACACTGGCTTCCCTGAATCTTTTAGTTATCAAATAAATGCCCAATTAACTCACTCTTTACTTTAAACCATTGTATGCAGGAAAATGCTCCAAATACAAATGGAATGTCTATTAATTTAAGCCCTAAGATTCTGTTAAGGCAAGTTTCATGACTCCTAAAAATAGAAATACATTCATAATATTTTCCTCCTTTTAATTAGGCTTTTTTTTCTGGCTTGAATTTAAATATCCCTCTGCAGTATCTTCAACTGCATTGCAGTAGTAGGAACTCCACACACAACACAAGAACTACTAGATGAAAGATGTCTTGTCTTTTCCATTCTTTCTCTCAAAGAGGAGAGTGAAATGGAGGCATGCATCCCACAAAAGAGAAGTGTTGCAATTAAATAGGAGAAACTTCAGAAAATGGGACTCTCAGAACTAATTGAAATTTCTGGTTGGTTTGTGTATAGACATATCTTGGTCTTTCTCTAATCTATAGTCTTAAGTGATGTGAAGAAAATAGCTCTGTGGTAGACAAGCAGAAGATGATATAATTTATGTTACAGCAGTCAGACTAAGGGCAAGTCAGTTCAAAGTGAGCTGAAAAATATGCTCTGTGTAGCTCTTTGAATGACATTACTTATAGCAGTCTCAGAATGCAAGGTCATGCTTCTTCAAATACAAGTTTTACTTGTAAGGTAGTGAACTAATCTGGAAAGCAGAGACTTGAAGGATGACTTCAGGGCCGCGGTGAGCCGCAACTAGAATTCTGGCCTGGATGCAGTGGCTAAGATGGTTAATGAGATCTTTCAACACCTGGGCTAAGGGAAGACACAAAGCAGAAAACATCATTGTAGCACTTCAGAGGAGCATTACTAGGAACAGACAAAGTTGAGGGTATCCCAGTCAACTGGGTAGTAAGCAAAACAAGGCTAAATAGCAGTCATGGACGGCTGCCTGCTTTGCCTATGGAAGCTGAGCTTCCTCCTGTTGCTGCTGGCAGAAGTGGCAATGGGAGCTCCTTCCAGTCCTGGCCACACTCTCGTCCTTCCCCCTTCCACAGTTGGATTAACAAGCCCAGATCTTCAGAGTGAACTCATTCTACCCTCACTCCTGGAACAGCAAAAAATTCAGTTTCTCTTACATTGCTGAGATGCCTAGGACTGGTTCGTGTCACTTCATACAGCATTACTGAAATGATTACAAGCGTACATGACCATGTCTGGCATCCACACTGCACAAAACGTGTTGACAAATTGGAAAGGATTCAGGGTGGAGCTACAAGAAGGATTCAGAGTCAAGAAAAGACGTCCTAAAGCAAGAGCCAGGAGTAATCCAGTCTATTTATTTTCACAAAGAGAAAGTTCAGGATGGCTTGATCACAGTCCATAAATACTTTCACTAATGAGAGACATTTAATAAAGCTCATAACAAGACATTGGGTGGAAATATGGAACTATGAGATAAAATTCAGGCTAAAAATGAGGGGGAAGTGTTAGAAATGAATGCATTTAAGTCACTGGAACTTTCCATATTTGCATGCAGTAAACTTGCCATCACCTATAGTCATTAAAAAAAAAAAAGAGATTGGATGACTTTTTAAATTGGTATTATCTAGCTCAGGCAGAACTTTCAGGCTACATGGTGAATTTGTACAAGCATATAATACTATAGCTGACCAAACTAGATGAACTTTATGTTATAAAACCATGAGCACATATTTTTTTCTTGAGTGGGCCTACAAAATCCAATTCTTTTCTTTATCTGCTCTAAATGGATGCACCAGTTTTGCTGCACCCAATCTGAGCTTCTAACTTGAGTATTTTGCTGTAGAAGTGATACACAGCCAGTTTCCGTCTCTTCAGATGCTGTGAAGAAGCAACTCAAATACCTGAGACTGTCCACAAGTGAACACAGTGAATCTGAAGACAAGATGCATCTGTAAGTTTTCAAACAGCTACCCTAATCCTGGAGTCTGAAAGCATTGGCATGCTTTCCAGGAGCATTTACAAGCCACCTTGGATTGTTCCAGCATGTGGGGTTAGATGGAGGGCAGGGGCTTACCACTTAGAGCCCCTTGATCCTGGCCAACCCCGTGTCGTGGTTGACCCTGGCTGGATGCC
>WBMZ01000426.1:0-54672 GCA_013400975.1 Atrichornis clamosus | reverse complement strand
GGCCGCGGGGGCGCCCGGCGGCGGCAGGAGCGGCGGTCCCCGCGGGGCGCAGCGACAGGACGGGCAGCCTCCTCCAGCCTCCCCGCTCGCTCTCTCATCACTTCTGTTTCTCCCAGCCACAGTCCTCACACTTTTCTTTCTCGATCCCCCTCTTCCTGCCCCTCCACCCCCCCCTCCTCCTCCTCCTCCTCCTCCTCGCCGCTCTCTCCCGAGCACTGATTTGTTTCAATAAATCGAGCCCGAATCCCCCGGTGGCAGCCGTCTCCTCCTCCTCCCTCTCCTTCTCCTTCTTCTTCCCTCCTGCTCCCCTCTCCGCCTGGCTCAGCTTGATGCTGCTCAAGTTGTGATGCAGCCCAAAAAACCGATCCTTTTCCCCTCAATCCGAGGCAAAGGCGTGTTTTCCCGGCTGCCTTCGCCTCCGCTTGCAAGCCCCCCGCTCAGCCCACCGGCGCTGCTAACCCCATCGTTGCCCCCAGACCCGGCTCCAGCTCCGGCTCCAGCCGCCGCCTCCGCCCGGCTCCTGAAATAGCCCCGCGGCTGCCGGGGCTGCTCCGGCTCGGCGCTGCCCGCCCGTGCGCAGGATCCGCCCCCTCTGTCAACCAGCCAGGCTGATCTCCTCCCGCCCGGCAAACTACTTTCCTCGCACGCTTTATTATAAGGGCGCCTCTGCCAGCCGCTTCCTGCCAGAGATCCTCATTTGGGGAGTAATTTTAATTTCCCAGCCATGAGTTACATAGCGTTGCCCGTTTATTTTTTTTTCCAGAACTAAGACTTCATGAAAACGCTCTCTCGAGGGTCTGGCAGCAACAAAACAACAGCCACCGCATTATCTCTCTGCTCAAAGCAGATACAGGTTCACCTAGAGGCAGAGCTGAGTATCCGAGGGAATCAGCAAGT
Source organism: Atrichornis clamosus (assembly GCA_013400975.1). Taxonomy (NCBI): domain Eukaryota; kingdom Metazoa; phylum Chordata; class Aves; order Passeriformes; family Menuridae; genus Atrichornis; species Atrichornis clamosus. The sequence continues at coordinate 53,775 of WBMZ01000426.1, read as the reverse complement.
TCCTGGCTCTGACTGAACTACAAAAGGCACAAAGTCGGCCTTTTAGAGAACGGGGATATGAAATTGTGGCCCTTACATTTGCAAAGCACCCGGAGAGTTTATGAAAGGGAAGAGAGGCTCAGGCGTGGGAAAGAGGCACAGCCTTAATGGGCAGAGCAGAGCAGCACCAGCCGGGATGTTTCCGATTCTTTCGCTTGGGCACAGCGGGACCTTGGAGCAGCTGCGGTGGCTGCCTTATCTATCAGTCGAAGGTGGTAAATGCATGCTTAGCTTCTGGAGTCCTTGGGAGGCTCAGATCATCCCCGTCTGGACGTCAGGGACTGCAGCGCGCGCGAGAGAGAACAGTCCCGGCGGTTTTGGTGGAGGGAGCGGCGGAGGACAGCACCCTGCGGCGCTCCAGGTCCCCCGCTCCGCTCATCTGGGCTCAAGGCATTACCCCGAAAGGAAAAAGCCCCAGGGACTGCTAGAGCCTGAGGGCACAGGGCACCACGGGGCGTGTGGCCAAGGCGAGACCAGGTGACTGGCTCTGCCAGTGCCAGTCCGGGGCCGGGGCCAGGCCACGTTGCCTGGGAAAGATACAGGTCCGCTCGGGCATCCTTGAGTCCTTTCTCCCGATAAACGACGGGAACACTGATTTATCCTGCTGAATAGCAGCACCAGCGCTGCTGCATGAGTATGCAACAGGTAGTCCTTACTTTGTAAAGGCTGCAAAAGTGAAAAAAGTAACATTCAAACCAGAGCTGTGTTTACAGGTCTCCAGGAATTGGGAGCAGTGCCCCGGGCAGCCGGCGTGGACAGCGCGAGCCGGGAGAGCGCGGTGACGGCAGGGATGCCGGCGGGGCCGGGAGCGAGGGCGTCTCCAGGCCCCGGGAGAAAGCCCGGCCTTGGAGCGGCAGCGGAGGAGGAGGCGGTGGCCAGGGTCCCTCCCCGCCCCCGGCTGAGGGACAGATCTCCTCGACAGGGCGGTGCGGTCCTTCCGCGAGTGGGCAGGTGATGAAAGCTCTGCTCCGGGGCACTCAGCGGGCGATGCGATACTGTTGTTGGGTGGCTTTTTTTAATCTCTTGAAAATTCAACTTCTGTTAGCGCTCTTGTTGTCCACCCGTTGGCATCGCTGCCAGACGGCTCGGTTCTCGCATCCAAGTGTGCCTTCCAGGTCACACGGCAAGGTACCTTTTGTTGCGGAGATTGCACTTGCTGCTGCCGGTACGTACATCTACTAGAGCTACCGGCAGGACTTCGCTGGGCCAAGTCCTTTAAAAATTATAGAAAGTACTTTGAGGAGAGGAAAACGCAGCAAACCCACTTGCAGATGTAAGCCCCCTCATTCTCCCTCCGTGTACAACATTAATAATTCACTTGATTGGGCGAGATAACCGGGGTACAGAGGCAATATGAAACAGCTCAGCTGATCTAGAAAAATGGCTTCTGAAATATAAACCACTGTTACATTTTAATGACACAGCATTTGTGTCAGGCCATCACACATTATCAGTGTTTCCTACCAAGCTGTTGTGCTCCTAGTTGGGTTTTTTTGTTTGGTTGGTTTTTTAGGGTTTTTTTTTTGTCAATACACTGCTGTGCAGTTTAAGTAATTCTCCTTTACAAGAATGCTAGAGAGTGAAAGAGACGGCAATTGCTGTATTTCATAATGAGAAATGCGAAATATTATGGAAACATTAAATATTATGGATACTGCCCTATATGAGGGATATCAGAAAAGTTGTTTTGCACTACTATAGCACCACTCTCACTTGGTTTTGGCTATAAATTCCAAGAATTGATGTGAATTCCAGCTTCACCTCCTAGATTTGCAATGTGTTTATGCCTGTGATGAAAGGGGAACTGCTCTGTGATAATTTATGAGTACCCTGTTTTGACTTTGCCCCATGAACAGAATGGTTCAATTCAAAAGGAAAATGAAAGGAAAAGTATGGCTCGAGATAAGCCACTTTTCTACAAACAATAGCTGAGGGACAGTGCCAGGCTTCTTTGCACTGGTGTGGAAAAGAATTAGGGATGTGAAAAAAGGAGCACATTCATAAAAGGCTGGAAATTATCTGGGAGAATTAATCTGAGATACTTAAGTACCTGACAGAGCCCAGTTTCCTGTGGTTACCTTGTAAAGTTTACATAGCAAATACATGAATAAATATATTTTTTCTATCTTATTTATCTTTTTTTCCCCCACTAAATACCTTGCTTCAACTGCTAAATGGTTTATGTTTAAGATGTCTTGTTATATTACTGTGCATTGCTGACCACAAGCTCCTGCAGGCAAAGAGGACCAAAACTCATCCTGACTTCTGAGGAGGTGCCCTTGACAAATAGAGACTCAGGATAATTAAAGGCCCATGACATGGCAGGGTGACCTCAGATCAGAAAGGAGACTGGAGAGTAGATACCTCTGTAAACGTGTACCTCAGCGTTCTGTGCATCTTCCTCTCTTTGAAACATACAGTAATGTTCACTGTCCCAGGCAGCACCAGTTCAACTAGGCATCCTAGTAAAGTCATTTATACACATTAATGCTCAAACTAAACAGGGCTGTGGCACTGAAAACATGCCACAGCAGAACACGTTAGACAGAGATGAATGATCAGTCACATCAAGATCCCTTTATGTTGTGCTGGCAGGAGAAGGCGTTTAATAACAAAGAAATGCAGCCCCTGTAACCCTCCGTGGGCACGTGCCTGGCTGGCTGCAGATGGCAGATTTGTGTGGTATGAGGCCAGCTGTAGGATTTTGGCTGTGTTCCTCTGTCCTCTGCTGTCTGTATGATGCCATTTGGAGATCCCTATGAGAATGGTGTAAATAGGCATGGCATGAATGAGAATAAGACCCTAATATGAAAGCTAAGTACATACCACAGAAACCTACATTGGGCTAGGCAAATGCCCAGTAAGAATTACTGCTATCACATTACTTATTTATTTATATCAAAACATTTTTTCCTTTACTTAAAACTCGCTAGTGGTTCTCATAGGAACATGCAGTCACAGACTATCACAACCACCCTAATTCTCCTTTCTCTTTCTTTTTATTTGCTTGTAATGTCCAATTGTTTTCCCTTATCGTAAATTAGTCATGCACTCCCTCTTGGTGGAATGGTTTCTTTTTTGCTTGTGTAGCTCTTAACATAATAGGACGTCTGGGTGTTGGTTGAATAATAAAAAAAATCAGACACAACACTTTTACAACACGTTTATTTTGGCAATGCTGATATCCTTTGTCTGATTAATGCTGACATTTGATAACTGAGCTGTATTTGCACAAATAATTATGAAAAGTAGATGCTAAGCCTGACTACTTAGATTAGCTATCACACATCTTACAAAGCATAAGACAGTTTTGGCAGTGCAAGACTGGTTAAATTCTTTTCTGGGGCTGAGACACAGGAGAGTTTACAATTACTTAGAGAAGATGTGGAGAGGCTCAATCTAAATGTAAATTTGTCTCTCAGCCAGCCCATCTTACAGTAGCCTAAGCCTAAGCTGTTATTTTCTCCTATTTCAAATCCCTATTTGAGATCTTCTTCAATGACACCGTAAGAACAGCCAACTTATAATGGTCGGGCTCAGAGTTATAAGGGAGCACTAATGTTTACAGAGCTAAATCAAAATAGTAAATGAAGACACAAATGCATCCATACAGGCCATATGTATGGATAACCCAGCATAAATCTGGTTGAGTCTATCATTATTCCCCCTTTATATGCTGCAGATCATGAGCTGTAATTTCTTTGTGGCCACATTGTGCTCTGTGATTATACCATCCCAGAGGAATCCTAATCAGGGTCAGCAGGTGTTACAGTGACACGTTAACAACAGCAATGAGGCACAGCTTCAACAGAAAAATGTGTGACATTTTCAACTTCACAAATCCTTTTTTTTCTTCCCACAAGCTCTCCCTCAACTGCTCTCTCTCCCTCAGGGATTCAAATCCCCAAAGACCTTTTAAAAAGCCTTATTCCTGGTCCCAGAAGTTATATCTAGATTGTCACTTCTTGCTCCATATTTGTACAGAGCCTGATTATTAAAGGCCTCAGTTCTTCACCAGAGGTTCTGTCCTACAGTAATGATATTACTAATTGCCATAATTCAATCAGGGACTGAAAATAGTTGCATGACTAGCTCCTATAAGGGACTTTAGCAGTAGAAGAAGAGCATAGGGAGACTTTACGCACATTCGTCCAAAACTGTGATCCCCCGAAACCTACCACCCAACCCCACAGATTCCTAACTCTGTTGTTAATCTTAATTTTAGCCATAAAGCTTCATGGATGACCTTCTTCCTTGTATGTGTCCATGACAGTTCACTTGGAGCCAGCAATGGAGCCCCTGGGTATCGTGAAGTTATCACCAATGCTTTCTCTAGGGGTTTCTGGTAGGGGTTGGTTCCACACAAAACAGAGGGGTAATCAGCTTTGATGAGAGAACAGCAGCACCCCACCTCTTGCAGAGGGCCCAGTGGCCATGGGGCAGAGCAGCAAGTGGGAAGTCTGGCTTTGAAGCCTTCCTCAGACTGCAAGAATGAAAGACCAAACCCCTAAATACCGAGGGGTTGATGGGGCCCGCTGATTGCTCTCAGTAATTCCTGCTGGTGCTGAGTCTTTGCGTATGTGTGTGTGAAACCTCCTGGGATCAGGCTCAGATTGGGAAGCAAGCATGGCTCTTGCATCCTTGCTGGGGAGGAAGCTTGGGCCTCCCTATGCAAGCAGCAGGTGGTTCCCATAGGTGAAGTCATCTTGCTCTTCCTGAACATGGAGCTACCCCTTCTCCAGTTCCTTCAGCTCTGGGTAAGTCACCGCTGCCCAGGCTGAAATCTACAACCCTGTTAGAGGTGGGTGTTCCCAAGTGTGCACAGTTCCTCTTTCAATATCCAAGGAAATGTCAAAGAATCAGAATGTAAAGTCCTTTATGTTCAGCACCACAAAGGCACAGTTTTTCCAGTCTGGTGCCTGCTTGAGAGTCACAAAAGTTCATGCTGAGGACTGACTTTGTCTGTTACCCACTGTCCCATCCCTGCATAGTACAGCCAAATGTCGTTTCCAATGGGAAAATAACCTCCAAAATAAATATACTGTGCTATTGCACCAAGGAGCACATACCATGCTGTTAGAGTTATTGCCTATTTTAGAACTAAACAAGGAAAATGTGATTCCCAGTACTAATACATTTGTACTTTTTCTCCTCACAAACCACCTGTGATGTCAATAAACACCCACATGTACACTTTAAAATTTATCATCCAGTTCTCATTGTAGGCATAAGAACTTAGGATCTGGTATTGTCTGTAGCACAGCACTGTGTGCTACTCATTTTCCAGCTCTCTGACTTTCAAAAGGATCATTTATGTTTGATGACATGCAAAAGGGAGAGACCAAATAAGTCAAGAATCATTGAAAATCAAAGGCTGGCTCTAATCACAGGCACCAGAAGAGGAACAGCTCATTTTGGGTCTTCCTCCATAGACAGTGGGGAGCTGGCACGGAAAGGTAGATTAATTTATCAGGTATTCAGTGGGGAAAAAGAAAGATGGGTTGTATACTCATTACTTACTGAAGATGGATGCTTTTCACAGTTTCTGGTTATTGAAATTGATATGCATTACTGGATTCACTGTTTGTAAGATACAGCTTGATAGAATCTCAGCGCCAGAAATATTTCACAGAATTATGAAACATTTTAAAAGCCGAGGAGCCAGACTAATAAGATGACTGTTGGTTGGCAGTGTGATTAGTTAGGATGTTCTGCAAGGAAAGTGTCACCTTACACTGAGCAAAACATCAGTCTAAGAATATTACAAATTATCCATTTCTAATGGTACAGCTGGCTGAAGAAAGCTACAGAAAATATAATATTCTGCACACACAAGTACCTCTGATAACTAACCAATATCCCAATATAGCGAACATTCAGTAGGATTAACTTCCTAGATATATCTGTGCCAAATTTAGCAATTAGAGTCAGTACTTTTCCACAGTGCTTCATTCCCACTGTATTATTTCCTCCTACCCTTAGCACCTCTTCAACAATTTTTTTCTGACCATGACTAAGGAGGCTGTTCCCAGTGGAAACTAACCCCCAAATTTTCATTCATTCCCACTTCAATTCCTCCTAAGATGTATGGGCAGACATGGTATTTTTCATTTTACCTCTTTTCAGTAATTTCTATGAATCTACCTCCAATTTCTCCAAAACCTTTAGTACCTCTGGCTTTAGTGCCAGTTCCCTTCGAAAGCTGTAGCTGTTTTTGATTTAAGTCTGTTTTTTGAGACAGCTGTTCCTTAGGTTTTTTTCCTGCCTCTGAAAATCCCAAACAATTGCTTTTTACAAATACTCTGACTGTGATGGTTTAGGAGTTGCTTTGTCCTCAGTGCATCTGCTCTTCTGTTAGGGCTCAGAAGAGCTGATTACTGATTCACTTCACAATTCCCGTGTTTCCACATGGAATTTCCTCTCCAACTCTCCCATCCAAATTTGAGGCATGTCATTGCATCCCCATGTGTGACACTCAATCCCTCGATTATGCAGCACATTTGAGGGAAGCACACGGTTACCTCCTGCAGTTTAGGCTCAGCTGAGAAGGCTCCACAGTGAGTTGAGGAATTGGTGATTTTTAAGGAACATGCAGACTCTCACCCAGCAGTGTTTAAGGACCAAAATTAAAGGCTCAGAAGGTGCATTATCCTGACATAAAGGAAAGTATAAGCAAGTAAGATTGATGTCCATACATCAGAGGAGTGTTTGGAAGACAGACTATTGACTGTGGAGAACATTGAGGAATACAATACCCACAATCTCAGCATAATATAAGTCACGAAAATTGTATTAGTGGTTATGTTCAGGGTCCTAGCCTCTTTTAGTAAGTAATTGACTTTAATTTTTTCATTTAAAGAAATATGCCTGCACCTCCTATTCAGAAGTCAAAGAAGCAGCTTTGCTTGCTTTCATAACTTGTCTTGTAGTGTATTACAGTTTCTCATCAGTAGCAGAATGGATAGTGTTGTTTCTCTGCACCTGTAACAGATGGTTCAACAATAAAGATTTTCCTTAAATAGGTAGTTAATATTCACTGAAAAATGTTTTCAGATCAGCAGACACCTGCAGCATATCCAATAGGTGTCCTTAGCACTGAATTATTAGGATTCCAAAAAAAGCTCAAAAATTTGAAATGTACCTTTAAAATACCTTGGGGGTTTTCTTTTCTGAGGCTAGATTGCAGCAGCTCTTTATATCACCAGAAATGCTGGTGTTTTATAAAGAATAAGATACAATCTGATAAATAATCAATTTACAGCATTTCAGGTTATAGTGTCAAGCTCAGAATTGTGTTGGAGTGTCTTGCCAGGGCAGAAAAAAGCAGGAAGAAGAAAAGTTTTCTAGTTATCTTACATTGTAAGAAAGCTTGGAGTCCATTCTCCAGTTTCTGAAGGAAGAAATATCTCTGTGAATTTCTTGCCTGGCAATGGAATTAAAGCTCTAAAAATCTTTATTTAAAATTGTGAGGTGACAGCATGGTGCTAGCACTGACCAGTCTTGTGCTGTTAAATGTATTTGAATACCTTACCTGTGCAATAATTAGTCCAATATTCATATGAAGAGCTTTTTATATTAAAGACAAGATAAATCAAACCCTCAGTTTATTGGATATATATCTTATTCTGGGAGCAATTACAAGTTCACACTGCTGTCCTTCTTACACTGATGCTGCAACTCCCTAAATTAATGTATCCTAACCCTTGCTGAGAACAGGCACTTGCTGGAGGGATGCCACAGCAGTGGGTGTTCCGGGAGTGTTGCTCTCACCTGAGGCAGAGTGCTCGCCCTGACCCTGACTCTTCAGCCCTGAGCTGAGAGGGGACAGGCCCGGGGTTTGGTTTTCCACCCTTTTTGCCATCTGTGCTGCTGTGGGCCTGGCTCTCTGTCCCAGGGGTTTGTGTTCTCCATCCCCAGGGAGGGACTGGTGACCTGGGTGGTTTGATCATCTCTAGGTAGCTGCTCCAGGAGTGCAGGCTGGAGTGTGGGCTGTAGATGTGCTGCCTCTGCTGCTCATTTCCCTGCATTGATTATGGTGGTAGAGCTTGTGACTGCTTGGGTAAGACTAGATTAAGACTAGATTAAGCCCAGAGGAAAGAATGAGTAGGATGAGCTCCCTTCCAAAATGGGATGCCAGCACAGAAGTGAAATCACAAACCAGCTGCCGCTCTGTGTGTGTTCAGAAAATGATTCAGCATTGGATGTGGCATAGACATTAGTTAGAAATAATAAAATGAAGCCATTGAGACTTCCATAGAAAATCTAACATTCTTTTAAACACCAAGATCTTATGAAACGCACAATAAACCGTTTAAAATTTTCTGAAGGGTTTTGATAAAATCTGACTTTGGAGATTCTTGACAATTCATCTTGTAATGAGCCGACAATTTACTGCAAGGTGGCAAGTATGTAGGGATAATTGGCAAAAATGGAAAGCTGCTAATCATTGAACTTGTCAAGGAATATCACAAAACAATTGGCATTTTCAACTTGTTTATTTGCAATTTAGAAGAGAAAGTGAACATCCTCATTCACCAAACTTGCTCATAGTAAAATATTAATCTGGTGGGTCAAGACTGGCAAACACTAGGAAAACCTTAATGAAATTAGGTAATAGACAATTTTGTGTTAAAATAAATTTAGATCCATGCAAGACTGGGAACTAGAGTTCACTAAATAATTATTTCTAAAATGTATGCAGCATATTTAGCTTTTGTATATGTTTGCAAAATGCTGAAGACATCTATGAATATCATAAAGAGATTTCTGAAAGTTTAGAATTAGCTGAATTGAGAGAAGTGGAAAAGAAATGTACAATAGAGTAGAAAATGAGACAGTAAGACAGAGAACATGGATCAGCCTTTCTTCATCAGTTTTGTATGAGAGGGAACTCTACAGAAGTTTGAAAATATAAGCTAAAACATGTACTCTGCATCATAGCCTAGAAGCAATAAGGAAAACTAAGCTAACAAATATAAAATGAAGTTTAGAATAATTACAGAAGCAAACACAGAATGGGGGAGAAAAACAGTAATACCACAGAAAGTCAATAGAGAAGCTCAGAGAGTTTGTAGGATTCAAAAGGACGGGTTTGTTATCACAGGAATCTCTTTAATGTTGTCTATTAGGACAGTCAAGAAAGATGTCAGTAGTTAAAAACATAACATTAGTTGCTTTGAAACTGAACTACTCTGTGGGCTAAAAGTAAGAAACTATGTTGGTCAGCATTATCTAAACCCTCAGCTAGTGGGCATTGTAGCTGTGTGTGCTGAGATAACTCAGAGATGAGAACTAGTTTAGCCTTTCTTCATTTTATGAAGATCTGTGCTGAGCCTGTTTTGGCACACCTTACAGAAAACTAGCATTGGATTATAAATTATATCGCACACCTAGATTTTTGTAAATCTACTATCACAGAGCAAAGTGGAAAATTTGGGGGGAAAGGAGAAGAAACATGGATGAGGAGAAAAAGAAAAGCAAGTTACAAATCAAATTACCTCCCAGCAATTAATAAAAGACCTCTAGGTATAAAGGACCTCAAGTCCTCCTAGATCTAGGACATATTTCCCATTACAGTATATTTCGACAACTATCCCAGTGAAAGCTGACAATGACTTGTCCCCCTCCTCCACTTGTCACATGACTTTTCCAGGTGGGTGAAGAATAGCTGGGCAATGGACGGCAGGGTGGAGAGTCCATGAGACACCATGGCTGTGTATAACACCTGCTGGCAGGGTCTCTCTCTAAAAATCCCCCCCACACTTCACAGACTTTTCCTGCATGAGGATGTCCCTCTGCTTTCTGTGTTCAGTGGTGCAGGGGCCATTCACGCCTCCGAGGGTGAGCAGCTTTGCTCCAAGGAGTGCCAGCAAGATAAGGCAACTCATGAGGAACATGGCAGTGCAATTCCATTTCAACAACAGTGAGTTTATGTTTGTGCCACCTCTCATTTTTAATTCATGGATACATTAATTTTGTATCATTTGCATCATAGCTAGAGCCTTTCCTGCAAAGGAACACTAAAGATCCATTATTTTAATCTTTTTTTCCCCCTATTGTGCTTTGCTGTTAGTCACCTTCTCTACACGAATCAACATTACTTTTCCCAAAAAAACAGGCATGTGGGATTTATTCAGGCAAAGTGCTGATATTAAAATTGGGACAATTCCCTTTAGCAACAAACAGTGAACAATAATATAAAGCATTATGGTATGACAGCCATCACATGAACAAATAATACACACCTGACTCATCTTTTTTTGCTGTCTGTCAACAGCAATAGATTTGGATGTGGCAGTGCCTCTGCACGCCACACAACAGGTTGCCTCCTCGTTTCTTTTGGACTTTTGTACTAAAAATCTGCGTTGTCACACTCCAGAGATGTTAGTCTGTTTTTGTAATGCTCCTGTCCTCTGCTGAAGACCAAGAAAGATCTTTAACCTGTATTAAACTTGCACTTGTTGCTAATTACTTTTACACTTATCACAATGTGTAACTTTAAAGCTCCTTTAGTTGCTGTAATTCTGGGCTCTGTACATCATCCTTTTTCCTTTCGAGACAAGAGTTCACTATCTCAGGAGGCAAAGCCATCTATTATTTTAATAGACTCCCAAAGAGATGAAAAAGTTATGAATGGATCCTGTGGTCTAGATGAACATCTATTGTGCTGATGTGACTGCATGGAACACAAAAAGAGGATAAAAAGGCAGGTTCACTTTCAGCATTTAGATTCTCTTCCTTTACTACGCTTTCCCTGAAGCATGTCCCTGGCTTTGTTTATCTCCATCTCCTGCTTTGTCTTCTCTTCTAACTCCTGCTCATTCAGAGTATTAAAATCCCCTTTGTCCTTTGGGCCACATTACTCCTCTCTTCAAATCTTTCTTGCCTGCAGCATAATTTCCAAGGTTTTATCCTCCCATCTTCGTGGGGCTACCCGTGCTTCATGCTTCTTTCCAAGCATAAAATATAATCATGGTAAGAAAGATGCCGGAGGCCTGCAGAGTTTGAAACTATTATATTTAACTCTGGCAGTAGGTCAAGGCAGAAACGCAGCTGCAGAGCTGCATTTTGGTGTATATTTAATGACTGATCTGTAGCAGAGGTGAGTTGTGTAAACTATCTGTTGAAACCTTTGTGTGGTGGAAAATCACAGTGCCAGGAAATACACCATCAAAAAGAGAACAGGGAAGGAGAGGGAAGAAGATGACAGCTGCTCAGTGAACTCATTACTTCACCGCGGGATGAAACAAGGCGACCAGGAAAACCGAGTCACGGGTACTTGGCAGTGTTTTCCTGACTTACCTCCTCAAGAGCAAGTGACACCAATCCACTGCAGGGACAGCAGGCACAGCCCTTCAAATAAAGTTGCCATTCATGATGGATACAAAATATGGCTTCAATCTCTCTCTCTCCCTTTTTTTTTCCCCCAAAATGGCACATTTATGGTGTTTGGCCTTGACGAATTTTCAAGAACATGTACTGATTAGTTTCATGCAAAATTATGGTTTGTTGAGTAGATTGGTGATTGACTGATGATTAGTTTGATAACTAGGAATGATGGCATATGTATTCTTTTTTGTATCATGCATGGGATACTCTGGAAGAAATTAGGTCACAGTTCTGCTAAGTTAATGAATGCTGTTCTGGCCTAATCACTGTGATTGTACAGACTACGGGCGGGCTCAGGACAGGAGTGCAGGTGACACTTCAGTGGTCACCGTGTGATCAGAGACGAGCCAGGGACTGGCTTCTCTACGTCCAAGCTAATTGTCTGCAACAGTGCAGCTCCCTGGGATGAGTCTGGAGTTCCCTTTGGTGACTTACATTTCTGGAGGAAACAACCACTACAACCAGGAAGGTTTGGACTCAAGTCCCGCAGCTCTCATTTCATATAATATTTGTCTCATCATAACAGCCCTGCAACCACAGAAATCAGCCCCAAAGCTAGAGGTCAGATTCTCAGGCTGTGTCTCAATGGCTTGGTAATATTCTTCTGAATATGGGAAATACATCATAGGAAAATATAAATTCTTAGGAAAAATTCATAGGAAAATATAAGCTGCAAACTCAGTATTCCTGGATGTTATGTTTTACTTTTTATTCTTTGGTATCTTGGTGAATTTGCCCATAAATCTGTGTTGCTACTGCATGTTTTATCTGTGAAGTGATATTAAATAATGCTATTCTTTTTGCTGGGTATCATTTGTTCCAATTAGTGTGCATATTTGAAATTTTACATGATATTAAATTAAAGAATTAAAGAATTGTATTAAAGAATACAATCCAAGCAAAACTATCAAATACAAGGTTAAGAATTGACATCTATATTGTTAACTCAAGGCTACTACACAGTACAGAGCAAAGCCTTTTAAAGGATATCATACAATACATAACAGATCTAAGCTTTTCAAAGCAGGATATGCAGGATTAGGGCTACATTTAAATCCAAACATGATAAAAGGGAAAAACCAAATAGGCAAAACAGGACTACTTTACAGTGTTATATAAGAACTTACATAGGAAAATAATTCAATCCCTGATTCTATTTTGTAATGGTATCAGGGAGAAAAAAGGTATTTAAAAATATTAATTCTTTTTTTTTTTAATTTGTCCTTATCTGATCTGATACCATAAATATCAAAATACTTTAATCCAAACTGTATGGCTATTGCCATCACAGCGCAGAGCTCATTTTGTTTGTGAGCCTCAGTCCTGTATTTTCCGTTTCAGCACATTTCAGTTTCTCTCCAGTACCAGCTCAGCTCTGACATTTTGGGAGTTTGTGACCACTGAAATACTCAGCTTCGTGACACTTCTCAAATAACTGCAGCATTATCTACACTACATTCTATTTTCAAGCTTGTGACAGATATTCTCAGTACTGACTCAGTCTTGAAGTCCCTTGCATTTTCAGGAAAAAATGGTAAGATTACACTATCCTTTGGGACTATGTATGCTGCCTACATAATATATATCTATTTTGTAAGCAGCTTAGGGTAGGAACCATGTATTATATAAAGTTGAGTGTATAGCCAATGCCCTTATTTAGTAATAACCCATGTTTCCACTCCTTCTGACTGCAGTGCCTGGTGGCAGACTGGGATTTGTTTGTGAGGAGATGAGTGGTAGCACAATAACATCTACTAAAATGCACTTGTTATTCCTGCCTTTCTCATTCAAAGACGAAGACGGCAAGCAGCCAGAGGCATAACTTCCACGGTAATTGATATGCACAAGAGGCTCCTAGATCCTATCCATGCCATTCCATCTTCTACCTCCCCAGAAAGAAATGTTGTGATGTAGACAGCGGCACTATCCTCAGGAGGGTACCACTGCTCCCTTCCTTTCCTCTCTCCCTCGCTCTCTCCCCTGGGCTCTCAGAGAAATATGTTGCCTTTGAAACTCATGTGCCAGGATATTATTCAAAGATTTACGGTTCCTGATTCTTGCTACAGTCCGCTCTTGCGGCTTTGTTTACTTGGCAGGATGAGGGAGGGAGGAGGGAACTGGATTAGCCTCAAAGCCCCGAAACAAAAGGCAGAAAAGCGCTGCTTTAGGCATTTAATAATCTGCATTTCTAGAGAATTACTGAATATGCTGGAATTATCTCCTGAAAATCTGGTGTATTTTAAAACATAGCACTTAAGAAACACTTCACATCAAAATAGATTTGAAACCAACAGGAGTTTTGATCTGATCTGGTAACCACTGCCACATACCATAAGAAAAGGGAAAACCAAAATGGTCTGGTTTTATCTACATAACCTTTAGAAACATAAACGTTACACTGATAAAAGTAATCAGAGCCACTGGGACTGGAGCACTGGAAAAAAGAAGGGGAAAAAAACTCAGGTTTTTGGTCAAGCGAACAATTATCTTCCCATTTGTAAAGACCTTTACAGCTGAGAGGGGACTACAGTATCTCCCTGAACACAGTGTGGGGAGCAGACTGGAGTATTGTGTTTTTTGATTTTTTTTTTTTTTTAAGAGAGGAAGAAAACTACCTAGTCTTTGCTTATGGCATTGGACAGATATCATGCAGTGGCTCAAATGCTAATTTGCTTAATTGCATTAGTCCACTCCCCTCCTGTTATGGGAATTCAAGCTTCAATTGCAAATTCAACCTCCTAATGAGATTATGGTGACGTTCTCAATATGAGGCCTTGGGGTGGCAAAGGAGCCACACGTTTCCGTGGTGACTGGCTGAGTGGTTAACCCTGGTAAGATGGGGTGGGGGGAAGAATCAGTCTGAGTGACAGTACTTCATCCTTTAAACTTCAGTTCATGGCTGAGCAAAGCAGAAATAGCGCCAAGCAACGACCATGGGGAAATTACCCTTGTTTTAATCTTTGTCTCTTCCAGCTGATGTCAGTAGAAGGGGACAAGACAAAGGACCTCAAGCTGCGGTAAAGATCATTAAAACAGAAGAATATAAAGCCATGGACATGCCTGTGCCATCTATTAAATATTAATTTCAGTTGAATGCAGGCATTTTCCTTTGTTATGCTGTTTGATACCATCATTATTATTATACCTTTAATCCATTTTATGTAGTTTTATTCCTTTTTTAAGCTCCTTTGTAATGAAGGTGCCTTTTAGTCAGTTCCACCAGCTAATCAGATTGCTTTCCCTTCATTACTCACATTGAGCTTTTAAAGCCTGAAGCCTAAGCTAACTGGAATATATGGTCACAATTTAAGTAATGTGGAAGAGCTGAAAATCTGCCAGAAACACTGCACATAGCTACATTTTTATTGCCTTCATATTAAGAGCAGGTGAGATGCTTTTGAATCAGGGACCATTCAATCAAAAACATGTCCAATTACTGTACAGGAGTATAACAGATGTGTTTATCACTCACATATTTCAGTGGAAACAACTAATAGCCTTTTTGCCATTTACCCAATAAATTGTGTTAAGAAAAATCCAGGGCAAAGTTAAAGAGATCACATCTGTGAATGGAGAAATACAAAAATTTTTTTGGGAGTATATTATTTTTTCCCAACACGAAGATTTTTCTGAGTCAGAGGACAATGCTGCCCACATGCAATTAAGGAGTCTATAACCCACACACATGCATCCCCTGAGCCCACTTAATTCACAGCAGTGCAAATCTAGAGAATTTCCATTGCCGTCAGTAAAGTTAAGTTGTTGTCAAAAACACTCATAAAGGCAAAATTGTTACCTCATTCACAAACCTGTGTATGTGAGGGAATATTGGAAGTGCAGGGCCATGGGTGAATCTAAATGAAGGGCTTTGAGGGCTAGATGAATTCAAAAGTGGAAAAAAACTTACTCTGACCACTGAGCACCACTGGTGTGTGGTTTGCCTCTCTGGTGTGTGGCTGCTGCCCGGGAGTGTGGTGGTGGGGAACAGCAACCTGGTGCAAGGGCAAGAAGAAAAGGAGAGACCATTACTATGTGACACCAACAGCAGCAACTCCTAATTCCTCTACACTCTAATGTAGTGCAACTGAGAGTGTCATCAATTGCTGAAATCTTTTCACTATTTTTAAACCTTAGGGAGCAAATGGAAATCACATTTTAAAGACGGAAACTTAATTAGGGTTTTTGAGAGCTAGTCATTTGCCAAAGGAGAAGCGACAAGGGCAGCTCTACATTCCTTACCTCTCCTCTGGGAAAGCTTCTGATGTCTGCTGCCGAACCACACTGTGTTTCTTTTATTGTGGATTTATCTGTGATGGCTCCCGGCAGATCAGTTTGATGTAGCTGGTCATCAGGATTAAAATGGAGGAATCAATAGGTTTTTCAGTTTGCATTTTTGTTTTCCTCAGCACTTCTAGGAAAGCCTGTAATTCTCATAATCACGTCCTGACCTTGATTCCCAAGATCATCTATTTTTGAAGATACCTACACTGTAATCAAAGTTGCCATTAGGGCATCGCTAGTTACACGTGTAGCAGCTTTCCTCTAGCTAGATTTAGATTAGAGGTTCCTGCTACATACAGGCTGCTGAAGCCAGTGGCAGGAAAGCTGTCACAGCCATGGAGCCCTTACAGCCCCAAAGGGAATGCTGGGCATCCACTTGTGAGCATCATGGGCCTGGTGGCCCTTCCCATGACTGCTCCTGCCTATACGGATCTGCTGCAGTCACACTCTTGCCTCCTGGAAATACCTTGTTACCCACATCATGATCAATTGTCTGCAGTTAGGTCTTTAAAACATGACCTTTTTCAGTGCTTCAGCCCAAATATTTAAGTGCATGCCCAGTTTCGCTCCTTAAGTTCTTACAGTTCGTGTGGGGTAAAAGCAGCAGCTACTGTTGTGGCTGTCACACACATTTGCAGCTCCTCCTCTTCATCTCTGGATTTTTTTCTTAAAATTTTTCTATCTTGGCTTTCTTCAAGTTTCTTTGTTGTTTCTTGTTGCTCTAGAGCTCAAGAGAAGTCATTCTGGTGTACTTCTGAAAGTTCAGCAGGATCAGTGAGTTAGCACCTTAGGAGATTGGGAGGCTGGGAAGAAGGCGAGATATTCAGGACACCTCTTTAAGGTATTTGATACCTAACCAAATACAAGAAAATGTTTTTATAAATAAATTAGGAGCCTAATATCTCTTGGCTTTCCTAACAGTGAAAGAGATGGCTCGTCCTGATTCCTCTTGGTGGAGGAACCTAATTTAAGCATCCAGATTTAGATGAGTTAGTATATGATGTGACAACTCCTTCCCACTCCTGTTCATTTTTCCACTGCTCACATGCGTAGGAAATTCAGATGTATGTTACTGGGTTTTTTTTAGCCACGTGATGTGACCCCTTATTGTTAATGAGAAGAGATTAACCTTTTGAAATGCGAGGATGAAATTACACTCTCTTCAAGACTAGAGCCACGAGTTAATATAATAATGTAGAGCCTAGGAAAGAGCTATGGAGACACTCGAATCTCAGCTTTTAAATTTGCTTCTATAATGAGAAAACCAGAACAGTTATTAAATGGTTATTTAAACAGGCTCAGGATCACAATCCCAACCAATTCTACTTTGGTCAGGAACAGAGAATAGTTAGAGAGTGAGGATGCAAACCCAGACCTCCACCTGCAGTTTCAGTGGGAGAAAAAAATCATCTTCCAGATGGGTTTTGCCATTGACTGATCCTGCAACATCAAGAATTTTCATTAGCATTAAGAGGCCTAAGAACTAAAATGTGCTCTTAAAATGCATCCCCAATACTGGAACTGAATTTTGGGTGTGTAACATACACCCATGACAATCTTTGGCTGTACTATGTTTTGAACACAGCTGTGAGTACTCATGGAGTTATTCCCTTAGAAACATCCATCTTGGTTATGGAAATATTAGGAAATATGGTTCTGGAAATCCCTAGAAAATAACTACTACTTATGAGAGATCACTCTCATCTGACTAGATGGACTGTGGAACATAGCTAATATTACCTGAAAATTAGAAAAAAAAAAAGGGTATGAAGGAAAAGAAATGCCAGGATATACCTCTGTAATGTTTCATTACCATAAAATATAAATAAATGGGAGAAAAATGCTCTCATTACTCCAAGTCAGAATTTCAGGAATTCCTTGGTTACAGCTCTGCCAGAGGTGAGTGGACAAGGACACCACCCTTCTGAATGCCAGCAGCATTTTCAAACTACTTGACATATGCTTAGGTGCTCGTGTATCCGCAGGGCAGGAAGAAAAGAGGTATAATGCAACGGGCACTAAGTAGGTTCATCCAATTGCTGTGGTTTAACCCCAGCTGGCAACTAAGCACCACACAGCTGCTTGGTGGGATGTGGGAGAGAATGGGTTGTGATAAGGACAGTTTAATGGGACAGAAAAGGAAGAAATAATAATAAAGATAAAAGGGTTTGAATATACAAATCAAGTGTTGCACAGTGCGATCGTTCTCCACAGACTGGTACCGGGCAGTTCCTGAGCAGTGGCCCCAGCCAGCTCCCCCCCAGTTCATATACAGAGCATGATGCCATATGGTATGGGATATCCTTTGGGTCAGCTGGGGTCAGCTGTCCAGGCTGCATCCCCTCCCAACTTCTTGTGCCTCTCCAGCCTTCTCACTGTCAGTGCTCAAGAAGCTGAAAAGTCCCTCACTTACTGTAAGTTGCTCAGCAACAACTGGAAACATCAGTGTGTTATCAACGTTACTCTCATACTAAATTCAAAACACAGCACTGTACCAGCAACTAGGAAGAAAATTAACTTTATCCCAGCTAAAACCAGGACAGAAAATGCAGAAAATACTTACCTACA
This sequence comes from Atrichornis clamosus, assembly GCA_013400975.1. Taxonomy (NCBI): domain Eukaryota; kingdom Metazoa; phylum Chordata; class Aves; order Passeriformes; family Menuridae; genus Atrichornis; species Atrichornis clamosus. The sequence goes on along the minus strand of WBMZ01000426.1, from coordinate 35,499 downwards.
TTAATGTATCTCCCTTTCGGTTCTACTGTCTTGTCCATCACTTGGAATGCCATGTCAAATATTGCAATGCTAGAAAAAGAGGTTTTGTGGGTGTAATTGACATCATTTCAACAAAAGCTGAGGCCTAGTTTTCTGTACCACCACAATTGTAGCCTGATGTATATTTTAGAAACAAACAAAGTACATACAGACCATTTCTCTTTGAAAGGTGCTTCCACTCATCTGCTAATAATTCTGTTGGCAAGATCTAGACTATGCTTTTTAATATTATCAACACTGGCTTCAGTTTCTCTCTTCCATTTCAACCTGTCTGCTTCTTTCCTCCTTCCTTCTTTTCCATCCCTTCTAATTCTTCTGCTCCCATTGCAATATGCCCTGGAGGCTCCTGGCGCTCCTGTCCTGTAGGTCTGTGGAACATGCATGAGACTCTCACGTGACAGCTCCTTGTATCCCGATCCAAGGGTCCGAGCCCTGCTTGCTCTCAGGGGCTGCCAGAGGAGTGCTGGTGTGCAGCTCGCACAGCGCTCAGCCAGCCCCCTTCTGACTGGCAAGAGGCTGCTCTGGTGGCTCATCTGGGCACACCAGGAGTTCAGCTCGGCTCAGATACTGCTGACAAGGCAGGCACCTCCCCTACTACTTCTGACAGGCTGACAACACATGTTTAATGCTAAGGAGGACAATTTCCTCTCCCAGTGCCTCATCAATATTCGCTTGACTAGTCTTGTATCTTCTTCCTTTTCTCTCCCGCGTTCACTTTCTCATCTAAATTCAACCCACTTGTGACATACTCTGATCCATTCTCCATTTTCTCTTTGCTTTCTCAGCAAACACTCCTGTAATTCTCTTCCCTAAAGTAGCAGTGGCCAAGTACACTGAGTAGCAAAGGCTTAAGTGGTTACTGAGCTTCCGAGCCCTTGCTAACACAGCTTTGTAGGGGTTAAATAAGACAGAAGTGGACACGATGGGTCATGCCCTCCGGAGAGAGGTCAAGGTGCTAGCCGTGGCTGAGACATACTTTCTAATGAGGAGCTTTTAAAGGAGATCAAAGATGAGGCTGACCAGATGTGCTGTGGTCGCAGTGTGCCAGAGGAAGGAGGAAACAGGCTCGTCTTTGCTGAAGCCCCTCACAGGAGACTGAAGGGATCTAAGGAATTAAGGAAAACATAAGGCACTGAATGGCCCAAGTAATGCAGGGTAGATCTGACGCCCAGCTGAGTTACTACTTGGCATGTGACATTTGAGACGTGAGGTTTGACTGTCCCACATACCTACTTACATTTGCAGTCTCCCTCTTATTGATGTTAATTACTCTTATGGTTTGCTATAAAAGGAAAATGTGGACCTTAAAAGGCATACGGATTTCAGAAAGCCATTACTGCAGCACAACCTCATCCTCTTCTCATGGCAGAGCTGGGACAAGTCAGACTTTCTCTGAAACCACTGACTTGCCAAAGTTCTTCAAGAAACTGAAACACAGGAAAAAGCTCCATATTAACATGACAGAAATTCAGTTTTTAGATTGCAGCTGATTAGAACTAGATGACTGATTCAATTAAAGAACCCTGATGCCTGTTGATCAAACTGGTAACTGATGTACTGCAAGGACTGCTTTCTGACCTATCCAGAGATGGGCAGGCATCTGGAGGCAAATGTCTAATTTTCATTTAGATCCCTACAACAGACAAACTCCTCTTTTTTTGTTGTTTTTGTCTCTCATACACTGATATTTACTTAAGATGCTTGCTTAGAGCTGTGTAGTGCATAACAAAAGTTGGTCTTACTGCAGAAAAGTTGAAGTTCTCTTTTTATCACTGGCCAAATAGCATGCTACATCCACTTAGTGGAAAAAGAGAAGTAGAACTGGTCAGAATAGCTCCCTTCCATCCTCCTTTGAGTTTCATTATCAATGATATTTTCAATTTCAGCAGACACTTAAACTTTCTTTATGAGCTTCTAGCCCAGCCTGGCACAACTGCCACGATTTAAATCTCTCCTATACAAACACATTTTATCCATCAGTATCTTATGACCCAGGAAGACATAAAACTCAATTTACTCATTAACCTTAGCTTTCTGAAACTGCAATTACTGCCCTGTGCACAGTCAGAAATTGAATTGAAAATGGGTAGCATGCAAATGCCAGCCAGTGCTAGCTACTGCTAAAAAGATAATCCTGCATGCTTACCAAAATTGCACGTGGCACACAGACAGCAGGTAGCAAAGAGGAGTGTTAGAAAGCAAAATGCACAAAGTAGCATGTGCAGGGATTAAGGAGATGCAAAAGATCAGACTCACAGGAACCCACTCAGTGGGAATAAAACCAACATTGTATTAGCTTAGGTTTACGATTACAGTTAATAGCATGCAGTTATTACTTTTGCATTGAAAAGCATTTTCTGAGTGGATGGTTTCACCACAGAATCAGATCTTGTTTTCCTCCCTGCCTTTTGTAATTCAAGATGCTAGCTAGCATTTTATGTAGCTTAGTATATCCTGCCCCAGCTGTCACAAAAGAGATCAAGACATTACAAATAAGGACTGGGCTAACAGAATAAGATTCAGCTTGAAGTGTGCTTGTCTTTCAACACCGTTAATTTCCATTTTTTACCTCTCACTGAACCATGAGTGTATACTTTTCCAGGCTTGTAGACAGTGCTTTTTCATTTTTCAGCTTGATATGCATATAGATGACCCTGGTCTCTTGCAGTTACATTTCATACCTCATCATGGCCCTTGCAGAAATAGCTCACTGCTTGGCTGAGTGCATTTATCATGAAACTTTATACTCCTCCTACATTTGACTTTTGTTTAGTTTTGCGGTTACAATCCTAATTTCTTAATTTCTTCCTTCTCTGCTGGAAGATGCTCCCATAAGTAAAAAATGCTACTTAAAAGCTTGACTCACCATGGTTCTGAACCCATGCAAGGCATGCCTGTTTTAATTCAGATCAGGACATACCCTCTTGCTGCACTTTGGTTCACGTCACAGAACTGTGCTGGAGGAAGTGAAGACGATATCTACTTGAGGAGTCTAAACCAGAAGCTGCTCTCCAGGAGTGTAGGTAGCAAATTCCGACTGCTATTGGCAGCCACTGCCTGAGGCCAGACCAGAGCAAGTCCAGAGCAATCCCTTCCCTGGCAATGTCCAGCACCAATTCAGTTTGGCAGAGCTGCTCATTTTGGATCACATCACTTGTTGACACAGCACCCATAGCATTAGTATACACAACCTTCTCCTGCTTTAATTTGGTGGTGTCTTGCAAGAAGGCACCTACAGCGGATCTACAGCTATCCGTAGAAAACAGCGTGTCATTTTGCTAATCTTTTTGTGTAAGTGATGTCTCTTTAATTTGATGTTTACTAGAGCAGTTATCTGGTTCTCTGGAAACCTTGGTTTAGCTTGCTTAGCTGTAACAACATTTTCTTCTCTAGTGATCGGACAGCTACTCCCCATTCTATGTACTTTTGCTTATTTTTAATCACGTGATATAACAGTTTTTATAGAGACAGGGGTGGCGGTCGGTTATTCTACATAGAAAGATGCATTTAGGACTCAAACACACAGCAACCAGAGCAATTGTATAGGAGTAATGGCGAGGCCTTCAAAGTGGGAACACTGGTCTAGACAAACACAGGCCTGGGCTGGTAAGAGTGGACTTGGAATCACGCTCAGGATACAAGTACTCACCAATCATAAATTAAAGATACTTACAACTTGGAGCTGGGCAAAACTAGTGTTAGGAGTAAAAGAGCACAAAAATCATTACCCAACACATGTAAAATGCCCTTTATATCATAAATGCAGATGTGATGTGCTTGCAGACCAGTGAAGAAAAAACAGGGTCTATTAAAGTGTCAGCAAACATGAAAATAGTCCCAAGTGGAACTTAGAGTGAGGAAGGTGCCAACATCATATTCCTCTTGGCAAAGAGGAGGAAACCCAGCCATCAAAATTACACCCTGCCCAGTGTGTGTGGAGGTGCTTGTGTGCATTTCTCTGCAACAGTTCAAATTGATTTGTTTTTTTATACAGTGAGAAGAATTAATTTAGTTAGGTAATTGGGACTGTGAAATTTAGTAACTGGACTAATCGTACTAACTGTTTATTACATTTTATTTAAGGCTACTAAAATGTCAGACAATAAATACTTGGCTTCTCAAATAAGGCATGTCCCCATTTTTGCTTATAACAAGACTTTGATGATAACAAATTGATTTCAATTAAGATGTATTTTGTTGCCTATTTGAGTAACTCTTGTCTGGATGAGAGTTCACAAAAACCTGCAAAGGTAAGTTGTTTCGGTATTATAGATTTGTATCTAGCACACCACCAGTGTGCAAATTAAATGAAACCAAGCTTAAACTTTTAAATGTGTCAACATGGAGATTTTCACTGCTTTTGAACTGCTTTCAATCTGCTCTTAAGCTGACAGAAATAGTGTAACCTGCCTGTGCTTTCCTTAGAGTGGTGACTATACAGGTCTTGTAGAAACCCTGCCCGTCTTGTCTTCCCTCCCACACACATTCCACAGAGGAGAGTTCTCTAAGGGACACTGGAGTGACATCAATTTGGGATAGGTGATAGATACTGTAATCAAAGAATATAAGACAAGTAGAAAAATTATTTTGGGGATCTAAGAGTATCTGCCATTCAGCCATCATAGACTGCATGAAAAGGGAGATCCACGTGGTCTAATTTACCTGGATTTATAAAAGCCATTCAACCACATCCCTCATGGAAGGCTCTTAGAGATACTAAGATGCCATGGGACAAAAGTCCTCTTCTGGATAAATTTCTGACTAAATGATAAAAAGGTATTGCGTAAACTGGCGCTGAAACCACATTTTTGATTTCAGTTCTGGCCTTTATGAAAAGAGATGGTAAAAGAAAAAATGTACAGAGGGCTGTAAGGATGTTTAAAGGTACAAAATGGCTTCAAGAACAGGAACAACTGAAGATAACAGGACTTGCCAGCACTACAAAGGATATGACGGATGGAAACATTTGATATAAGACCTTAAAATTATGGGAAGTTATTTTACCATAGAAATGGTAGCAAGGAAACAATTGTTCAACTGTTTCTTCTTGTAAGAGGATGCTGGAGGATGAAACAAATTAGCAGAAGATTAATTGAAAATTATAGAAGCTCTTTTTCCCCATAGTGTATTTTTATGCTGTAGCACTTACTTCCACAGTATATTGAAGATATCAATAATCCACATGGGTCTAAAAAAATGCAAGCAAACAGACCAATTCTTGGAAAAAAAATCCATTGTGCTATTACGATTCATTAGCTCAGAGACAGCAGAAGTTTATCATCAAGATTTCCTGCCTAGAAGGGGAAAAACTTTATTTTCTGTAAATCCTTGCCTATCCTAGGATTGCAGTGGGGAAAAAGCCTCCATTTTATGCTTGTCTGTAACACAGGGGATTAACTTAATGAGGCTTGGGCAGCCCCTTCCATTTCTCTGTTCTTAAAAATCAAAACTGCATTGGAGAAAAGAAAGCAATGCCCTTATGCAGAGGTCATCTCTGGCTGCAGACGGATGCTCTGGTCTCCTCTTTCTCCCAGTGGCTATAAGAGGACTTTGGATTTTGCCACTAAAAACATTTTCATGCCACTAAAAACATTTCATGCCACTAAAAACCCCATTAGGGGCAGCTGCGGTACTCTGCAGGAAGGATTACAGTCAGAAGCCTGTAGCATAAAGTAAGTAAGTTCATAATTTGGCAGGTAACACATTTTGGCTGCCCTACTGCCTTCCTTCCCTCTTTCTAGGCAAGCTTGGACAATTCCATAAAGCCTTTGTTTACGTGGTTACTGTGAATCTGTTTCACTGTCCCTGAGGAAAAAAACCTGACTGCTCGGTTCAGTACCAGCCAGCTTTCAGGGACCCAAACTCTTATGCCAGCTGGGAAAGGTGTCTGTAGGATTGTGTGTACTAACACATATGGTACATTTTATAATCCTTAAACACAACATAAGGATGCTTTAGAGAACATGATAAGGGACTCTGGGTTAGAAGAAAGTGCAACAATTTTATTCTAAAAAAGTATCTTAATTCCCTCATCACAACGAAAATCATAGTCAGCACCAAACAGGATTCCTCCTTTCTAAGAGCCAAAATAATCTTCCGGATATCGAATTTATAACTAAAATAAAACTAGTATTTCAGAACTATCTGTTAGGATCTACAGGAAGCTGGACNAAAAAAACCTGACTGCTCGGTTCAGTACCAGCCAGCTTTCAGGGACCCAAACTCTTATGCCAGCTGGGAAAGGTGTCTGTAGGATTGTGTGTACTAACACATATGGTACATTTTATAATCCTTAAACACAACATAAGGATGCTTTAGAGAACATGATAAGGGACTCTGGGTTAGAAGAAAGTGCAACAATTTTATTCTAAAAAAGTATCTTAATTCCCTCATCACAACGAAAATCATAGTCAGCACCAAACAGGATTCCTCCTTTCTAAGAGCCAAAATAATCTTCCGGATATCGAATTTATAACTAAAATAAAACTAGTATTTCAGAACTATCTGTTAGGATCTTTTGCAAGGGCTGGCACATAGCCAGATTGACATACTTTTTTTTTTTTTAATATTGACCCTGTAATCCTCTGTGATACAACAGTATCTTTGAGGAATAATGTATCAAATCAGACCTCTGAAGAACTTAGTGTTAAAATAAAAATTTTACCTCTAATATTGTAAGGAAAAACACCCTTGACCAGAGACAGCTTACCTATATTTTGGCCAGAGTTGGAAGGAAAAATAATGTCACTTCGGACCTCCTGATCAAGTACAGAGAACAGATTCTACGGGCAATTCTAAGAACAAAAAAGGTATTAGGAGTCCTGAGCAAAAGAAAAGTAATAAATCATACTGAGGGTTTTTTGTTTCGTGGGTTTGTTTGTTTGGGGATTTTTTTGGGTTTTTTTTTTTAGTATTTTGATTTACTTATTAGGAAATTAAGTAGGCCCATCTGGATACTTAGCAATTTTTGAATGTCACTGAAGGGGATCATCAAGAAGTACAACTAAACAGACTGCATCTATCATGCAGATCACTGAAAGTTAGCTAAAAATAGCTTTTCTGTCACAAAACATACTTAAGAAAACACAACTTTCACATACAGAAAGTAAAGCATCTTTTTAATCCTTCAGTACTTCCTTCCTTGTGCAAAAACACACCCGTGCATTCCTTTGGCTATATTTTCAGTGCCCACAGCTATGCACCACTATTATACTTTCAGCTGCTGCTTTGGAAAAAGCAGGAATTTTGACGAAAGAGACGTTTACTCAGTGGGAAGCAAAGAGAAAGAACTGCACATCCAACAGGGCAGGGAACAGGCTCCTCCACCGGCGGAGCTTCACTGACCCCTAATGGACAATCCCCACCAGTGCGCTGCCCAGGCAGGAATTTCCAGCCATGCCAGAAAACATCACAGTAATCAACACTTCCTTCCAGCCTAGTACGAGCTCTGACACCTCGGTTTCTCTCTGTTTAGTTCGAACATGTTTATGTTACCTTCGTATTTGACCATCTGAAATGTTCTAAGCAACCAGAAGGAAGAGGAAGGTGAACAAACAGCAGGGTTAATACAGCCATTCTGACAACTAGTTAGGACAGAGCAAACTCAACTCTTTAACAACTAGAGCAAACCGGTTTTACATCTTTCAACAAGAAATAAAAAATGTTAACATCTCCAACTGACCCATTTAAACTACATTAAAAGGAAGATTTGCAATCAGCACAACCAAGAATCTATATAAATGATGGCAATAGTTTGAAAGACACAGTCCAAATATTTGTGCCTTTTCTCCCCAAGGAGTGACTATAGGTGCCATTACGTTTCTGTAACAGGAAAAGGATTCTTTGCTTCAGCAAAACCGCTACCGTTTCCACCGAGTGAAAAACTGCCAACACAAGAAGGGAGAATGAATTCATGCTGGTTGGTGCAGTTTCTTTTTGTCTTTCACAGACTGCAGAGATGAACTCATGGGAATGAACTCCCAATTCAGAAAAGTGACCAAGCTGGAAACATGGCTGCATTTCCCACTCCCCATCTAGAAAAGGTTTTTGTTCACATTCTTTACTAGCTTGGTTGCTCTGTTCCCCTTTTCCCATGTACCTTGCTTTTCTTCCCACCTCAGAAGTGTACCTGATATAAATCTTCCAAACTAGTGAGATTTTGACATGCAGAAGGTAATGGCATGGAACAAAGAGGATCCCAGCCCACAGGCACCAGAACAGCCCCATTTAGACAAGCAATAGCACTAGTGTGTAAGAAAACTACTGGCTTCCAAGGCTAACTGGATTAAATAGAAGTCTTTGCCCAAATCAAAAGACCCATCAAACTTCCAATTCTGCTTAAGTCTAGCACTCTTAAGTAATTATAACTTTATGGTATCACTTCATGGTATCACTTCCACAAACAATAATGATAAAAAGGCAAATTGAATACGGCAAACCCTTTGCTGCCAGAAATTCCTGCCGCTTCAGTGTGGTGACATAAGAAACAGATTAAATGTAATTAATCTCTGGTTGACAGAGCATCTTGGGAGGCAGTCTTGAAGAGTAAAGGAGTCCAGGAAGACTGGATATGCTTCAAGAAGGAAATCTTAAAGACAAAGTAGCAGACGTGCTGAAAGATGAGCCAGCAGGGATGCAGACTGGCCTGGCTGAATAGAGCTTTGTCTGAAACTCATGAGAAAAAAGTTTGACCTTCAGAAGGACGGGCTCTTAATGCCTTCTTAGCCTCAGTCTTCCTCATCCTTTGTCACTATGTTTACCCCCGCATCCAATAAAAGATGGAAATCCTCCTTAGCCCTCCCTTTGTTGCTGATGTATATATGGAAACATTTCCAATTGGTGGTAGTGTTCAGTGAGTCACTTTGTGTCATTTATCAGCAGTCCTGGCTGACCAAGGAACTCCCAGTCGGCTGGAGGTGAGACAACGTGATGCCCATCTATAGGAAGTGCCAGAAGGAGGATGTGGGCAACCACAGTCCTGTCAGTGTGATCCAGGTGCCACAAAAGGTCATGGAGCAGATCATCTGGAGTGCCACCACACCGCACATACAGGACAGCCACAGCCAGCCTAAGTGTGTAAAAGGCAGGTCCTGCTTGACTAACCCTACCTGCTTCCATGGAAGGTGACGTGCCTAGCGGGTAATGGAAAAGCTGTGGATGTTGTCTACCTGGACTTTAATAAGGTCGACACTGTCGACACTAACTTCGACACTGTCTCCCACAGTATTCTCCTGGCGAAACTGGCTGCTCATGGCTTGGACAGGTGTGCTCTTCACTGGGTTAAAAATTAACTGGATGGCCAGGCCCAGAAAGGAGTGGTGAATGGAGTTACATCCAGCTGGTGGCTGAGCACAAGTGGTGTCCCCAGGGCTCAGTATTGGGCCAGTCCTGTTTAGTATCTTCACTGACGATCTGGATGAGGGGATTGAGTGCACCCTCTGTCGGTTTGGAGGTGACAGCAAGTCCTGCAGAAGCAGTGATCTGCTGGAGGGCAGGAAAGGACCTGGACAGGCTGGACCCATGACCTGAGGCAAATGGTTTGAGGTTCAACAAGTCAAAGGGCCAAGTCCTGCACCTGGGTCATAGTAACCCCATGCAGAGTTCCAGGGTGGGGCAGAGTGGCTGGAAAGCTGCCCAGTGGAAAAGGACCCTGGGGGTGCTGGTTGACAGCAGCTGAGCATGAGCCAGCATGTGCCCTGGTGGCCCAGACAGCCAGTGGCATCCTGGCCTGTATCAGGAATAGTGTGGCCAGTAGGACCAGGGCAAGGATTGTCCCCCTGTACTTGGCACTGGTGAGGCCTGTGTGTGTCCTCGAGTGCTGTGTCCAGTTTCACTATAAAAAAAGACAGGGAGGTGCTGGAGTGTGTCCAGAAAAGGGCAACAGGGCTGGTGAAGGCTCTGGAGCACAAGGCTTTTGGGGAGAGGCTGAGGGACCAGCAGTTGTTTGCCTGGGGTAGAGGAGGCTCAGGGGGACCTTATCACTCTCCGCAACTACCTGAAAAGAGGGTGTAGCCAGTTGGGAGTCAGTGACTTCGCCCAAGTGACAGAATAGGAGGAAATGCTCTCAAGTTGCACCAGGGGAGGTTACATTCGGTATTTTAACCTCCAGTCCTTTTTTTTTCCCACCTTCTTCTTGTCTTCCTTCAACAGAAGTACCAAATGTTGACATTAGTTGTGGATCTCTGCTCTGAAGCAGAACATCTAGTGAAAGAAGATTTGACTGTTACTGTTCCTCCAGAGCACATAGCACAATAGTGCACAATTCAAGATGTCCTGGTAAGCCAGTGGTTTTCAGGTTTTTCTGTATTGTGACTGTTAGAAAAGAGAGAAATTTCTGGTCTTCCTACTTTCATTCTGTTCACTTAAGAAGAAATGATCTGTTAACTCAACCCACTGGCTGAATTTCCATTATAGTCAGGTCTAAAATTTTATGGATACAATCAAATATTATTTCAGTTTTTTGAAAGACACAGTGCTAACATAATACAATTTAAAGAATTTACTGGATTAAATCCTAACCACATTGAAATTAGTGGCAAACCACCATTCAGTGGCCACACCATTATTTCAATATTTCATTATTCCTCTGATTCAAGAAAGTCAAGAAACCACCATTACTTCAGAGCAGATGTTACTATCCTATTTCTGACACTCCTGTGATTTCTGCTTGCCATGCTTGCTTATCAAGAAGGCATTCATGTGTATTTTCTCCATCATGAAGAAACTGCCAGGGGCTAAAGGACCTCAGCTGCACCTGATGAGTTTGGTGGTAAAAAGCGTATTTGGCTCAGTGTTAGAAGGGAACAACCCCCACACACTGGAAGAGTGGGAATGGCCCCCCCTTAACCAGGGCTTCTAAGGAACAGCAATCTGCCAGCACAGGTTAGAACAGACTTAACGCTGCAGCTAGTGCTCCTCTTCCCTTCCTTTCCATCCTGTCAACTCTCTCAATGGTTGTGCAGACCATTCAAACAGTCCATCACTAGATGTCAACACAGGTCAAGCTGGCTGCTGGACTTCCATGAGACAAGGGAGCAGCAAGAATAACATTTTTTCCCCATCCCTCTTTCTGCACAACACCACAAGTGCCTGCTAGGTGGAGCACGGGCATAAATAAACTGGGTTTGTTTAATATACAAGTTGTAGAAATAAAATCAGGAGACAAAACCCTCTTCATAATATAATGGATGCAAAGCAAACAGGTTTCCTGGAATTTTTATGATTTCCAACGAATAATCAAATACATTCAAGCACTCAAATAAATATGTCCTTCTTAAATGCAATAGTTTTTAATTTTTGGTACAAGAGACTGAGATCCCAATCTGCCTATATACAAACAGCACAAAATTACAAAAAGAAAGTTTATCTAAGTCAAATTTCTTAATTTTTATTAAATTCAAAAACTGCAGGAAAAAAAATCACAAGTTTCTAAGTACAAATAAAAACAAATCAGCTAAAATAAAATGGTTGTCAAGATAAAACCCACTTTCCATAATTTTCCCTTCCTTGTTATTGCCCACAGTATCATCTGAACTCCTAGAAGTGCTTTAGAAATTCATTTAATTTTACCAATATGATAGTAAACTGTAAGTTTACTATATAAAAAAGCAAACTGTTTAGGCACAAGGTGGCAGAAGACATAAGCACAAATATCAACCATGCTTTCTTTAATTTGTCAGTAGAAATCCAGGTGTGCTGAAGACCCGCATGGCATTGTATTCAAAATGTCAGAGCTTATTCGGTGAAGTAAGGGCTTTTTTTTTTTTGTGTGTGTGTGTGTGTGTTAACAGTTTGTTGCGTCTTTTTTCTCCCATAAAACAGAGAGAAGCTGTTAAAGTCAGTGGTATACATTACTGCTCAGTGCCAGTGTTCTGGCTAGAAGAGTGGCAAAAGTGACAAAACGGGTTCCAGGACCCGAGAAAGCAAAGTAGAGAAACTGTAGTGTGAAAAAGACTGGTTCATACTTGTGTTGTCAGTGTAATTAATAGTCTGGCGACCACCTGCTAAGACAGCATGACAAGCAGTCACATGCTATTTGAAGATATCAGCTGGGCCAGGTCATCAGCTGCTCTCCTAACAGAGCAGTGATCAAGGTGAACAACTAACGTCTGCTGCTCCTCTAGCTACACCAAAAGGAACTGTCAAACAGAAAATTAAATCATAACAAAAGTAGAACAAGTGTTGTTCCATATTCCAGATTCTACCTTTTACCCATCACGTGATACTTGCCATTCTAATAACAGGTGCAGTTCCACTGTCATTCATAAATACAAAATTTTATTTGCACTTCATTAGTTTAGAAAGACCACAATGTTTTTCAATACCACAACATTCAGGACACACCAAGTTATTCAAATATGTATCTACTGATTTACCACAGCTAAACTAAACAGTGCATTTAATAAAAGATATACCAAAGATATAATTCACAAGTTCATTATCAGACAAAATCCTAACACAGTATTTGCTTGATGGGAATAATTTCCACCATTAGGAAAGAAAATAATTTTACCTTAGGTTCCCTTCCCCCCAACCCTACAGATGTCCAGACAAAAATACACATATATATTCCTTAACACAGGAAATTGTATCATCTTAAATTTTTTTTTTTTTTAAGAATTTGTCTAGGACAGCAGCATTGCTTTTTATACCTTCTTTTAGAGCTTGATTATATCTCCATTCTTTTATTGAAACTTCATGATACTTGTAACCAAATTTATGTTTATGCAGAAAATTATATATGCTATTTCAAAGTGCAATCTTAGATCTGCACCAGATGTGATGTCTCTGTACACAAAGAGAGGGTGCAGCATTAAACAAAATAAATAAAAGACTGCCAAAAATTAAACTCAGCTTTTCAATAAATCCAGTCAGCAGAGGATGCTACAGCCAAAAGTGTTTTTACTACATTAAAAGGAAACATAACGCTGATTATGGAAGCTTTGTACATAAAGTCCTCTGTTTTTAAAAAATTTGTCTTTAAAATAGTTAGCAAAGCACCATATACTTATCTTCATACCAGAAGAGCTTCTGCCTGCCTGTTTATAATAACAAAGAACTATTACAACATTTATGTCAAGAATAGGTATAGATTTAATTTCTCCTCCTCCTCCTCAACCAGATGTGTGGCAAACCCCTACCAACTGTACAGTATTTATAACACTGGGGCAATGAATGAAACATCATTGTGAGGGAAAGGGGTAATAATTAAATGTTATAGTTGAATCCTACATAGGATTGCATATTTGCATATTTACAAGTTAGTGTGTAGCTCTGACTCGAATAACAAAGTGCAACGAGAAACTGCCAAATGATTGTAGTGCAGAGTAGTACAGATACTTTCTTTACCCTCCCGCTCCTATTTTTCACTCTGTAGGAAGTAACAAGTCAACAGCAACGGACATGTGGCCTTGGAGGAGGCAGTTCTGGTGGGATTTCTGGCTCTGGTTGAAGGGACAGGATACTGTTGGACAACTCATTTCTTATAACATCCAGTGGCATCTTAAAGAAAAGAAAAATCACCTGTAAACACTCATCTGCATAGAAAGAACTAATTTCAAGAGCTCACTGACAGCCAAAGCCTCAATTTAAGGATCTTTTGGATCTTATTAGTGAAGTACAGTGGTCAGCAGTCTGTGAACTACATCATGCCCACTATGTATTATCCAAATATTTCACCTGACAGTCTGTACTTGCTCTCTGTCCTCCCAAGCATGTACAGCCATTATTTAAACATTGACCGTTTATGTTATCAGAGGAACTACCACCTGAGTATTTTACCTTTTTCAGAATGTCATCAACAAGTTTTAGAAATATTTCATCCACATTAAAATTATCCTTGGCACTTGCTTCACAGAACCGCATCCCAGTTATTTGCTGTGCAAACTGATGGAAGAGAAAAAAAAATAGTTCCATAAAGATATGCAGAAACTGCAACAGATAGCAAATATACACTCCTCTTAAAACCTTAAAAAAACCCCCCAAACACACAACTTTCCCCAAATCTGTGACTGAAGTCTAATTCAATTCATAATCCTGAACCTGCATGGTAGAGCAACTACTGCAACATATAGCTAATTTTTGCTCAAAACTGGTTTATTGCACTTTTCCAGACTTAAATCTGAGAAATTCATGTACTCAGTTGACACAGATTGCTGCAGATTACCAAGAAGAACTTCGCAGAACAGTTAATCTCAACTTTATCATTCAAAATGCAGAAAAGGGAAGTACAGATATAATAATTAGCCTCGACTCTCCAACAGAAAATATTTCACTTCCAAATGTTTGTGTATGCCCATACTGATACTGTTCTGATCCAGATGGTGATATGAGTATCCCACTAAAACAAACACACTCTCTTGCCAGGTTCTTTAACACTTCTGGAGTTGCAAGAGAACAAAAGAAACATGAAAAGAAAGGTGCACTAAGTAATCAAACAGGCCTGTTGCCTGTCCACAAACAGTACTGAAAAGCAAATGTCTGAAAGAAGGCCCACAAAGATGTCCTGAGATCTCTCCATCTGTGATTCAAGTCTTCACTAGGTCCCCTTTCAGAGCCCAGAAAGGAGTATCCCCTACACTACTCTACAGTGTAAGCCTACTTGTGGCTTACCCTTTCTATACACCGAAGACACACTGCTCCAGCAGGAACACATGTAACTGCCCATTCTATAAAAGGAAATACCATATGGATTTTGACAGACCACCAACACTCTCCAAATGCTCCCTACATCCAACAGTTTGAACAAGGGTAGCCGTGGACCATCAGCAGCAACGCCACCACAACAGCTTTGCCTCTAGACCTGTTCTTACCTTCTCTCCCTGCTGCCGAGTAATCTCTCGATCAACTTCACAGTCCAGTTTATTTCCAACTAATAGTAGCTCTGCATCTTCTGAAGCATACTGCAATTAAACATTTTTAATTAACTAAACCTAGAAACGTAAGATTTTGTAATGCATACACAATACGAGAAAAGGACAATTCCTCTGCCAAATAAGGAACCCCATCAACACAGTTGATAAGTTAACGTTCTTCCCAAACATTATTTCAAAAATTGTCAATGTTTAAATTCCGTTTTTAAGACATGACTTGAGAACTAGCTGTTCTAGTTTATCTAAGAATGAACATAATGACCTTATTTCACAGACAGGAAATAAAGCCCCCTACCCCCACTGCACAGGTAAATGAGCAGTGTTACAGATTTTCACTGCCACTTCTAACTGGGACAATTCTAGTTCAAGGAAGCAGGACTGGGCAACCATTTTGCAACAAGAATACATCAATGTTAAATCCTGGCTAAAAGGCATGAGTGAAAATTAGCTCACAGTAGTTTATTAATCCTAAATCAATGCTGCAAATTTGAGGGGGAAAAAAAAAGCTTGTTAAAAAAAGCATGTGAAAAGAAAATACTTAAGGCATACCTTATCAATCATTTTCATCCATTTTGGTAAATCATCAAATGTTTCCTTCTTGGTGATATCATACACCAAAATAATTCCCTTGGCACTTCTGTAATAAGCTGAGGTAATGCTGTTGAATCTCTCCTGACCTGCTGTGTCCCTAAGAAGCAGCAGCAAACATTGGCACAAATATTTCACTGATTTGAAAAGTACAGAAAAACTTTGTTTCCATTCTAATAATATCCCCACATTCATTAGAGACACTACATTTCCTTCTACATACGTGAATTTCAAGAGAAAAAAAAGGAGCAGTACTTTTAATCATAAAAAGTTTTCATATTAAAACTATTTATCCCATACTAACTTCACCAAGAAAGGCCACCAAACATTTCTACATGTGTCTGAGAATGAGGCTGTCCAATGAAAATGAACCAGGAGATAAAGCTGGTTTCGTACTGTTGGGGTTTGCAGTTTCTTTGTGGTCTTTTAGTTTGGTTTGTTTTTTTAACAGCCCTGAAAATATGAAAAAATAAATGGACACATGCTTATCAAACACATCCAGACACCCAACTATAAAATGATCATTATGATTTGAGCTTTCAGAGTCTCTATGGATCAACCACAGCAATTCAGCCACAGTTCTAAAACTACTGCAGAAGTTACTGGCACAGAAGTGAACGAGAAGAGTGAGCATTCACTAAGTGGTACAACTTCAGCTAGCAGATACCTGGCTTTCACACTGACATCTACTTATCTGAGGTGTTCAAGTAACATTTCCATGCTCACTGTCAGCACTGTAGGTATT
Source organism: Atrichornis clamosus (assembly GCA_013400975.1). Taxonomy (NCBI): domain Eukaryota; kingdom Metazoa; phylum Chordata; class Aves; order Passeriformes; family Menuridae; genus Atrichornis; species Atrichornis clamosus. The sequence continues at coordinate 19,257 of WBMZ01000426.1, read as the reverse complement.
TCAGACGGTGCATTTACACCGGAGACTATTTTCCAGCAATGACACTAAGTCACCCCTACTAGCTATGGCTTCTGTTCCAAAGGAGATGAGACAAAAGGGTTATTTTTTACTGAACCATGAAAACTTTTGAACTGCTTTTAATCACATCATCAAGCCTGCCTAGGGAAGATTTTTGGCAGTTATACTAAAAAAATAGCTGGTGCATATCCCAAGTCTTAAAATGTGACTGGCGTCTCAACCGGAAGGTGCATTATATGGTGTTCCAAGGTGACCAAGCATTTGCTGCTTGAATTAAGCCCCCAAAGGCAATGGATAATTTTGCAATTTCACTGTTAGAACAAGTCAAAAGAAGGACCAAAATTAAGAGTGGATGGAGAAAAACTGTGTGCATGTGTGTTGGGATTCCAAAGTTCAAAACGAACTGTCTTCAACAGTCACATTTTAGACAAAAGGAGGAGAAAGGGAATGAATTTGGGAATGAGATTAACAATGGAGACCTGAAACACTTGTTACCAAAAAAAAAAAAAAAAAAAAAAGCCATGTTCACAAAATGCCACATTGATTGTCCTGAAGATTTAATCCCTTTAAGGTCTATGCACAACAAGCAGTAGAATAAACTACCACAATCCTATCTCACTCTTCATAAAATCTTTAGGAATTTCAAGAAAGCTAGTTTAAGTGAAGTACTTAGCTTTCCCCTGAAATTGCCACAAGTGTACTTGGTAGAAACAAGTATTTGCAAGTGATTTCACAAAGTAATGCAGTGTCCACTAGAAAAAGATTTGGAACCTCTGCTTCAGAGCCTGTGGGAAAATAGTGATTTAACTGCAAGCCAATGACACTGCAATATGGGGCAGAAGGGAACAAATTTCTACTGCTTCCATTTTTGTTTTATTTTTTATTCAAATCCCATTCTCAGAACTTCAGAATTACATTCATACAAACCTCTGGGACCCTACAGAGGGTGAAAACTGGTAGCCTGTTTCAATAAGGCCAAGCACTAGTAGTATCACAGACCAGTTCTAGATGGATAATTGAAGGTCAAGCACCAGTAGTATTGTAGACCAGTTTTAGATGGGTAATTGGTTGCTTTTTTATCACTAATGAGGCATTTTTCATAAAGCAATACAAGTTCTGGCAGCTGAAGTTATATATATTAAATATTACTCTAAGCAAGCAATTCTACTTTCTTTTCCATTACTTCTTTGTTATGGTCAGATTCAATTTTTGGAAGGTCCTTTGGATGTTCACTCCATGAAAAATTTAAGGATTCTAGTATGAACCGTTGATTTTCCACATATGGATAACATTGCTCTAGTGCTTATGAACAGAGTTCTCAGAATTACGGCCTGGTAGAGCAGCCCCTGTTATCTGTTGCTAATCCAGCCTACTGATGAAGAGTGTTAGGGATGGGAGGGAGACCTTTAGTTCCATCATTCTGAGCAGACCTAACTAGATGGCAGCTGGAAGGGCATACCCTCATGTGGAAGAATACATCAATTCTACCTTTGTTCAGAATAATGGGAAAAAGTTGCTTATTGGTTTTGTATGTTTTGCTGGCGAGTGTTTTCCCTATTTTCTTGTGCCCCTAGTGAACACAGAAATAAAAGGGGTATTTCAAAGCCACCTGTCTGTGCCTTCAGGTGAGTGCTAAGGACTGTCAGCAACTCCATCACAGGGTACAGATCACTGAGTTCATAAATTATAAAAACAGAGGGGAAAGAAATACACTAATGTTCAACTACCCTCCCTGAAGCCAGTCATCAGTGCACTGGATAAGTAAGCAATGAAGAGAACTACGCAACATTACACAACGCTCCCAACTCCTGCTATCTCCAACCCCACATTTCCCCATGCCTGCTCAGCGCTGGATCTCCAAGTCCACCTGGTACTATCAGCTTCTCCTCACTCCACAACACCCTCGGGCTCTTTCAAAGGTTACAGCATTCCTCGGCTGCGGCACCCCGTGCTCCCGTTTGTGTAGGTGCTACACACAGATGTCACACAACTTGTAGCCTGGCTTGTTGGCTATTCGGGACACACCACGTGATGTGGACAGTTTAGAACACCCATGGACAGCCTGGCTGCCCACTACCTATAATAAATGGCCAGAAGACCACTGCCTGTCACCTGAGTCATGACAATTACCGTGGATTATGGCTGACTTTCTTAGCCTTGCTTTAAGTCACTGACTCCCCCACACTTCACACCACCTCTCCTGCTGCAGCAGGTTGAAATGAAAGCAGTCAGCAGGTTTCTGTTTGTAAGCATGATATTCTAATTCTTATTTCCTTTGAAAAGTGGAACAAACAAAATAAGCTGAGTTTGCGGTCTCTAACATTACCTTTACATCGTATTAGTCTTCAAACAGTGAGGAGGAAATTGGAAAACTCTTACTGCAGTAAGTTTACAAGGCAACCCCAAGCTACCTAAGTAAACTGCACTTTGAGAAGAGTACCAAGTTGACCTTTCACATGGAAAATCTCATCCTCTACCAGCTGCTATCGTATTTTTCATGAAAACGTGCAGCAAATTCTTCCAGTGTTGAGGAAAAAATGACAACCTGTAATGCAGAGCTAACATTAAAAGCCTATCCAACTTGAAATGCCTTCCTTTCATGTGCAGGGCTGGAGCAATTATTCTTGGTATACTATTTTCATGGATGTATTACACTCCGGAAGCTGGAATATTTTAGTAAGGATAGCTTTTGAAGTACTAGTGGAAAGCTAGAAGAAGAGAAAACCACTATTTAACTGTGCTAACAGTACATAGCTTCATGGATTTAATGAGTGATACTAAGTGCTGCTAGTTCTTTATTTGCTCTGGTCAGAATCAGCACAATAGCCTAAGTCAGTTCAATTTAATTCAAACTCCAGAAGCTCAAATAAGAAATTACTACAACTTAAACAATGATTTGGCATAACCGAAAAAGAACTTTTTTTTTTAATGCTCAAAGCAGTTTGCTTTTGTTAATTTTTTTTCATTGAAGTTTTCTAAATGTAAAGCCTTGGTCTTTCTAAATTGTAATCAGAAACATCCAGTGTATGACTCCCTGACCAGCTATAATCTGCAATTGTAGAATTCAACTGCTCGACTATTTTTTGCTTCTAAAACAGAAAGTAGACATCACTCCAAAAATACAAACATACATTACACCAAACAAAAGCAAATGAAAAAATCACACAAAGCTCATTTTCAGGTGTTGACTTGTCATGTTCTATGGCAGACTGCAAAAATACAATACAAATATAGTTAATTAAAATATGTTTGGACAATTTTTCTTTTAAATAAGTGTTCCCTGTGTTTATCTAAACCAGTTGAAACAAACACATGGACAGGCTCTAAACTGTCTCTGGCTCTCCAATTAAATTAAATTTTTGTGAGTGATGGTGTAAAGCAGCAACAGAAGTGAATATAGTTTAGAACTTACATAAAAATTTAACATTAATTTAACACTTTCACATGCGCTATGCTTCTAAGGAATCTACAGACAATATTTTAAAAAATGTTTTAAAGTAATTTCAGAGGTTAATTTTACTTGTCAAACTGAGTTTTGTCCTCCCATAAAACACAAACATATTTAAGATCTTTTATGATATAAATAATTTATTGCAGAAGTACTGAACAAAAGAAACTACATTCTTTTATATTTCAGGACAGGGATTTTCCAAGACCAACTGCAGCAGAGCTGGCAGAACGGAAACTTTTTATGGGAATGCACCAATTTAAAACACCCTTCAGAAGCAAATCAAGCTTGCTTTGTTGCCAAGTTATTGGCAACCTTGGGCATTAAACCTGTAGAGGTAGCAGAGAGCCCCTTTGGCTCCGAAGTGGGAACATGGGCACAGTGGCAGGGCACCACTGCTTCCCTCAGCCAGGCCCTTCCAGAGGGGAAGCTGGAAGTGACCAGGTCAGCTGCTTGTGTCAGAGAGTGCCCAGACCGCTCAGGTGAGAGGGCACAGTAACCTTCCTGTCCTGCCCAGCAACTCCTGGCACACCTGTGCTTCAAAGCCTCAGTGCGGGGTTCCTATTATTTGATCCAGTTTTCCAGCTTTGAGAAAGCACTGACTCACAGATGCTTGGATTCAGCTGGACACTTACACTATCCAGTAGTTCTGGTTACTCTACCTCATGGCTTGAGCTGCATGCATGCATTACTCGCCACAGAATACAGGAGCTTGTTTCAGCCTAGAACTGCAACGCAGAAGCTGATTTACTGTATCCTACTATTTCTGGCAACTCAAGGAGCACTACTACTGTTCCAGGTGGCACAAAAGAGATGGACACTACTCTGTGCCCTCAGTGATGCTCTATCATTGCATTACCTAAGGAGCAGAAGGTTGTTTCCTTGACTGGAAGTCGGGGAAATAGGGGAAGCGGGGACCAGATAGGAAGCTAGAGGCAAGAACAGATATCTCTGTCATCCTTAGGGCACAGCATCCCATTATGAAAGGAATACAGGAGACAAGTCCTTTCCTATACCACTCTACTAACACCAGCAGCTGTGAAAGCTGCTTTCAAAAGGACTTCTTGCACACCTAGTTGCTTGAAATACTCAACACAGTACTGTTTTAATGTATCTTTTGATAAACTCAAGAGGTAGAACTTTCTTTCTCTAGTGGAAAACACTCTGCTCATAAGACTGGTCAGGAGGGAGACAGGTCAAGTGATCATAAAAATACCAAAGTTGAACCTTCTATAAAACTCTTTGATTCTTGAAGTAGACTCATCAAATGACTAAAAAAAAAATAAACAAACCTTCATATTTCAAAATGTAACTTTAGTAGTTTTAAGAAAACAGATAAGCATACACTTCAGATATTATCTGTTCACTGAGTAAAACATTTTTGTTTTGCAGTAAAGTTATTGCAATCATTGTACATAACACTACCAGGAAGTATGAAGCAGTCTAAATTCTGTCACTCTGTAGGTATGCAAGGAGACTGACTTATGATCAGCCATGCACTTGAAGTCTGCATTTCTAAACTTCCAAGTGTCTGACTTGGTAAATTGCTTTCCTCTTCAATCTAACAAATGGAAGTACAATAAGGAGCTGAGGGGGCTGGGGTTGTGTAGCCCAGAGAAGGCTGAGGGGAGACCTTACTACTCTCTACAACTACCTTAAAGAAGGCAGTAGCCTGGTTGGGGTTGGTCTCTTTTCCCAAGTAACAAGGGACAGGACAAGAGGAAATAGCCTCAAGTTGCACCAGGGGAGGTTTAGATTGGATATTAGGGAAAAAATCTCCTCACCTAAAGAGTTGTCAAGCTCTGGAACAGGAAGCCCAGGGCAGTGGCTGGGTTACCTCAAGAGACGTGCAGACATGACACTGGGGACATGGTTTAGTGGTGGACTTGGCAGCACTGTGTTAATGGTTGGACTTATTGATCTTAAGGGTCTTTTCCAACTTAAATGATTCTATAATAATAAGAGTTTACAGATAGGCACAACAACATACACAATAGAATTCAGGGTAAATTAGGAAAAGCAGTGCTTATCTCATTACTTTTGTAAAAAATTGGAAGTATGCCAAGGCAATTTTAAAGATCAAGTGTAAAAACAACATTTTAACAACCACTCTTGGAGAAAAAGTGACATTTGGGAGCAGAATGTTGCATTCATGGATTTTATAGTATTTTAAAATACTATCTCTTTACATTGTGTTTTCCTTGCCATTTTAGTAGGGCTTCACACAAGAGTAATTAGCATATTTTAGCAACCTATCCACTTTTAAAGTTTCCTTTATTCTACTAGCACATTCTCAATATGTGGAAAATAATGGTTTAAACATCTCTTTTCCAAAAAAACTTCTCTCTTATAATGTATTTATTCAACATGATTTTTTTTTTAATAAGCTTAGCACATTTCATAGCAAGAATTCATATTAGGCATACATTAGCATCTCCACATCAAAATTTTTTGTTACCTCTGTCAGCTCCAGCAGACCCTGGCTAACAATGGCTGGCTCAACTGCCAGTCTTGTGGTCATAGGTTTCCAGACAGGGACAGATGAATGAAGACATGCCACTAACATTCAGGTGTTAGGTGACTGATGAGACCAAAGATGAAGCAGCAGTTAACTCAGAGGGAAGCAAGACAGACACATGGTGTGACAGACAGAATTATGGTGACCTGCCAAGAGGAGTTAGTAAGCTGAATTCACTGCATCCATGTAGTTAAGAATGAACAACTACCAGAATATCCCAAAAGTGTAACAAAAAGAATATTTAGAGCTTTCCCCCTCCTCTATGGATTGTTAGCAGCTTAAACAGTTTAACTACAATGTCAATTATGCATAACACAATGTTAATAAACCAAAGCTAAGCTTCTACATAGTAGTATATAAGATTAATGTATAGAACATAGCTGGTTTATTCTCTCATAATAATTTTTATGTACTGCACTATTCTGCAAAACAAGGGAGCTGTTAAGCTCAATAATTTCTAAACAATAAAAACTGTATTAACCACTAACATGGAGAACCATTACCAGAAAACATAGCCTACCCCAGAAATTAAAAGTTTAGCTCAGAGATTGAGCTTTCTGTAGTAAGACATCAGTACCAGTTAAGGCACAATCTTATTTGCATGGGATCTTTTTATTTTTCCATGCTGTTTAGAGTGGATTAAGTCTTGAATGTCCTTCACTTTGAAGCTATTTAAAAACAGAGTCAAAGAAACAGCACTGCCTATACCAAGTTTTAGAAAAACAGTTTAGAAAATGCTTCACAGTTGCTTTATAATTGCTGTTACAATGAAGGTCAGTTTTAATCAGTCCAGAAAAATAAAGAAAACAAAATGTACTTTCTCTAGCTTCTATTTAACACCGTCAACTTTTGTTGTTTGTAAAACTCCTATTTCTTGTGTAGGTGATGTCATTCTTCTAGGAAAAGGGGCTCAAGGCCTCTGTGATGCATTAATATTTCAGTAATTACATTCATGCCCTACTTCTAACTTTATCTCTCCTTCTCCTCCTTTACCTTCACAAAAATCTAAGAGCTATTTGGTTTTGCTTAAGTCTTGTGGGAATGGAGGAGAGAAGTAACAGGGTAAGAGCTAAACCAGCTTATAACAGTTAATAGTAGTATTAGACAAGCATACTAATTCATGCTAGAACAAAAAAATTAAAACATACTGCTGGTTGCACGTTTGTTTTACTTACCAGATTTGTAATCTAATTTTCTTTCCTCTTAGCTCTACTGTTTTGATTTTAAAATCAACACCTATAAATAAAATACAGTAAACAGAAAAGGAGGAATAAGAAGCAAAAGTAATGAGGGTGTAATTATTTTTTTTGATACTTTTTTTTTTAAGATCAACGTGTAACAGTCTGAACAAGTAGAAGGGTTTGCACCACTATGGGTCAACTCAGCAACGTAAGGGGGATTTGACAACCACTACATAGCCTGTGAGCCATCCAATTTGGCAGCAACACAACATAAACCCTCCACTTTGTGCACAATTTCCAGCAGCAGGTAAACCCAACATAACAGTAAAACAACAGGCACAGTATGTTTGTTTCTCCCCTATTCACCTTGACTGTCAAGGACAAGCCTGTTCTACTTCCAACTGGCACAGATGCCCTGGAGGCATGGAGAAAAACCAATCCCTCCACATCAGCGTTGCTGTTTGTGAAGCAGGAACAGTATGGGTCTGGCTTCCAGGATGGATGCTTAGCATTTGTAAAGTGCTGTACTAAAAGTGCTGGAATTGAGGTTGGTTTATGAAGAAGTTTGTCAGCACTACCATTGTTAACTCCTGCAAATACTTATTAGTAAACGTCTTAGATTTACAGAAGGTATTTGACTCTTAAAATTTATTTTATACTTGTATGGTACTTTTATTCATCGTCTCAAAACTCCAGTCACATTCTGAATGCATGCTAAATATCAAAGATAGAACCATGAAGATTTTGTTATACAGAAGGATTTAACTTCTATTAAAAAAAATAATGCTGGCTAGCAACACACAAGACATACTGTGGTCAAACAATACCTAAACACAAAAGATTACCACCTTGACTACAAGAATGTTTCAGGGAATAAATGTCCTAGAATATCATAGATTTGTAGATTGTGAACCTGTTCATTTTAGGATACGTTAGTGTGAAGATTTTTGCTTCAGTTCTTCCTTCTAAACATCATCCCTTCTAACAGTGCTAAATCAAAAAGGAAAAAATAAAAAGATGTGAGAACATGGTTCAGATCCATACATTAAAACTCACACAGAAGTGTAGAAGCATAATGTGTTGGAAACACTCTTGTTATTTCACATGCAACTGTATACTAAGAATAGGGATGAAACTGAAGAGGAAAAATGAATTTTACTTTCTCTAACAAAAATGTCACAGTGTCTACCTCTGGTAAAAGCAGTGTCCGTGCTGATATTGTTAAGTGTTGAGACTGAATTTTAACTTTGACAGAAGAGACTGAACTTGGCCATTATGTCCATATTTTTAGTTTGCAGACCAGGTGGACACTATTCAGCCAGATTAAATAAACAGAAGGATCACTGACTTTCGTTCCCCTAAACAAAAATCCCTTCAAACAGCTTGCAGTTGCACATTATATATTGATACAACTAATGGTCATCACACCATGACATTTGTCCTCCCTCTCCATGTCCTTAGCAGTGTCTACCACACTTAATCACCAATTCTTGGAGAGCTATTCAGGACGTATGATGCCTGTACTTCACTTATCAACATGTATCTCATTCAAATCCCATGAACTAAAGAGTTAAACTGATTTGTACTATGCAGTCTAAAATTTTAATGGCAATTTTCAAGCATTCACATGCAAATTGATAAAAATATTAGAATGATTAAAATTCCAGTGCATTTATTAATCCTAACTTCACAAAATCTTTTTCTGTCCTTCTGAAAAACAACCATATGTGTTAATGCAAAAGCAGAAGAGAAATGATCCAGCTATGTTCTACTATCCAAAGTGTGTGAATTGAGAATTCTTGTAATTCTGTCCTATTAATGGCATGTTTTTAAAGAAACACACATCCATTTCTAGTTATAAGCCTTGTCTCTATATAAATGCAAACTACAAAATGCAGTTGTCTTAATAGACACAACTTTGTCTACAAGACACTAACTTTACTTAATTAATTGTAATTGCTTGCTTCAAACCTCTCCTGTCCTCAAGGAAGTTCAAATATAACAGCCCACACATCTCAATCCCAATTCCCAATGCTGCCATTCTGTCATACACAACATACTATATGATTTGCCAGTCATCTGATGTTAAAAAAGTCTGCATGATCTCTGATCCCAAACTGAGTATTAAAACTGCCACAGGGACTTCATGCAAATTTCAGTAACTATAAAACTAAAATATTTTTATTTTTATGGAAGTGGTTTATACACTGCTTACACAAACAGAAACAAAAAGCTTTTGTTATATTTTTTAAAAAGAAAACTAATGAACTGTGGAGAGAAAATCCAACTGTTGTAATAAAGCACGTTTTCAACTTGGGACTTCCTGGAACTAATAGGCACAATATAAGAATAAAATTAAATAGAAAACAGCCTACGTATTAAAGAGATGGTTCCAAAATAAATAATATGTCAACAGCATTCTGATTTCAAAGCAGATCTTTCCATTAAATCATCTTAAAGTCACACCATAAGACATTTCCCTACTGTTGAATTTTGCAAGGAACAATGCAAACAAGTAACGGTTTTGGAAAAGCAGAATCTTCCACAGAATTGTTTGAATCATTTAACACTTAAGTCAGACAGAGTGCCAGAACTATGCAAAGGTTGCTCAACTGCTTTTTATAATTAGTAATACTCTGCAAGCATCAACACAATACCAAAAGCTTCATGTCTGCCAATACTGAAGGAAAAAATCTGGCAGCTTTCCTTTTGCACACGAAGAAACAAATTCCTAAGCCTGTCAAGTTTCATTAGCATATTTCACCATAGACTGCCAAAGCTACTGCTTCCAGTTTACATACAAATTAGTAATTCAATTAAAACAACAACACAATAATTTGTTTTCCACTTCAATTTCAAATATTGCATGAGTCAAGAGAAAGGTCAATGAAATAAATTATTTAGCTTGACTTATGTTAATAAAAATATTTAAATGAAAAGTTTTGCTATGCATACAATTACTCCAGCATGGTTTTATATATAGTTCAATAAAATAGAAGAATCAACAATTACTGTTGACAACTGCACTAAATCTGAACAACATATCTTATAAAAAGAAAGGATTTTAAAAAGCTCTCTTTAGCTGCTACAACACCACCAAACTCTTTCTGGTTTGCACACTACATGTTTGCATTTTAAAGGCCTGCTGGCTCATTTATTGTGAATAACAAAATATACACATGCCAGTGAATCCAACAAGCGCATGTGCTTGTGATCATACTGAAGTGTGCCCATTTGCCAGGTCACAGTGATGTACAGAGAACCAAAAGGCTTATTACCATCTCCCCGCCCATTAAAAACTCTGCCTTGTCTCTTTTTGTCAGGCTTGCATGGACCACAGGCAATCAATGCATTCATTTTTACCAAAATTATTACACTCAGAGCATCAGTAAATGCCAATCACCACCTCTCTTTTTATGAATTAAAGTTGTGTGTGTTTTGGATGTCATATTTTGACCATTATTTTTTGCTGGAAAGGCCTTTTTCAGGAGTCCAAACAACCAACCTAAAAGAACTAATGAAAAAGGCAGAAAAATACAGAGCTTAGCCTCTGGTTTGGGTTTCTGATTTTGCATTTATTTAAGCATTTGGAGGTATACTGATTAAGCCTCCCTACAACTTAAAACTGCAAATGAGCAGCTCTTCTCTCCCCACAGGCTATATATATGTCAAATAAGGCATTAAGTACAGCAGCACTTACACGGTGTGTGTAACATAACATTATTAGTTAAGGATTGTCAACATTTTCAACATGTAATGCGCATGGTTGTTAACAGCACGCGAAGCTGAGATAAAAAATATACCTTGTGCAAATAAGAATACCTATTACAATATGTGCTTAACTGAAGCTATGCTTTCTCCAGGAAAAAAAAAAGGCCTAGTAGGACAGAAGGATTTAAAAGCATATTAAACACACAGTCGAACAACCCGTCTGCACTCTTTTCAAAACTTAAAACAGCCTTAAAAGAAAGAGAACAAAGACTCAAAATAGAAGCACACTAATTAAGTTCTAGATAAGGGCACTAAGGATTACATGCCTTGTCAATGAACCAAACTTGAGACTTTCAAACTTGAGACTGAAATCCTATAAAAATGAAGCCTAGCCTAGAAATGACTACAGTATATTAATTTCTCACCCCAAAGAGGAACTAGAAGTTATCTACTAAAGCACAAACTGAAATACACACACTTGGGTCTAGCCTTTCTCCTTAAAGCTAGAAGTATTTGTTTAGAAATAATATAGTAAAGAAACTTCTTACTATGCATTTTATGTCTAAGTTTACAATATTTAATTTCTTTTCCTAAGTGACAGAAAGAGAAAGTAGAAACAGTTTTGCCTAATGCGCACAGAGTGACCTTTTGGTGCACAAGATTTCCTGGTAACAATGTTAATGGAAGAGCTGGGAAAATAGATGCAAATAGAGCACAAAAAACCCCCTCCAACTAAAATCAATTCCAATGGATTCAATTTTCAGAGGCCTATTAGTGATTTGCATCAAAGTAATTCAATCAGTGAAAGATAATCAGACCATGCTTAAAGAAAGACAATCAGTTTAAAAATTCAGAGGTTATATACCAATTAATCATTAAAACAGACATATAATTTGAAAACTATGACACATTATTTAATTTAGACATCTGACAGCAACATGGAAACAAATTTTCTTACTTATGCTACAGGTAATAACTGAGGTCATGTGAATTTTGAGGTAACAACCATCTTTATTAGTCCTGGTAACTTACACCTACCCCAAAACTTCCAAAGTCAATGAAAAGATGCTCAATAGAATGCCTTCCGATTTTTATCATCTTGCACGAGGGGGGAAGCAACCAACAACAAAAGGTACAAAGGGAGGACAGGAAAAGGTTACAGAAACTGTTCCCAGGAAAAACAAACCCCAAACCCATTGTGTCTTATTTTAATTGGAGCTGCAGGACAAGCAGTTAGTTTTTAAAACATACCAAAGTGTAAATGCCTCTTTTAAACTGCATATTATAAATTTAAAACTTTTAAACAGAGATTTGGAATCATTAAGTGTTAAATCACATATAAGCCTGTTTGGGGATTATTTAGAGGCAGGTAAAGCACGTTGTCCATAAAGCTTCAACTGTGTAATTCTAGAACGATTAACGTGCAGACATTCGAGACTGCTTGCCCAAAATAAAAGTGTACCCATACCTCAACTGGCAACTGTGCCACAGACTAAAATGAAACAGATACCAATTTTTTTTTTTTTCTGTTGTCGGTGCAATATACATGCAGTGAGTAAATTTTGAAGGTGTACTGTCAACTGAATTTTTGGAATGTCCAATATACAGTTTCTAAACATCTCAAAAGTTTGGTACTTCCCAATTCAATGAGAATGGAAGTATTATCATTTCTTTACATTCTTATGGGCAGTAAAATTATACATCCTTTCACAAAATGTAGACTTTTGACACTATTTCAGATACTAAGTTCAAAGTATGCATCAAAATGCTGACAAACAGAATGAGGTGGAAGAGGAAATTGGAAGGAATAAGGCTCTCTGTGGGTTTACGAACAAGACTTCTGATTACAGAACAGAAAAACACACTGAGCTACTAGTCTACAACTACCTGATCTGAAAGGAAAACTGAAAGTGAAGAAAAAGTAATTTCATGAGCAGCATTATTCAGATTTTTAAAAGGTGGAATCTATTTCAAAATCAGACTGAAATTAGCATTTTGGTTTGGGTATCAAGTTTCCCTCTCCTTGGGATATCAGAAGTAAGCTGTAAAAGTGTTCCTATCCAACTTCCAGAAAGTCCCTAACTGAGAATCGTACGGTCCTATTTTCTTTTTTTTCACTTTGCTGCTGACACCCTCAGCTGTTCACAGCAGAGACTGAGTTTGACAGCTGCATTCCACTCTCCTTGCAAACTAAACTCCCCATTTGACACCATTCAAGTGGCCTCTTCATCCTGCCTGCTGTTTCACTTGCGCATTCTCATATATGTCCTGACCAGGGACTACACGGTTCTCTGACACTCCTGTAGTGTTGATAAAACCCAGCACCCGAATATTTCTATCAGCTGAAGTCAATATCTAGTTTACAGATGAAAAAAAATAGACAAATTTACTCTTCTAACCACGTGTTAATTAAAATCCCCATGCCTCCACAAAACCCTATTCCTAAAACCTAATAATTTAGATTATCTACCTACATTTTCCTATTTCAAATTATAGTTTTGTTTACTTATGAGCATTCAAATGATTATGCACAGAAAACAATTGCTGATTACACTGGATGCTGTAAAATACACTTAGCTGACATCTGAGGCAAACGATGAGTGGCCAGGTGTTTTCACTTGCTGCTGGAGTCTCTATATTACCCATTCCAAATGACTACACTGCTCCTGAAGGTAAAAGGCAGTTTGCAGGGGACACAAGCTTGTGTCATAAGTTGCACTTCCAAAGACAAACAAGGGGGCTTATACACGCTCCCTAATTATCTTAAGGTTTTGTGCAAGACAAAACTGTTCTTCTGTGCACGTTTCCAGACTCCTGGTCTCCTCTGTTTATAGTCTGGCAAGAAACTGCAACACATCATTAGTAAGGTATTTGTATGGTTTATTTACACTATTCTGCTAGTCAAAAAGACAATGCATAAAATCAGATGTATTAACACCCTGGATATGCAAAAGTAAGAACAGCCAATCCTCACAGAAATACTTATCCCTCAGAAAAACTTTCTTCCTTTTTATGTAAAACAGCAAAAATTTCTAACACTGAGTATAGAGCTGATTTTGGGTTAAAGCAAGAACTTCTGTTACTTTGTCATGATGTGGTAACAAAGAAACATCTATTTTTATACCTTCTCCACTCTCCCCATCCCAAGAAAGCTTTCAGTGCCATCTTACGGAAGGGGGAAAAAATCTTTAAAGAAAAATTAAAATGAATTATACTTGTCAGAGAGCCCACAGGCACACACATGTGTATCAAAAAGAGACATGTTCTTCCAGTTGACTTAGTATTTCTGAAAATTTTATACATATTGTTCTTCATCTCAGATTACATCAAATTACTAAATTTGTTTTGAAACCATAATTTTGATTTACTGAAAAAAAAAAAGTCAAATGATTAGTAAGCCACATACCATGTTTACATTGCCTGTGAGAATAAATACTGATCAGATAACTAAAAAGATTGAGGAGAAACTTAAAGGGCAGTTCTGCAAAATGACAGATACGTTAAAAATCAATAGTCTGGTACTTTTAAGTGAATATAATTATGTTATATGACAAGCTTATGGGAATGAAACAACATTTATGTTGTTAGTCCACATTTTTTAAGGATAAAGAGAATGGCAGGGTTTGAATTGTGACAGAAACCCCAAACATATATATACATAAAGGTATATATGTACATATTTATATACCATATATATATGTATATATATTAAAGACAGAACCTGCCTTAATGGAGATTGTTCTGATAAAAGACAAGCCTAAAGGTTTTACAATTGCTATTGTTTCTTTGGACATTAGGAATTCTGCATGGACATGGGTATTTTAAAAATCAATGATAGTGAAAAATACCACTTGGAAGAAAAAGCTCTGGACCTCTGTAAAGCTCAGGAGTTCCCAACTTCCATACCACTTCACACGAAGGTGAAACAAGGTTGAAGAGCATTTTTGTGAAGTCAAAGGAGTCTTGCACCACAGTGCATTTACATGCCACTGATCTGGATCCCTCAGGCTACCATTAGTCCAGAGTAGATCACAGGTCACTACATTCCCATCTTGATCCACAACAAACCTTCCCATTACAAACTCCACCTATTATTTTGCTTGTAAACCAGGACAGAAGGAAGCTTTAGTGTTTACTACAAGTGATTCTTCGGTTTCCTATGAACAGCTGCTAAATGAGCCAGCAATGCACAAGGCACATAAAACGCACTGGCATGAGCAAGGGGAAGGCCTCTTTCCTGGGATACTTTCAGAACTGGTGGAAAAGAGATGAAAGATAAAACTAGGTCTCAAGAAACTTTACATACTGAGCCAGTATGTAAAAGAAAAGCTGAGGGGCTCAACTTGATTTGAGGGACCAGGAGAATCAGCATCCTGAGAGGTGAGTCAGCGCAGGGCCTCAGGTTTGGGAGGGCAGGAACCTCAGGTTCAGAGAGTAAAACCCAGAGAGAAGTGTAATATCTGGCAAAATTAGATTGACAGGAAATACTGCTGAGTACAGGAATTCTGCAGCTCTGTCATGGAAGAAAAACAGCAGAGAGACTGGGAATGAACTAAGACATATAACCATGAGACTGAGCAGTAGTTGGTCAGACACTGGGAAGAGAACAGAGGCCATTGAATATTAAATAAAGGGACTCTGATGAAAATGAGGGTAAGACAGCACCATTTAAGAGAATTAATACATAAATTTAACATCACCACCATGAAGATCTGAATTAGGATGTATTTCTTTTAGAATAAGGACTAGTTGGGGTGGCATAAGGGAAGAAGCAGAGGGAAACACTTTTTATTTGCCCCCATCTTTGAATCTTTTTACAAATGTGGCAATGAGTATTTATCCACTACCTTTGGAAAGGTCATCCTTTTCCACACCATATTTGGCATATTTGTTTTTAATTGTCAAGTCTGGAAAACTTTCAAGCTTTTGATTCTGCTCCTGGGTGAATAATGCAGGTGCATGGGGTCAGGCAACAAATAATAGATGGAGATCAAATTTTATTTTAAAGGTGTAGACTTTTATTTCTTGATAAAGCTAATATAATGTCAATATTACCCTTAAACAAGTATTATTCCATTATAGAGAGACAGTTAAGTACTCTGGATTTAACACTGATATGGAGAGAGTAATTTTACATTTTTCAAAAATCAGTAAATATTTGAGCATATTGGCTATTCTCAGTGCTATGTAAATAGCAGATGTAAGGAGACACAATATTCTATGCAAGTAATTTAATGCCCAAAATAAATACATCAAAAGAATTTTAGATCAACAGCACATTGTGTGCCGTTATGAATAATGTGCTGAAATCTGCCAGGCTATTTTTGAACACTTTCAAAGAAGTTCCATATCTGAGCTGAGACTGAAGACATGTTGATGTCTTTTTATTACAGAATTTACTTTACCAATCTGGCAATGTAGTCTTCTTAAATTAGTATTTAAATACTGTATCTTTCTTAATTGAATTCACACCTCTCCTTTTCTGCAGAAACACTCCACTTTTCAATGACACAGCACTATTATCAGCACTTAGGCACAGGAGACAGATAAAAGTTTTTGGGCATTTGCAATTCTTCCACTGTCAGAGAAGATCTCCAAGTAGCCTGTGCTTTCATACAAAAGCTTAAGGTGTTAATTGTTGTTCTCTTTGTCCTATACATCCACAGGTTTAGTATAAAAGCATGAAAGTAAGGTTGAGACCATTAATATAAAGGTAAGAAAGTAAGTATGTATTCTAGCATTCAATTTTAAATACAGCTTTACTAATGTAAGGTACATATAACAACATGCAGTTTTTTGGTTGCTTACATAGCCTTTTCAAATTTAATCTCAAGGTATACTGAGTTTACATAACCTCCTCTGAAACTGGACCAGTCACAGGGTTTTCACTGATGTTTTAAAACACATTCTCCACTTGCAATTCTTGAAAACCACTGCAGTTAAGTCCTATGAAGGAAGAACGTTATGATTTCAACTGCGTTTTAAAGGCTGATCTCAGGTTGCTTTGGCATGTGGGTTATTTTCAATCTATATGAAATGTAAATAGCAGAGGTTACTTTTTCTCACTTTAAAGTGCAAAAAAAGCACATTGTGAGCCGACTGTGGAAAGCTCTTCTATTTAACATTCAAAAGAACTGGGGGAATCTCAACAGCTCTCAAGTTTAGTCTGAGGACCTTGAAAGAATGCCATTATTATCAAGTCCTTCTACATGTATTTTGGCACAA
Source organism: Atrichornis clamosus (assembly GCA_013400975.1). Taxonomy (NCBI): domain Eukaryota; kingdom Metazoa; phylum Chordata; class Aves; order Passeriformes; family Menuridae; genus Atrichornis; species Atrichornis clamosus. Next base: position 2,156 of record WBMZ01000426.1, on the reverse strand, counting down.
GCTGATTTCCCTTTGCTGCTTTATGTTGGCACTCTTTGTACACCAAACATTATGTAACCTTCTGTCTAGCAGCATATCACCACTTATTTCCTGTTTCTTCTCTAAAATAAGGAAGCTTCTCAGCTTAAATCACTGTCTCAGTTATCTAGGAAATCAGTTTTGTTTAAAAGGCACCAGCCTGGAAGTCTAGACCAGGGTCAAGACCACCTCCTCTCACTTCCCAAGATTCACAGCAGGAAACTAACCCTAGTTACAGAGAGCAGCCCAGACTTGAAGGAACCCTTGATGTGGGTCAACCTAAAGAAGATGCAGGAGTTAGAATCAATGTTTAGACCCGGAGAATTTATAAAGAATACGTTGCAATATTACTTCTACTTCAGTTGTACCATAAATTTAATTAATCTCCCCATCTACAGAAGCCATCAGCATTTCTTCATTACAATACATCCCTTGAGGATTAATGCCTCTGATATGCTCTCACTGTCTAACTTCTACAAGGTTAAATTACCGACTTCAAACCAAAAAGTTATCAACACTAACAGCGCTAATCTGCACTACCAGATCTGGATTCTTAGATAGCCTAGCAAAGAATTAAATAACTCATAAAACACACATGAAAACAGAAGTATGAATAACTGTGTATTATTTTGTTACATGAAGATCGTCTTGGATAGTAATAACTCAGCTTCTAAAAGGCAATACAATCACTTTTCATCAGATGCTATAAATTTCCTTACATTCCAAGCTACAATTAAGCTAATCATACATATTTTGCAGTGACACAGACTTTAACAACTGCCCTGCTGCAATACTCAAGAGTTCAACAACTAGGACAGGACTCTAATAACAACGCAAACTAAGTAGCTTGTTCTCCTCCCTTTAGAGTCTTGTGTATTAAAAGCTGTCATTAAATTACCTCCAAGACTCGTTCAGGTGACTAAACCATGAATAAGACAGCACTACAGAACTAGGAGGCTGCTCTCTAGTTAGTTGTATGAGGAGCCAAACACACAATGTGCTCAAGAAACAAAACATTAACCTCGGATCTAACATCACAGGGGGGTTCTTCACGAAGGCGTAGCAGCCATCTGGAGTTAATCTGGCTGCGGTCTGGAAGAGTAGCTGAATACACTGGAAGAGTACACAGAATACACACTGCAACTTTTCAACTCCTGAAATACTTCTGTCTCCTAACACGCAACATTTAAGCACAAAACCCTGCTTTACCAACCATCCCTAATTTTTTTTTAAATGTTTGCCGTTAGTAAGGCTGAAATAGGATACCCAGCAGCTTCTCAGAACTTGCACGGATAACTAGGACATCCAGCTCATCTTTCCAAGAAGAGCTGTGAAGTCCAGCACCAATCAAGCCCCCGAGCTTCCCGCGGCCGACGAACCCACCCGGGGAGACCCAACGCCGCTGCCCTGGGCGGGAAGGGGACGGGGACCACCACGCGCCCCGGAGAGGGGAACGCTCGGGGAGGGGAATGCCTGGCACGCGGAGCGCGGGCCCGCACTTAGGGAAAGGCGGGAGAGGGGCCGGGGAAGGACGGCCGCCACACCGAGCCCCGCGCTCCCGCGGCCGGGCCCTGCGAGCACCGGGGGGAGCACCGGGGGGAGCCCCGGGGGGAGCACCGCCCCCTCCCCCGGGACGGGACGGGGCGGGGCGGGACGCGCTCCCTTACCCACGGTGGACTTGCAGGCCTCGCAGAAGGTGTCGTCGGTGAATCGCTCCATGAGGCTGGTCTTGCCCACCCCCCGCGACCCGATGATGATCACCTGCAGCTTGAAGTCGGCCGGGCGCGGCGGCTGCTTCCTGCGGCGGGACTGCCCCCCGGAGAGCGCCGGCGACCCCGCCGCCGAGCCCGCCCCGAGGTCCAGCCCGCCGCCCCCCACCCTGCGCTGCGGCAGCCCCGAGCCCGGCTCCATCAGCGACGCATGCGGCGGCGCCGCGCTCCCTCCCCGCCCTCCCCGCCACCGGCGCCGACCACTGCGAGGCAGGGGGAGGAGGGGGCAGCGAGGACGAGACGCGGCCGCCGCCCGGCCCGGCCCTGCCCGAGGGGAACGGGAACAGCCACAGGAACGGGAACTGCGCCGCCGCCGGGAGCGGCGCGCCCAAGCCCGCGCCCGCCCGCGCAGCGCCCTCTGCCGCGCTG
>WBMZ01000425.1:0-35479 GCA_013400975.1 Atrichornis clamosus | reverse complement strand
CCTCCCTTCCTCCCTTCCTCCCTTCCTCCCTTCCTCCCTTCCTCCCTTCCTCCCTTCCTCCCTTCCTCCCTTCCTCCCTTCCTCCCTTCCTCCCTTCCTTCCTTCCTTCCTTCCTTCCTTCCTTCCTTCCTTCTTCCCTTTTCCCCTGTGTCTTACTCTTCTTTCCCTCCCTTTCCTATGGTTGAGTGACACTAGGGTTAATAACTCGCTGTTTGCTTTATAGAGTGATTCGAGATTTCTGTCCCGTTTTAGAATAGATTCTAATTTTTCTTGTAGATGTTTGTGAGGTTGAAGGCGAAACTATGGAAGGAATGAATCTGCTACCGTGCCTGTGAGATTAGTTTGAATCCTTAGCGAACGGCCCAAGGTGAATCCTGTCCCCTGGGGCACGCTGGAGCCGTCCCTCGGTGACCGACCAGATGCTGCCTTGTTTGTTTCAGCAGGGCTGCAGGCAAGCAGGCAGCGGTGAGAGGCAGCGAGCTGTTTGGATCAGGGATGTGACAGCCTGGGAGTGCATCGGAGTTGTTGTTTCTCCTGAAAGTCTCTTATTTATGCACATAAACACAGCCGAAAGGTCACGTAAGAAAACACACACACACACACAACACACACCACAACCCCAAGTGAAGCCCACATTTGTCTTCATAAGCTTTTCCCTAGCTCCTCAGCCAGTCCAGGAGGAAGGAGGGAAGGTCTGCCAATTACTTGTGCGAGAGGGAGCCAGGTCTCCATCCATTACCGTGTTCCCTGGGGTGGCGGAATGCAACTTCATCCCTGAAGGGGGTGAACTTGAAACTGGGCTTGGGCTCTCCTTATTTATCGAAATAACTGTATCAGAATCGACAAATCATACTTTGTGCACATCTTTACTCTTTCTTTCTTTTTTTTTTAATAAGCCATGACTTTTATTCTGGCTACTTCTAAGCTACCATGCCTTGTAAAGGACAACCCTCCGGGGGAAGAGATAGGAAGAAGCAGGAAAGCAGGAGACATCACTGTTTTTTGCCAAAGTTGCTGAAAAGCTCTCAGTTCCAGGAGAAAGGCCCGAGACGAGCATTGCTGCCATTCCCGACCACGGCGAGATCCAGCCCACGGCACGCGCCGCGAGGTTCCTGGGCTGAGGCTGGCAGGGCAGGGAGGCGGATAACCTCCAGTGGAGGAAGGCATGGGATGCTGTTCCGCCTGGGATGCATGGGTGCTTATCAGTGCGTCCCTGCGAGACCCCCGCTTCCCAGGTTGCTGTCAGGCCAAGTTCATCAAGTTTCCCTAAGGAAAACGCAGAGAGAAGGGAAAATTGTGCAAGCGGTGGCAAAGGCGGCCGAGAGGAGAATTTCTAGGCTAAGCGGTGACCTGCCTCCCAGCCCACATACCACCGGGCACTTGCTTTGCCTCTGCGGCCGGGTCTTTAACCTCTGGGCTGGCAGGGGCTGGGTCCAGGCAGCGAGGGCAGGCAGGGAATGCAGGCAGCGAGGGCAGGCAGGGAGTGCAGGCAGCCAGGGCAGGGAGCGGAAAGGGGACCGGCGGCTCGGGCAGGCGCTGCTGGGTGAGACCTTCTCCTTGGCTGGAGGAATATCAACCCCCACCAGCACTTTTAAAACGACCCCTTCTGTTCACGGGCTTATTTTTTTAGGCCAAAAAGACAGAAATCAGCCCTTCTCCTATATCTGTCCCCAGTGCCAGCCAGAGGCTGAGGAGGTGAGGACCTTTAGATGTTCTGAGGGTCCCACCTCCCCGATATCTTCTGAACGCTAGGATGGGGGTGGCCACCCTGTCCCTGAAGCTTGCGGTCTGCATCCTGATGGATTCTCCTGGGGAATGAAGCAGTCCTGCCCCACTGGGCACACACCCCCTGTCAGGGGCTCCTCTCTTCGTCATCGAAACTGCCCGAGTCGCGACCGCCCGAGGGACGGGGGTGACTGCGTGTAGGGGGGCAAAGTCCCCGGACCCCGGAGAGGAGGTGCTCTGCTGCCGGCTCCTGGGGCGGCTGCTGCCGGCCCCCGACCGCTCCCCGTTGCTTCCCCGGAGGCACAAGCCTCCGCAGGGAGTTGCAGCCAAATTTTCCCTCTGTCTGGTCTTTCAGGGGAGGAGGGGAGAAGGACAAGAGTGTTTTTTGGGGCACCGCTTGAACTGTCCTTTATCAAGTCTCGGAGAAAAAACTTTCCTTCGCAGTCCTTGGGACTTTTTTTTTTTTTTTTTTTTTTTTGAGAGGGGGCCTCTAACTTTACGCTAACTTTTAAAGCAATGCTTAAAATTACATCCTGACCGTAACTCCCGCTCCTGCGGCGCCGCCGCTGCCCTTCTGCTCGCCTTTGTTACACCGAATGCAGGAGCCCGAGGGGGTTCCCCGGGGCTAGCCGGGAACCAGCACCCGTTGTCACCAGCCGCCGGTGACCCCCTCTCCCCGCCACGCACTGCCAGCTCCCCGGGCAGACGGCTTGAACCTGGCTCACAGTCGCGCGGGCCTGGTAATAGATTTTATCTTAATGTTCGCTGTTATTTCTATTCCTCGTGGGTACGTCCAGCCTCATGAATACTGATGGCAATAAACTCGCACGCCTTGAGGAGCGAGTTCATTGGCGACACCACCATGCTGTAGCCCTACTTTTATGGCCCGAGATGCTCAATAAAGCGAGGGAGGCACATATATATATATACATTTACTTGTCTCCCGTAGTTTTCTCCGGCTTCAAATGCCAGAAATAGGCAGAATTCCTTAATTGACTGAACTGCCTATCTCGAGAAAGCAATAAAGTAGCCCCTTATTCCCACAGTGAAACGATTTATAAATTAATTACTGTAACCCATTGTATTTGATTTCTCTTTTTAGGATTCCCCAAAGATGAATATACTAAAGCTTATGATATTAACCATTAAGGTCTGATCATAGTTTGCTATATATTCCGACTTGAAAAAAAAATTGCTAATGTGGATCTCACCGCTCAGTCTAAACCTTCTGGATATTTTCATTTCACCAAATGTTAGCTTTACATTTTATAGTCGCAGTATTTGTCCTAACCTGAGTGTCACTGCGAGCACGGAGAGAAAATTTACAGTACATGTGTTATTTGGTGAAGTTCATAGAAAGTCACTATCCCATTTAGAGTAAAAGCTATTTTCCCTTTAGATGATAAAAATTAACCTTCAGAAGAAAATACCGAAGCCCACAACAAAACACAACCAACCCTTTGGGTGAATGCACAAAAAGTATTTCCTTGTCCTAATGAGGACTTTCCTTACATCAGCAAAGACCTGCTAATTACTGATGTACAAGCCGCAGTAATTGCTTTTGCAGCCAAAGTGTAGAATGTTGTCATATTAAAAATTGAAATGCTTGATGGTGATTTAAGTCCCAAGGCAGTTCACAACGTCCCCTTTCGGGAAAGGAAGGAGACCGGAGGTGCTAGGCAGAGGTCCGGTGGAAAACACTGCAGGTCCTGTTGGTAGTAAAGTTTCTCGCTCTTTCTTTAAAGTGGTGCGAAGAAATTAAAAAGCACACGGAGAAGCCCCTCCAGCAAAACACCTCCCAGACCCTGTTGCTTTCCACACCCGCTCCGTGGGCAAACCGATTGCTGCCTTTCAGCCGCGTCCACGATCGCTCGCGCTCCAGGGACGCCACATTTCGACGGGGTAGCCGGAAAACGCAGCCTTCCTCCCCCTCGAGAGGCACGACGAGGGCTCGGAGGGGGCAGGGGTCGGTCGCCAGCCGAGTCTCACAGCGCTCCGGGGTCCGCTCGGCTGCCCAAACAGGGAGCGGAGCCCTCGGCTCCCTCCGCCCCCCCGCGCGAATCAAAGCACCTTCCGAGGGGCTGGGAAGTAGTTGCCTTGTCATGTAACACATTGCCCTGATTTATTATAAAATTTTAACGAAATCATGCATATTTTAACAGCCTTTAATCACTGCATGAAAATTTAATTCATGAACTGTAGCGCGTTTAAATAAATGAAGTGTTAATTCATTAGGATTAATTAATTTGTTAAAGGATTGTGTGCAAGGTTAAGGTGGAAGAAAAACTCTTTGTTAGTTTCGAGTCTTAATCACCGGGTTTTGTTAACAGTGAAGGTGGGGAAAAAAAACCGCAACGAGGGTTTGTTTGCGTGGGGCGGGGGAGCCCGGGGAGGGCAGCACTGGGGGAGGAGCGAGCCCGCAGCCCACGGACAGGGGACACCTCGGCTTCCCCCGGCCTTTTTTCCGAGCTGGGGACCGTAATCCTGGCCGAGCAGGAGGAAGTGGAGCCCCGGGCGGGAAATGATGGGGCAGGCGCATCCCCTTGATATCCCTCGGGTTCCTCGGGCATACGGGTTCCGTGCCGCCTTCCTGGCTGGCAGCCAGCGTCAATACTTCTCTCCCCAAAATCTGGAGGCAGCTCTAAGGAGGCCAGGATAAAAAAAACATCCCTGACACCGTTTTCTGTGGGGACCGGGTTGCCGCGGAGCCGCCCAGCTCTGTGGCTGGTCCCCACTGCTTTCCCAGGCATGCACTAAAGGGGAGAGTGACCCGGGGAAGGGACAGGGATTCTTCTCATCCATGCCCGGTCCCCGAGCTTTCCCGGCACATTCTGCTGGCTTGAAACGGGCACGCGATGACTCCCTAAGCATCAGGAAGGAGTAGCTTGGCTACTTGTCTGTCTAGCTTCCCTGAAACCCAGCAGACAGCACCCATGCAAGCCTCTAAGAGCTTTAGAGGAGATAATGCTTTCTACTGAGAAAAGCTGCAAAAAGCAGGAATACTCAAGTTCATTTGTTTTTCAGCCCAGTTTCATCCTCCCCTGCTCTCTCTTGCTACATTCACAGCTGCCAAAGCACACGCAAGCTTTCCCCTATGCCAGCTGTGCTTTTCCCTCTGCCCTTCACCTAATGAAGATGGCTTTTCCAGTTAGAGCTAAGGGACACCGAGGCCGTAACTCAACGTTGGGCCACCAAAGCAGGATAGACAGGCCACCCCTTTAGGCCAGGCCTGGCAAGCAGGTGACTTGTCACAGCAGTAGAGGACTGCTGCAAGAAACCAAGGCACAGGAAGGGCTGGACCTGGATTAGTAGCCAGAGGGGCAGTCCTCGGAATAACCATGAACCCCCATATTTAGTTACTTCAGAGCTGCTTTTCCCTGGTCTAAACCTGGGAAGGAAGAAGCGAGAAGCCTTAGTCCATTTACACGGGGATGGTCCTATGCGAAAAAGCAGCAAGGAAGGACTGTTCACAGTCTGCAAAACTTTAATCATAACCACAGCACAAAAGAGGTGTGTAAAGACTGTATTTCAAGCCTATGGTTGCTGGGGGTCAGAGGCATGACTTTGATGCTGTGCAAGAATTAGGATCAGACTCAGTCAGTTCAAACTGCCTTTAAATGGCACTACTGGATGAGAGAAACAGTTGATAAATGAGGAAGGTTGAAGGATGGGAGACCGAAGTTAGCACAGTTTGTATTGCGTATATAAGCTATGCATTGTCTCCCCAGACCCCTTTTAAAGGATACTTTAACAAGAGACAAAGCCAAACACAGACCAAGTCAGCATCTGCTGCTGCTAGGCAGAGCTGCTCTGGTAGCCCCTCACCCAAGTATTACCAAGCAGAACGGGACTCTCACAAGGCCTTTAGAGAATGATGGAAAAGCAGGTCACTTGCCAGACTTCGTGTAGGTAAAACTGTGGATAACTAAGCAAAAATATGACTTGGCATTCCTGCTCTTGCATATAACTCAGAAGATTTCACCAGCAACAAACTTAGGCTGGTAGCAAACTCACTTTCCTGAGCTACATATAGTCCTGGAGAGCATTCTCCTGTGTCCAAATCCACAAATTGCCTTGTATTTAGTACAGTAGGTATTATTAGATGAAGCAAAAATTTTATGAGCTATTAAATATCATTAGACATCACAGATTCCATCTGTACATCACTTTGAAACATCTATTGTCTTAATAAAAATTCTAATAGTTAAATTTTAGATCTTGTGTATTCCAGTTCCACATTACTACATAACTAGGTAACTATCATCAAAAATTAATGGCAATGAGCTCTAGTTTAGGTTGCTTTATCAAGTGCACAAAGAGATTAGATTGAAAGAACATAACATGGAGAACTGAAACCCCACGTGAAGCTGAGAAATTTGTAAGTGAAAAAACCCTAGTCATTACATATAGTTGGAATTTTTGAGTTGATATTGCACTGATCACACTACCAGATTTTAAGACAAGAGGAATGCAACCTTTATAACCTTAGGCTTGGCTCTTCTATCCATTCAAGTTGCATGATCCGTACAGACAAAATATCTGTACTGAAAAGCAAGCCTGTATGTGGTGTTCCTGCTCACTGGACTAGTAAGTAACACGAAAAGAACTCCAATGCTTTCCTTTAATCTAGTTTGATTTCAGGTAGGACATAAGCTGTATTCATGTTTCTCTAAATGAAAGTAAAAAATGAAAAATCAGAGTATAAATTGAAGTCTCTAAATGCACTCCCCCAATGCCACAATGAAACAAACCCACAACATATAGCACTTACTGTGTACTTATGATTGCTCTGCAACAAAAGAGTGTGTTCACAGTGTTTGTCCAAAAAGGCAGCATTTTTAGACTTCTGGTAAAATTAGTCAAATCAAGGCACAGCTCATTTCCAGATGGTTTTGAGAGCTCCCTAATTTCTGAAAAATATATTAAAATTGGACAACTAGATTTTTCTGTGAAGATTAAAACTCAGGTGGTATACTGAAAGCGGTATATGAAAGCACAATGCCATCCTGCCTGTCACTAGAAAAGGATCTTTGCATGTATGGCTTGAATAATGATATTTTGGTAAAGCTCCAAAAGGAAAGTCCCAGCTTAGAAGGAACACAGCAATTGCACAAAATGTTCACATTAAAATGTGAAATGTAGTTCTTGTTCAAGCAGCTTACAGAACTTAACTCCGCAAAAGATGAGCCAGTCTACTGAAATTTTCCAAGTGGCTATCGCTCTCTCCAAAGGGACAAAAGGCAGCATATGGATTTTTCATATCATAGGTATTGACGAAGAAAGGACGTCTGTTTCTGCGAAATGCCATCAGAGGCCTATACAGAAAGAAAAAACCTGCATCTTGTAATTAAATATGGCCTTAAAAAACCTTAAAACACAATAATGCAAAGAAACCAATTTTGCTCTGCTGCTTAATTAGGTCTCCTGCCTGTAGCAGGCCATCACATTATGTTGACCTATGCAATACTTTATGGAAGAGTCACCTCCAGAGAGCCAAAAGCCATTTCCATCAACTGTATCGATGCTGACACTAGAATGGTAGTATGTCTAACAAGGAGGAGGAAGGGAGATCTATTTTTTTTTTTTTTTTTGGTGAATAAGCTCACATTTATGCTTTACAAAACTTAGATATCTATTTTCCAAATTAGGGAAAAAAAGTTTCCCCATTCCTTTTTTTTTTTTCTAATTCAATATTTGAGGCAACATCAAGGATCACAGTGCTTGTAACATGTTTTATTCAATTCACATAGAAAAGCATGCAGTATTAATGTAAAATGGTACAGTATTAATGTAAGATGTTCAGTGCACATTAGATAAACAAATCATTAGCATACAAACCCATTTTTATGGTCTATACAGGCATATTAAACACATTTAGAATAACAATGCTTTTTGGGAACTATATCAAAAATTGTGCTAAACTTCAAAAAAAGGCAAGTCATAATTGCAGTGTTAAAAAAGTGACATTATCTAACTGAAGTGCTGTAACCCTGAAAAGAAAGAGGCTGCTACCTTACACCCACTTAAAACAAGAGTTTCAGTACAGTACAGTGCTATGAAACAGTCCAAGCAGGAACATTTCCTCTGGGAGGAAAGTTTTATGGCAAAACTGACATTATTTTATAGCAATTTCATGAATCCATAGGATATACAGCCAGTAGCTGCCTTACATGCACGAAATGTAATCCTTAGGAATGGGAAATGTAACCTTTAAAACTAATTCTTACATAAATTACTAATTTGACAAGACCACTTAGAACTGTCCTGTTCAAGGCAGCCATTAGCTGTGCTCACAATTGGAAGAGCATGTAATCTGAAAACTTAAAAAGCATCTAAAACTCTCAAGCCCCCAGGTAAATAAAAAGCCCAGTCAAAGAAAAGAATCTGGAATGGTTCTTCCTTAGGAAAGAGCTTGGGATGGGCAAGGGAACGTTCAGTTTTCACATAGTCGAAAACAACAGCATCAGATTGCATGGAATTCATTAAAAATTAAATTCACCTGTTAATATTAAACATTTGCAGGTTTACAACTTTGAGTCACATTTGATTTCCAAGCAGAATCAGTTTTTGGTGGTTTTTGATGGACTAGCACTGGAAAGGCTGCTCTGAATTTTCCTCTTGGTTGACTGACTGACATTTTTATTTTTTCTTTCAGCTGTAAAAGAAGATACCCAAGGAGGATTAAGCTGACTGTGCAGATCAGATGACATCTTCAAAAAACAGGAACTGAACTTTTGTTCCTCAAACAACCTTTGTGAGTTACTGAACAGTACACTTGGGGAAAAGTCCCTGTGAAATAAAGAATTTGGAGGTTTGTTATCATTAGCCACTACATTTTGGCCTGTAAACAGTGGAAAGTGGTCACTCATATCTAGGTCAGATGGGGAGAGGTTGGAAAACACTGCAGGTTTCCAGCCAGTTCTGTCAGTTGCTAGATCGCTTGTCTCTGGACACTTCATACTCTGTTCCTCATTCATCTCTTCCAGATTCTTCTCAGTCCCATTCAGAAGCTTAGAGCACTCTGTTGCCTTTGAAGAATTATCAAGATCAGAGGACTTGAAATTATAGCACGGACTCTTGCTGTTGTCTGACTCGGACATCATTGAGTCCAACTCAGAAATTTTATCGAGGTAGGCAGCATCCATAGAGGCCTCACTGGAGGTTCTTGTGCGATTCATTTCAGAAGAGCAGAGAGTATGTAACCTCTTAGGTAAACAAGAACTTGTTTTATCTCTGGACTTTGCTGTTGTCTCATCTGACTGACCACCTACTGAATTTTGATCTGATCTATCAAAATCTAAGTTCTCAGCAAAATTTGTTGGACAGGTGCCCCAAACCCCTGATTTTCCTGTAGTAAAACTGTTTAGCTTCTTTTCGCTATTACAGCTGCTTCTGCTGTGTTCGGTAGAATCTTTGCTGCAATCATCTGAAGTGTCATGAAACTCCTCAAATTTCAATTTTCTCAGGAATGTTGATGGTTTCTTTGAATTTTCTTTACCATCAGGAGTGTTCAACTGAAGGCGACTGAGAGACAGAAAAGGAGTGCATGGTGGTGGAAGATCATAAAGTTCTTCATCCTTATATGGGGTACATTCCTCAATTTTATTCCACTGCTCTTCTAAGCAGGCATCCATATTTGTACTATTTTCATCCAGGAGAACCCTGTGACACCCTGGAAATAGTTCTTTCTTTGAGGCACACTGGGTATTTGAGCTATTCAAACCATCTTGACTAGAAGAGCTTAAACAAGTTCCACCGCCTGTCAGCTGCTCAAGACTGTCAGGATTTTGACTGGTAGTCAGAACTTTTTTTTCCTGAACTTGGGTTTTCAAACATGTTGCATCTTCACTGCTTTCACCTCCTTCAGCATCTGTGGAAAGCACTCTCTCACTAAGAGCACTCACTGTCTGGCTTCCTTTGCCTGCATTTTTCAGATGTAAAAGCTGACACTCTATTTCTTCTATGTATTTATCACTTCTTTCCAGTGCCTTTTTCAGACGGTTCATTTCACGTTCATTTTGTTCCACCTTGGACTGAAGTGCAGCTACTGTAAACCTACCAAACCTGCAGTAAGTAAAAAAGAAAGAAAATATTAAGCTGGAAAAAGACATTCTTGTGAAGGTTTGCAAGCTCATTGCAAGACAGAATACAGCTATTAAACACTGTGTTAATTTGAAAACAGAAGTCACAACTTTTCTCTGCTAGTTATTAAAAAAAAAATACTGAAATAATCACAAATAACATACAGGTGGAGGTGATACATGAAAAGACAAAATTAAAGTATTAGTGGTAGCAAGGCAATAACAAGCAGATTACCCTTCCAGGGGCCCGTTCTATCAATTCAACTCAAATATGCATGAAGAATTATCCCCTAAAACAATGGCAAAGATTTATGATAACATTTGAACAGTGGCCCACATCTTGAAATATTTACATTCAATCATTTTCCTACAGTACAGCACTGTTTTACAATACATTTCTTTCACAATGTCACCTTGTCAAAAACAAAATGCTGATATGAAATGCCGAAATTGCAATAGTCCTTTGAGGTGGTTTAAATTCTTATATACACCATTTCAATTATGTTCCCATTAGATATACAGCTTTTCCTCACCCATCCTGTGGATGGTATACCCACTTACTTTGAGTTACTTGTTTTTTGAGCTTTATAATGAGAACAATCTGATTTCTATCTTGACTCCTAAACAAAACCTGGTGCTTGTGGTTTGTGAGAGTTGTGTGCTTGTGGGGCTTCCAGCTTGAGCACATTTTCAATTGCCAAGATATGGACTTGCCTTCCCCTCATCCTCCACCAGCTTTCACGACTGACCTTCCCCAGAGGGCAGGTGAAGGTTTCAGCTATATGCCCCGACTAATTCTAACCTGTCACTGACAGGTGAGCACCAGGGAATTCCCTGCTCCATCCAAAGCTTTCAATTTACAGAAAGAAAAAAACAATTAAAGTTCTGGTATTATTAGAAAGGAGGGAAGGACATGCAGCCACTCTACAACTCTGACAAATAAGGCTGTATACCACAAAAAAAGGACAATTCTGTATGTGGGCTTACACTAAATTTCCATTTTCCATCTTGCAGCTACATGTTACAACACAGATTTATACTCACTCTTCTAGCACGAACACTGCCTGAAATTTCTTTTTCTTTGTCTGCCTGTCCCTCCCTCAGTCACATTGAATTTGCATCCCATTTTCCACATTCCATCACCTCACCTCTTCGCAAAATGCTCCCACTGCAACTCCTAGACCAGTGAAATCTGAAGGTGGTATATCTGCAGCTTGCAACTATGCTGGCAAAACAGCCATGGATCCATGCATGCATTTCCAGCAAACAATCAAACCATATTCTGCTTCTTCACGTCACGAGCCAAAAGCAGCAGGAAACTACTGGATGCTGACAACTGCAATACAATTAAGTGGGAAGTTGGGGAAAGGAATAAGGGCTATCACAAGCCACAAACAAATTGGGCGGGAGTGACCAGATCTACTGATATATTTCACTATTCCACTGCTTCTGCATATTTAAAGAACTCTGAAGACTTTGGTGCACATGGTTCAGTGATGGGTAAGATTCACACAACAATCTAAGTCAGTTCAGTCACAGCTATCAGACCACTTTTAAAATCAGATCACCATAAGCTTCACACAGTTTTGGTGTGTGCCATTCACTTCCTTGTAGACAAAACTTGACAGAATAGAAGTTTTGTATTTAGTAAGATTTCTTTCTCCCCTCAAAGGAGCTGGCTGGATTGGAACGTGCTCAAGGCAAAGAACCCCCCACCTCCACAGCACCTCTACCCAATTATCTGCACCTTCATAAAAAAAGAAGACAGACCATTTTTCAGTTATTTACTCTCTGGAAAACAAGTTTTCTCAATTGCTTATAGCAGTTTCTCAATTTCTAGCTGCACACATGAGGCAAACAGGAGAAAAGGAACAGGAGACCTTCTCCCCTGTGAAACTAGATAAAAGCAGAATCATAGCTCAAGAACGTTACATTATATTTTCAGGTGAAGGGGGTTACATGAAATAAGCATCCTTATATACAACACATTTTGGCTTATTTCCTCCCTCAGTTAAAGGAACACAGATTTTGGTTTAAGATATGGAAGGAGTCACTGTAGCACACCAGGGCCCAAGCAAGACCTTTCCCATTTCCTAAGGTGATCCAAAAGTATTTATTTTGCCTTTCTCTAACAGACCTACTCACACAGTCTTACAGGAGCAAATCCTACACTGCTCAATAAAAGATACAAAGATGGTGCAAAAATACAATTTAGCTGAATAGCCAAGTGAGAGAAAGGGAAAAAAGCTTCTGCAAAATAAGGAAGATTTTCTGGAGTCTGCTGTAACAGACACTCTGACATAAAAATTAAAACATGTTTACATTTATATGCATACCTGGTAATTCCTTTTTAATGGAAGAATGGTGTAATATGTTTATTTAATGCAAACAGCATTAGTGACAGCCTGAGATTTGCTTATGAGGAAGAAGCACTGTATTCTCAAGTGTAACTTTTATAACAAGTGTCCTCAGGTTAAAAAAATACAGTATGTTGTTCAAAGGCAAATAGCATCACTAATATGTTAATTGTTGCAGAGGGATGTGCTTGGGAACTTTGGTTTTCAGAAATGTAACATATGACAAGCTGCCTACTAAGTTACTTCTGCAGTTAGGCACTAGAACAGTAGTCCCTTTCTGTTCCTGCTTTAAGACTTGATGCATTTATTTCCCAAATTTTCCAGGACATGTATTTTTAAGACAGCCATAAAACATTGCACGTATTTAAGCCAATTACTCCAGATATAGGTGTTTTAGTAACTGACCTAGCAGGTCGGAAGAGAGTTCCAAAACATTCATATTTTGATTAAAGAAGCCAGAATATTCCCCATCTCCCCAAACCAAACCATACCACACCACTTGTAAGATATTTCCTCTTCTTTTCCATTCAGATGTACAGAGAGCTGTGCTATAGCCAAAAAAATATGGTCTGATGATAGTAACAATAGAATGCAGTAGTTACATGAAAATAAACTTATATTTCACCTGACAAGCTAGAAAATTATATTTTCTGAAGTATTTGAATTATTTTACAATTGGTAACAAGTTGATACATTCTTCAGTAGAAGTTAGTATACACGCGGAAAAGAGCAGACATATACCAAAAGGAAAGCCATACCCTCTCACAGGGACAAAGACGTTAGAGTGTTAGGGTCTTGTTCTTTAGTCATATCACAGAAACAATGACTTTGGATCTCACTGCATTTGTTTCAAGTACATCCTTTGAATAAAAAACTGAAAGCCCAGAAAAACAAGCCATTGCTTATAAAGTGAACAGGAAGACATTTCAGGTGGGATTTGGATCCTTCAACACAGACATCTAGCAACACTTTAGATCACCTAAAGTCTTATATATGATTGCTGGCCTCAAGCTATCACTCTGGAAGGATAAATGTGTTCTGCAGACCCTGCAGAGGTACCAGCCCTAGGAATGCATCCTGGATATGTTATAGTGTCTGAGGTGACACTGGATGTCCAGATGAACACTTGAACCTCATATTTCAGGATCTATCCTCAGTCAGTGTCCTTCTTCTTGTCCCAGCATGATTCTAACTTGACACCAATCAGAAAGCTGCAGTCATCTCTCACCTAGAGCGAGCAAGAACAACTAACATTGTTGGCGTAACTCTCCTTCATATTATTCCACAACTGCCCCCCTCAGTTACGTTTGAGTACTCCTATCCTGCTTTCATCTGGGATAGTTACTTTTCTTCACAGTAGCTAGTATGGGGCTATGTTTTGGATTTGTGATGAAAACAATGCTGATAACACAGGCATGTTTTAGTTACTCCTGTGCTGTTCTTACAATAGAGTCAAGGCCTTTTCCACCTCTCAACCCAGCAGCAAGCAGGTTGGGGGTGCACAAGAAGTTAGGAAGGGACACAGCTGCGACAGCTGATCTCAACAGATCAATGGGATATCCCACACCAGAACTCATTAAGCTCCAAATATAAAGCTGGGAGAAGAAGAAGTAAAGGTGGGATGTTCTGAGTGATGGTGTTTGTTTCCCAAAGTCACTGTTAGGCATGACGGAGACCTGCTTTCCTGGAGATGGCTGAACACCTGTCTGCCTGTGAGAAGTGGTGAATGGATTCCTTGGTTTGCGTTGCTTGTGCACAGCTTTTGCTCTACCTACTTAATTGCCTTTATCTCAACACATGCATTTTTTCACTTTTACTTCTTCACTCCTCCAACTCAAGAGGGCAGTGAGTAAGAGGCTCTGTGGGGCACATCTGCCTGGTTGAGCCCTTAAGTCATTATCAACTCAGTTTAAAACCACCCAACATCATATAAACTCTCCTCTTTGTGGACAGCAAGCAGCTGTAACAGTTTTCCTGCATAGCCACTTACTGGAAACTGGGGATGCAAGGATGCTATGGAAATTGACTCTCCAGTTTTAATCACCTGATGGCCCAGGCTGGGGAC
Source organism: Atrichornis clamosus (assembly GCA_013400975.1). NCBI lineage: Eukaryota > Metazoa > Chordata > Aves > Passeriformes > Menuridae > Atrichornis > Atrichornis clamosus. Next base: position 21,251 of record WBMZ01000425.1, on the reverse strand, counting down.
CAGCCTGCATGAGCATGATCCATCCTCCAAAGGAAACGAAGGGTGAAGAGTGGAAAATGACAATGTACAGTCAGGGCTTGTCACAGTTTGAGAGAAGGGCAATGCCTGAGTGTACAACTAAACCCAGTCCCATCATTTAGGACACATTATCCCTTGGGTTCTGCAGTTAGACAATAAGAAAGGCAGGAAATCCAAGAAGAAACCAGCTGAAAGACCTACTAGCTTCTACAGCCTTTCTGTGATACCATGTACCAGATGCAGCTTATGAGAATGCGTTCTGCAATCCCTCTCTACATCACCTAGGAAAGGTGATCTGCAGAAACATCTTGGCAATATCGCAGGTTTTATACAACAGCCTTAAAAGTATGTGATATTTGCATTGGCATGTTTAAGAAGAAAAAAAACGGTTACTGTCAGATGGGGGTCTTTTCCTACTAAAAAAAAAAAGATATGACAGAATCAACAAGTCAGGCACATTATTTGAAATTGGCTGAATTTAGACAAATATGCAAAGCCTCTCCAAGCATTTTACCATCTTTCAGTGAAGCATCACTGGTCTTCCATGTAAGAAAGGCAGATTATCACTACGATCAGCAAATAGCATAAGCTAGAAAGAGTTACTTCAGAATTACTAAAAAAAAAACCCCTACCATAAAACCCACAAAATCAGAGTGTGATCTGAATGTCCTTACTCTCTGCTTAAGGTTTAGACCTTCATGCCTGGAATGGGCACTTCTTCAAGATTTAATGCTATGACTCAAGAACTCCAAGTTATTTCAAAGGCAACTATACAGTACTGTCCTGTACTTACTTTTAAAGTAAGTACACACTGCTGCTGGTCTTCGAAAATGGTCACTCCTCTGGAACAGCAAACTGGCAGAGACGTGAGACCATAGCTCAGTTTTCTATCAGGGAAGACAGCAACATTCTTACCCTCTGCACCCTGGACACAGGTTCTTAGAAGCCTATTTGTAGGCTTGGTGAAATGCAGATTGAATTAAATAGTCTGGTATGTGCAGAAATATTTGAGTTAAATAAAAATTGAATGTTGTAAAGAATGACCTAAAAAGTCAACAGCTTTAAAGTTCAGTGTACCTGAAGTCACAAAATTAGGCAAGATAAACAGTAAAACTGGAGAAGAATCTGCTTCTGCCCCCCACACTACAACAATAAAACAACTCACAAAACCAGAGAAAAGACATAATGCAACAATTTTCTGCATGTTACAGATAGTTTTTCAGACTGGGATTTTAACTGGCAGAAGGAATTAAATATTTAGGGAAAAGACTCACAGGAAGCCTAGAAGTCTGGTTCAAGCTAATTTGAATCTAACCATTCATAAAATACACTATACCCTGGAGTAGATGGACTTGCTACTTATTTTCCTTCAGGTAAAAAGCAAACATCCCTTTGCCAAAAATGCTTTTAGATCCACTGTGCCTTGCCAATAGACCAAACAGTTTTCTATTTTAAGTAGAGCTGGAAGTAATAGGACTTTATCATCCTGCAAAACTTAAGTTTTAGAAGTTTTTTTGTTTTGTATCAGGAAAACGGAAGTCACTGAAAATTCATCAGGAGAAAATGTAAACACAGAGCAAGCCACAACCACCAATCATTCTGATCTGCCTGAGAAATGGAAGACCAATGCAGGCCTTAGGTAAGACACAGAGCAAGAAACTTACCTTTATTTGTCTTTCAGGCCTGTGCCCCAACTATATGATGGTATGGTATTCTGGTAAGGGTCCACTCTCAAAAATGTTTCAAGGTAAAAAATAAAAAGCTAATCAAACAGCATCATCAGTTTAAAACGTGTAAAAATCCCTGACAGGGCTGAAATATCAATTTTATTGACATACGTGACATTTTTCAGCAGGTTTTAATGGATAAGAACAAAGAAAAAACAACTCAAGACTATGATAAAAGGAAAGTTTTTTATTGACCATTGAAGAAGGCTAATTATATTTTTCCCTGGGATGTAAGAGGTAGAGTTTGTGGTACAAAGGGATCATTCACCTGCCATTAGTGCTTCCTCTTCTGTAAAGCAAAGTCCACTAAAACAATTTAGGTTGTGCTATTTACCTCCGATGTCATTATGCACAAAATGAACTACACTTGGGATATGGGGAGTGACTACTGACAAAACCTTTCAAAAATAATTTGGTATCAATTTTATCTAGTTACTTTAGTCAGCTGCTTAAGCATGAATCCACACCTGAGAATCTGAAGCGAAGGTATATATGACAAATGAAACAACAGTGGTAAATCACAAAGATCCAATTCAGTGCTATTTTAAATTGCACTAGAAATCCATTTGGAAACTTTTCCAAAAATTACCTTCAAAAAACTTCTGAATAAAGTATACTGGAACAACTGTACTGGCAAATCAACGTACTTGCACAGAAACTATTAATTCTAGTGACATTGTTGGGCTCTGATGCTTATGCCTTCAATTCTGATTTCTTAAGTTAAAAAACCTATTTATTGCAAGACCTGTTCAATGTGTGAAACCTAGCTGAAAGACCTGTTAGATATTATCAAAGTTTGCCACCAGCTGGAAGAACACTTAAAAAATGTCTTGATGTTAGGTCTGGTCTGGATATTGACCAGACTAATGACTACAAGGATGAAGGTTAATTTAAAAATTCTGCTAACAACACTAAGATGGGAGAGACTTCCCACCACCTGAAGGATGTTTCTGGAATTTGAAAGAATGAAGTTTGACAAGTATCAACACATCAACCTGAAGAAAGCCTATAAATGGGTTAATTCCCTCACTCTGAAAGGGGACGTTAACAGCACAAATGCAAAATGAGGTAGAAAGGCAACTTTCTAAGTAGCTATTTGGCAGAACTGGCACTGGCTATTTGTGCTAGAAGTGTCAGGTAAAAGGAAACAACAAAAAAGGTACTGCAAGACTGATATAAGATGTTGTGGAAGACTGAAGATTAGTTAGTGCTACCAAGACTTCACTTGTAATCTAGTACCAGTTCTAAGCATTATGACTTCAGAAAACCAGAGACACTGAAGATTCCTGAGTGGAGAGCAAAATGAAATAAACACAAGTTTACTTTTTCTCTCTAGTCACTTATCTAGAAGAACTGGACAAACTCAACCTTTAAGACATGACTAGAAATGAATGGGTAGGTGGGATGAATCTAAATTGCTGAATTTAATGTGCAGAAGGGTTTCTTCCAGGACAAGTTTTTTCTTGCATATACGTAAATTCTTGTAGCACACCACTGGGCTCAAACTAAAGGCAAAACTGAATATAGCAGAATTAGGGTACAGACATACAAACTCCTGAAGTGTTTGAATTGTTCCTAGCCCAGTTTAAGCCTGATTCAACTCATGCCATAAATCCCACACACACTTCTAGAGTTAGCCAACAGGCCAAAGGTAATTTCCAACAGGAAGGCCGGATGTCATATTTGTTCAGGAGTCTAAAAAAAAAAAAAAAAAAAAAAAGCAGAGACACAGACAGGCCAATCTAGCAGGCATCTGGATTGCAAAACAGACCCTGACACTGTTCAGTTTGTAATAACATTTGGCTGTATCTGTGCTTCTAAAGGGGAAAGTGACAGGCTATTACTTTAGGCAACACTGTCAAAAGATGGGAAAATAACTGGCTTGCAAAAAAGACTAGCTCTTCACAATCCTGTCCCCGATATCTAGATTTTTCTGACCATGGTAAAGCATGCACCAGCTAGAAGAAAAGGAAATTGCTTCCAGTGGGGAGTTTACCAGATATCAGTAAAAACCAATTTAGATTATCTAGTCTCCTCCAGCTCTTCTTTCTGGGATTTATTTAGTCACATGTATTTACTTTACAAGTTTGCCATCGTTGCCAACTCACTCTTGAACCTTATGGGAAAAGATATTCCATGCCATAAAAACCATTGCCTTACACAGGACTCTATCTTAGTAGGGGAGTTCAGGGCAGAATGTGCTTTCGTGTATTCACAGCACTAGGATCATGCATCTTCTTTCCTGTTGTCTCAAATGACAAGCAGTCTGGCAACTAAGCTCTTCTATAAGGATGAATTTTATCTTCCAGCAGGTGTGTTGTGAACTGGAACAAAATCCAGAGAGCTCTCTTCTCATATTACATTGATGCCTCCCAACCCCCTCCTCAAAAGTTCTGTATAAACCTTTGACCAGTATTTAAATTAGCTTTTTAATGTCTAAACAAATGAGAGAACAAAGGAAGAAAACCAATGAAAGAAAGGAATGGAACTTTGAAAAGATAAACATATTGCTTCACAAAGTACTCCCAAGAAGAGGTACCTTAAAACACAGCCTTAAACAGTATGACAAAGTTTCTACTTTTTGAGGCTATTGTCATTGGTGTTTTAACTGTTTAAGACAGAGTACTAAACACAGATGTCAGTTCTGGGAATGATGTTCACATACTGCAGAAACTCAGTTCTACATGTGTTGCCCAGACACAAAGCTATCAGGAACTTTCCTTGAATAGGGAGCCCAAGTCCACAAAACAAACCTTGAAGGCAGCAAAAGGAAGAACAAAACAAACCCAAACACAAGCAACCAGAACATCTGCACTTAGTAAGAGACGTTCTACTTTGATCATATACCAGATTTAGAAATTTCCCAATAACAAGTTAACTGTAGAATTCAACTAATGAATCCAGTATTTGAATATTGGCCACATAACACAAGGAAGAGCACTTGTAGTCAAGTCATGTACCTTCACTGTGGACTTGCTGTGATTCTCTCAGTTGCATTTTTCAGCCACTTGCTGCTATTTTCAAAGTTGCATTTATCACCTAACTCCATGAGGATAAAAATTCCAAAGTCTACCTGGAAACACACATGCTACACCATGTACACCATCACAGTTTTAGGTTAAACAGTCCTACAACAGTTAAACAGTCTATAAATAAAATAGTAGCTTTTAAAATATTCACATACTTTTGGGGTGATCTACTATCAACTTCAGCTTTTAGTCGCAAATTTTCTCTTAAAAGACTATTGTTTTCCATGCTCAGTTTCTTATTTGCCTAAGGAAAAGAAAAAGAAAAAAATAAGTATACAGTAAAAGAAATCACTTCTAATATTTATAGGACAAGCTGTTTCTCCTTTTTAAAGAGACAGAACTAGAAATGTGCAGGCAGGAAACAGCCTTCAGACAGGGACACCACTTAAAAATCACCATGGGAAATGGTTTGCAAAACTGAATAGCGAACAGACATTTTTTATTTATATTCCCAAAATACATTGCAAGTGTCCTATCTAGGGAAATAAACACAGCTATGTTAGTTAGCACAGAAAGTCATTAAGGAGATGTACTAATGGCAATTTCATGTTTTTTTTTCCACATCACTAAATACGTTAAGTACATTAACATTACAATGTGCAGGTATCAGCAAAACTAATGTTGAACAGCTTCCCCCATTCCAAATTAGAGCAAGATTACTTTGTGAGTTTTTGGCTTGTTTTTAAAGCATAGTTGTCCTGTGGAGGTAAATCCATTATGACAAGCTATTTGCAGTCTTTCTTCACTTCCTTCCAGGACATTGTGATTAAGATTCCTGATTCACAACCCTTCTTACTCCTTGAATTGAGGTCAATTCCTTCTTCTCAGTTCAGCAGACATCCTTGTTAACAAGACACTTCATATAAAGAGAAGTTTTCCTGCCACGGTGTTTCAGAACAATGAATGCCACTATCCTAACAAGCAGAATACACTCTTTGCACTTCATAGTCTGCTCAATGTCCCTATGCTAAAAACAGCACCACCAGTCCAGGACTCGTAATTCATAGCCTCAATTAGGTAATGCTTCCACTGCATAATAAAAGTATGATCTAGAGCTAGATCTGAAGAAAGAGCTATGCAACTGGGCTCAGGAGTGAAATCTACTTTTTCAGAAGCATCAAACAATGCAAGAAGAGAGGCAGAGAACTTTAAAAGCTTATAGAAATATCCCTACCAACCTTTCCAGGTGAGAGGTAGGGAAAATGGAGCAGAAAAAATAAAGAAACACCCCCCTCCCTCAACACCACAATATTCCTAAGGGCAGAAAGAATAACTAGAGGCTTGTGGTAAAGAAGATAAGGGAAGAAGGGGTGAGCCCAGGGCTTGAGTGCTTGAGTGTCAACTACTGGGTATTCAAAAAATAAAAGCACTAAAAACTACCCAGAAAGCAATGAACGAGAATTCAGGAAAGCTCAGTTCCAAAGAAGCATCAAACCATTTGACAATATGGCCAAGACTCCTCTCTTTCCAAAGACACAGCTCCCCCAGACGCATAATCAAGTAAAAAACCTTATTACTTGTGTAGCATTGGTAGGTAGGGCATCCATCTGGCACATGACAAGGCAGGACTGAACCTCTTTGGTGTCCTTCTTCCAGAGAGTGCTCTACCCTCCAAGGCAGCAATCTGCAAGGGATCCCCACTAGCAGCACCATGTCTACATTAATGAGTTCATGTAACTGCATTTTTAACGAGTGTATTTAAGTCTAGTATTTCTACTACTGAGTTTGTTTGACCACTCCCATACTTGTTATGACTCCACTCAAAGTATTAATGCCTACTTTGGGCATTCCTATGTTTGTCTCCTGTAGGACATTAAATGATAAAGGTGGTTGCTATTTACTGACTCAGTCTAGTTTTGAAAAAGGAAATGATGGCAACCACATTTGCTGAGGGATCTTGTCTCACTGAGAAGTGATGTGTGGTTGAAACTCCTGGGTCAGGTACTTTCATGGATAAGAAGGTTTCTGGTTCCCGATTGCGTGTGTGTGGGAAAGAGGTCTTGCTGTTCTGAATGGGGATGGCCAGTGCATGCTTACCAGTGAGACAAGGCCTGAAAGAGCCAAGTGGTACTTTAGGTACTTATGGAATTGAGCAGCAATTGAACAGGGAACAGATGGGAAGAGAGCATTTGACTCCATGATATTAAAGGTCTTTTCCAACATAAATGATTCTGTGACAATGGTTTAAGACTTGTTCCCTAAAACCATCTAAACCTTTGCATTTTTCTAACTCTTAACCAAATTTAGAAATTCCATAAACTTAAACCTCTTTTCTTGCTAAGACCAAAGTTATGAAAAAATACCCTAACAAACCCCTTCCTCAGCTCCTGCTGCATTCCTATTTTTACTTGCCTATGGAAAAAGTGAAAACATTTAGTTATCACAATCAAAAAAGGCAGCACAGTTTGTGACCAAGAAAACAATTAAAAAACCCCACCAAAAACCACCCCCACCCCCCCGCAAAAAAACCGAAGAAAACAACTAGACAGACAAGAACTTCTTGCTGCAAATCCCCTTTTGCCTTCTGCAAGTGATTCTGAAGCTCCAGGGGTTCTAGAAGTATCCCATTAACAGCACACCAGAACAGTGTATGCCTCTGAGTCCATAGCACAGAAAAAGTGTGAACACTATTAATGCTTAAAAAGTTAAAAAAAAGAAGTCCAAAACACATCACACTTCAGTTTTGAAGGAAGTAAATCAGGATTGCTAATAGAAGAAATAAAGTCAGCATTTTGAACAAATACAAGTCCAGTTCTTTCCACCTTGATTTCAAATAAATCTTGAAATTTCCTCTTCTTCCATGTTTAAGCTGATCCTTCTTGTGTCTGCAGGTACATTTTGCAAGATATTTTTATTTATTTTCACATGTCTATCTTCTGCATCTCTGCTTCTGCAGTATCAGATTTTCTTTTATATTACATCAAGATGTATAAAAAGGCTGCAGGTTTCCAGTAAAGGATCTTCTGGTCATAAAATGCTGAAGTTTGTCTATTTTTGGTCAAAGGGTCAAGTTACTCTGTCTCAGCAAATTGCACCAAAAATATTGGCTAGCAGGGAGGGCAATAGTGCAAAACCTGCCTCAGCCAACTGTACTGTGTTTGCCCACTGAATGTTGTAAAATAGATATATTATATAGATTATTGCAAGCCTGAAAAATCTGGTCATCAATACTGTCGACAAGTGCTACCATAATCCAATTACCCAGTCACAGAGTGACAGAGAAGTTGAAGAGTCACATACAGGACTCACTAGAACAAGCAATAACATCTGACACTTGCAAGGGCTATATGGAAATACTATGATACACCAAGAGTCACTGGAATTCAATTGTTTTCCTCTTTCTTCTAGATCTATGAGGTATCCAAAGGTCATGCTAGCTCTCACTCCCATTTAACTAACACAGAACAGTTACATTACAAAATAGCTGAAGAAATGTGTTTGTTACATTTATTACCTCCTTTAGCTTTTCCACATTATCCATCAGTTTTTCACACATATCATTGGCAGCTTTCAGCTTTTTGCTCCATTCCTCTGGGGTTTCTGGTCCACTGGTACGTGCTTCATTTGCTGACTGGCTAGTTTCCTCATTTTGGCAAGACAAAGCTGATGCTGCAGGATCCAGAAGAGATTTCAGCTGTATCTGTAAACTGAGATTTTTACCTCTCAAATCTTCTACTTCTTTTTGCAGGGATTCTATTTCATCCTAAAGGTGTCAGAAATTCACAGGAATTAAAATAATTTGTGAGATTAATTAAATAAAACTGGCAAGTTCCCACAGCACTTTAGAAACATGGGTTCTGGCAAGCCCAGATGCATGCCTTCACTTACACATATATCTAAGTATGCTTATGTATTGTGCTTTAGGCAGGATTTTAATCAACCTACACACTCAGGCATACTGAAGGTTTTAGTGAAGGGAATCCCTTGACTATATAAAGGACCCTGAACAAACTGTCGGGCAGACCAAAAGCTTCAAAGCATTCAGGAACATGAATCTATTATTAGGGCACTCTGTGGGAGGACTTCCTGTATCAAGAGTGTTCTTAAGGTCGTCCTCTGCTGACTCATTTGCTGTTATTTAGGAGTGTTTCTCTCATATCATTCTGAAACGTCATGTGTTTGGATGCTGAAAGTCTCCAAATTCAAAATGGACAGAACCCTGCCTGCAAAAGGCTGCTCCAGCTACACCAAAGCAGCAAAGGAAATCTTAGGAAAGACTCTCAAAATGCAAAGAACAAAGCTCTTAGCTGTACCAGTCTGAAGTCACAGGGAAGCAAAAACCTTCAAAAGCCTGTTGTTAAAGGGATAAAAGAAATAATTTATCCTGAAAACATGTCTTCTACACTGTTCACCAACTCAAGTATAGGAGTTGTTCATGGTCAGACGACTTAAGGAGGCCATATACAACATTTACATAAATCCAAGGCATATTTTCACAAATAATCATGCCCGCCCCTGCCCCCAACATGGGAACAACCATTTTAAATTTAGAGTTTTTTTACAGAGATTTATGTTATCATATGCCTAGCTGTGTGACTTTCGAGTTGATTCAGTAGAAAGGCAGGAAACCTTTTTCCTGACTCCTTCTCTCATAGAGAATGAAAGAACCTGAGCCATAGGCAAGCTTGTCATAAAAGACAGCTCTTACTTCCCCGATGTTGAGGATATATAGAGTCCACCTCCTTTCCCTCACTCTCCTCCCCAAGACTGATTTCCCTCAAATATATGTGATGTCTTCACACTGCTGCTACTGAGGAAACAAAAGCTGGGAAAATAAACTAAGCACACTCCTTAGTAACAGCTTTTCATCTTCTTCCCAAGAGAGCATTTTTCCAGCAGGAGACTGGAGCATTCAAGCTCCACTTTCAAGCATTCACTCACTTTCATAAAACAATAAAACAATAATGCTAAAAATTAACCTATGCCAGAAGGTTACAGTGGGCAATATCCTTTAATAAGGAATTTAGTCTTGCTGAGCAACAGGGAATTGCTTCAGCAAATGTTTGTATTCGTATCGAAGACAAAACAGAAAGCTCCCTAAACCTAATACGCATAAAGGAAATACTCCCATACTACCTGGGGGTGGAATTCCCACAAAACTAAAGAAGTGGCTGTACTTGGCTACCTGTAGCCTAGAAAGAATATTACCATGATTTCACTGGGACCACTTCAGGCACCAGCAAATGTGCTCTTGTAATCTTAGTTAAAAGGTGGCATTTTAATGCAACTGAGTTTCATGCAGATACAGTATACACCTTTACTCAAATTAAAAACAGCAGGGCTCAGAGCGAAAGGACCATTTGTATGCAGTAATTTAACAGCTGCAGTTCATCTGGAAAGTCAAAACACTCCCCTGTCCTTACCTCATATTCTTTGTGGAGCAATTCAAGCCTTGTTTTACGTAGGTGTTTTCTGACCATTGGACTAAATATAGGGTCACTTTCACTTGTTCCTCCTAAAGCAACACAGGATGAAAGAAGTGCTAATATTGTTTCCTCTTCAATCAATTCAATACTAGTAATCCACCTTACAGCACTTTTCATATTATCAACTACAAAAGCAGTTATATTGGACCAATTGGCTACCATGGAACATTTAAAGTCACTTTCACAACCGGTCCAACTTGAGTATCTACTAGTGATGTTTAGAAATCAAAATCTTGATTCACAGCAGGAGGAAAATTTTTAAAATTTTAAACTTTTTTTTTCCTTAACAGAATCCTGTTATTTAAGACCATAGTATTAAAACAGAGCTGAAGAGAAGGGGCAGGGTATCAAGCATACATTTAATTAGTACAAGATAGTGTAAGTTTTTGAAGTGAGATTGTTCAGATATGTTTTTCTCTCAGAACAAAATAGCAGAGCTGACATTTTATGTCAAATAAAGACTGCAGTATTTCCTAGCTCTGGAGAAGTTCAGGTCCTCATTCAGGTGCTGAAGCTTTGTGCTATTTCTGTGCTAAAAGTAATTTTCTTAAAAAAAAAAGGAAGTGATGAACAAAACAAAATAAATAAACAAAAAAGTAAAAAATACCACATACTCATTGAAGATTCTGGATTGAAGCACACTATTTCTCAGCTAAATGTGTTCTCTTAGCTCAACAGGTTGCAATGCATAGGTGGAATACTTCAAGCGAGAATGCATTTTTTCCAGTTAAAGGCACAATCCAACCAAGATTTAAAAATCATTAGGGCCATGGGGTACTCACTGCGTTTGAATAATCCAGTCATTAATATATACAATGTCTTTGGAACTTTAACCTTGTAGCTATTATGTATGTTACTGGAAAGGTTTAAAGCTAATTCTTCCTTAGATGTTGGTAAAAAACACACAGAAGGAAATGTATCCAGACATCTCTGGACTCAAAGCAGTCTCCTCCAGCAGTAAATACCAGAAAGTTATTTCAAAGCTTGAAGTTGTCCTTACCTATAATTTCCTTGCAGGGATTTTCAGGCGTGATGGGAATCCTGCAAGCTGGGCACTGATTATTGTTCTTCAGCCACACTTCAATACAAATGGAACAGAAAACATGGTTGTTCACACAGATAACTGGGTGACGGACCTTTTAACATTAAAGGGGAAATGAAAAAAAAAAACAAACAGAAAGACACTATGAACACCTTAAAACTCTTTTAGGTAACAGAATACGAAAATACACAACTCCATCTCTCAGTGCAAGTCTGGTCTTGGAGGAAACTGACACTCTTGCTTTGCAGTGACCTCCTCACATCACCAAACTTCCCTATTATTGAAGGCACCAAAGCTAAAACCATTTCTGCAGAACTAAGGCCCTTGATTCCAAGAGCTCATTAATAGACTTTGTGGCAGCAGCACCCTTCCTTCACCCCACAAACCTCCAAGAACTACAGCCAGCCATTCCAGTGCAATGCATTTGCCTCCCAAGGTAGAAGGAGACAAAAGTAAGTGCATTTTCAAAAGAGAGGGAAGGAGGGATTTATCCTGGCAGCAAAAAACATGTTGTGCTGGAAGAGGTATCATTGAAACATAAAGTGTTACAGATTAACTTTAGCCTGCAGATAATCAGCTTCATGGAAATCAGCTTCAAACAGGATGGGGGCCAAAACCACAGAGATGAAACATGAACCAGCAATCACTAATTCAAGTCTCCTGCTAGATATGCATTGCTACTAAATAAGTCATTACTCAAGAATGGGGCAGCTAACTGAAGGATTAAATATTCCAATCAGACACAGATTCTTTCCAGAAGCTTTCCCTCCCCTTCCAAAATAGCAGGGTAAACAAACTTTTAGAAAATATTAATGACAATGCATTATTCTCTCTTGTCATTTAACTATAAACCTTGTTTGAAAGTAAATGTGCATAGAGGGACCATGATGCAGAAGAAAAAGACTTTATGCCTTACTGCAGCTTGTTACAGCTTACTGTAATACACACTCTCAAATTTCTTACTTGTTAACATTAGTATCCGTGTTAGGCCCTTAAAAATAATTATTTGTTTTTTCTCCACTCCTGTCTTTGCCAAAGAAATGTATTTTAAGATACAGAAGTATCAGTATATATTACTTTACATTCTACCATGCTGCACTTAAACCCCAAGTTCAAGAGAATCCTCTCAACTTTAAATGAAGTCCTCATGGTTCTAAGATATTCCTCTTTCATTCTGTTAGTCAAGTAGTCAAACTAAAACGGAAAAACGCAACATTGGCAGGGAGAAGCTAGCACCTGGAAAGGACAGCCAATAACCTCTTGGGCCAGCAGATTAGACATGTTCTGTAGTAATTGTACCCATACGATCACTGTTGCACGAACTAAAACCCAAGCGTTTCACTACTGAAATATTCATGGATATGAATTAAGGCCCAGATCTGTCAGCTTCTTCTCCAATTCACTACCTATGCCTCTGTCACCTTACAGGATGCACAATATTTTTAAGACCTCCAAAATGACAGTCCTGGGAAGATAACTCCATCAAAGGAATTATCTCCACAGTAACAGAAACTGTGAATAGAAAGAGCCAGAACTTTCACCTCTGGTTAAGGAAGCTATTTTGTAATTATTGCAAGCATTAGCACACCAATGCTTTGTTAACATTTAAATATTACAATTTCAATTATTTTTAATTTTAAAAATCTTGTTCTTTTCTGCTTTGCTTTACAGGAAGAAAAGCCTTCTCACCAGCAGCTAGCAGAGAAAAAAAAATTAAAAAGGAAAGAATAGAACTTTTTCTCTAGCCATACTTCTTTCTTACTCAGAAGCAGCCTGAGAATAGTTATATGGATGGTGATGATGAGATACAGAGCAGAATAAAATAAAATAATCCAAACAGGAAAAGACATTTCATGAGTGCAGGTTTTCCCCCTGGGGAGCAAGAGACCCTCAGTTACCCCAAACCTGACATAGAAGCACACTTCTTGCAAGTGAATGATTATTCCATATTTCTAGCAAAATAGTAAGTCACATTTATTACTCTCCAGGGTACAGTTCTTCTGATTTACACACCTTTACAAGTTTCATTTCAGGGCTGGGGTTTTTTACTTTTGTTGGCTCAAGAGCCTCACAAAGCAACCCATGCGACAACAGCAGAAGCCACTATTGAAATGTCACACAATGGCTGGGGGTGCTGCTGCCCTTCCCACCGACTGCGACAAGCCCAGGGGGTGGAGGATCAGGACATACCCATTACTAAAAAAGCATTTCACTTGAATTACAGCACAGTTGCAGTTCCTTAATTGACCATATGTTTAGAAATACTCCAGTTTATTTGAGAAGGCTTGATCAGCTAGGTGATTTTGAGTGATTTCCTAATTTTTCACCTCCCACATAACGCGATTCCTACACAGACCAAAATCAAATTCTGTATACATTTAGATCACTTTGAAGGTACTTCTGGGCCTTCAAGCAGCATTAACAGACGAGCAGGCACAAAGAAAATCAGACACACACCAGTGAATGAACGCCCAGACATCCTACACAGAACTGTGTCTTGAGCCCAAGTAACCTGTCTACACCAAAGCCAACAAGAAAGACCTTCAGACATTCTGGGACAGGTAAACCTAACAGTCCAAAGCAGATGGCTTCTGATCTGCTCACGAATTACAAAATACAGGCATGTTAGAAGACAGCCCAGACTGTGCTAAAAGAACATTCTTTGATCCAAGCAATTAACTCTTATTATAAACAGTTATTTGCACATCTTGCCAATATACTTTCTGACACGGTTTACATTAAACAAAATGGGCCGACCTGTCCCTCCTGCCCAAGATTTCTGCTTCATTAAAAACAGTGAGTGGCCAACATTACTGAATGAGTTTCACTACAATAGCTCCTTTTTTATTCCCTTACCATTATGCACAGTGAGTAGTTTGTATTTTGCAGTCAGACCTTTGCAAATTTTGCACTGCTAGGAAGAGATACATTCTGATTGTTGGGTGGGCCTTCTACTTCATTTGAAGTGTATGCTACAAACCACAAAAGCACCAGATTATGCCAACCCTCTGTGATACTCTTTGCTCCCCACTAAAAAGTAGGGAAAAAAAATGACAAGACTTTTTCCTTAATTTAAACTAAATAACTTTCTTCCTCCAACCTTACTCCTGAGAAGAGCTTTCTCTGGTGAAGTTTTCCAATGAAGTTCCATGCTAGAGGCAAAGATGCATATTAAAAAAAAGGACAGTCAGAGCTGTCCTTTGACTTTGTCCTTTAAATTTTTGGCAAAATTTAAACAGCTTTACACATCTAAAAATAAAAGTATTCAAATACCTTTATTACACATATCACCAATAGATTCACTTATATAATGGTAATATATTATCTCAGTGCAAGAGAGCAAGAAAGTGCAGAAATCTCTTCCAGTACAACCTCAAGAACATCTAGAAAAGAAGTGGAAGTATGAAACAGGGGCTTGAAATAATCCAGTGGCTTTACAGTAAGATATGAATGAATACCTAATCAATCAGTTAAGTGCTCAGATCAGAGTGTAACTAGGATCGTATCAAAATAGCAAATATCTCATTAGCTTGATTCCACTCTCCTCTTTTTCAAGGGTATCCCCTCTACATTACAGACACAGTACACCTGTGTTCCCTCCATTTTCATTAAACAGATAAATAGGAAACTAACAGGACAACAGCCAGGAAGTCTTACTTGGCTTCCACCGAAAAGCCAAGAAATAAGTAAGCATGGTTGTTAAAAGTAACACTTGTCAGAACTGGAAGCCTTGAGAAAAGAGAGATATCTAACTATTTTCACCATCAGTACTACACCTACTTTACATATCAACCGTGCCTACTCTTTTGTTATCGCTCCAACAGAAAACGTTTGGGAGTAGAAGCCAGGTAAGGCAGAAATAAACCAGACAATAAATGCCAGAATACAAACATTAAAGGCTATTTCTCCCCTTGTAATTATTGTTGTGCTTTAAGAGATTAGTTTTGCTTTCGAGATCAAGAAAACAAGAAAAAAAAAAAGAGCAGTAAGAAATGAGCAAAGAATTTGAGAAGCAATTAGCGACAGCCATGAAATTAGCTCTCGGGCTTTTAGAGAAGAACAGACTAGCAAGAGCCCTCTGCTTCCCGAGGGAGAAGAGAAAGGAATTGAGAAAAGGTCAGAGAGAGGAAACGGAAACAACTTCTCCAGACTGCTTCAGTTTTGCTCAATACCTTTAAAACCCACTTGGTAATACATCCCCTCTTTGTTTCACTTGTCCTCCACGACACAGCAGCACATTCAAATACAAGCTCACCGAACATTTTTATAAGAGTATCCTACTGGTACCGGAAGGAAAAACCCAAGCCTCAAAACCTGCACCCTGGGACCTGTACGCCCGCGTTTCAGCGACCTCGAGCCCCCGTGGCCCCTGAACAACTCCCCGGGACACTCCCGCCGGGGCGGCGAAAGCTTCCCAACATCCCTCGGCCGCAGCCAGGAACGGCCTCCCCGGGGGGCCGGGACTCCGAGAAGGGACCTCACACCCCAATTTTCTTCCCCGCACGGAGCCGCGGAACCTTAAAAAGACAAAACCCCGGTGGTGGTCGAGCCACGGCGGAGCCCCTGAGCTGCAGCCGCCGGCCGGACCTCTCCGCTCCCCACACCCACCCCCGGGCCGCGGGGGCCGGGCAGTGGCGGCGCCGTTACCTTCCCCAGGCAGATGTGGCAGGTGATGGGCAGCGTGAGGGACAGTGTGACGCTCGGCCCATGCTGCGCCATGGCGGCGGCCCCAACCGGCCCGGCCCGGCCCGGCCCCAGCAGCACGGAAGTTCCGCGGGCGGGCGGGGTGGCGGCCCCAGCCCCCTACCAGCCCCGCTACGGCGAGCCGGCGAGGCCAAGCCGCCGCCCGGCGGAGGGAAGGCGCCGCGCGCAATTGCAGCGCTCCCCTGGAGGGCGGGCGGGAGCCGCGGCCCCTCAGGGCTCCGCTCTGCCACCGCTGCCCCCTGAGGAGGTGGCCGGGGGTCCCATGAACTTCTCAGCCTACGCACGGCCTTCCTGGGGGGAAGCACAGCGCCATGGGGAGCGCCGGCACAGTGCCCGTGCAGGAGGTCGCCGACACGGTGACAAGGGTGATCTCCCTTCCCCTGATAAACCTGTGCTCAGGTTTCATCGTGCTGAATTAAATAAAAGACTGTTTTAATCCTGTTAATTGCCCCGAATCACAGAATTATAGAATCATAGAATGTCTTGGGATGGAAGGGATCTTAAAGGTCACCTAGGTCCAACCCCGGCCATGGGCTGGGACACCTCCCACTAGACCAGGTTGCTCAGAGCTCCATCCCACCTGGCCTTGAACACTGCCAGGGATAGGGCATCCACAACTTCTGTGGACAACTTGTTCCAGTGCCTCACCACCCTCTCAGTAAGGATTTTTTTCCTAATACTGAATCTAAACCTTCTTTTTCAATTTGAATCCATTCCCCCTTGTCCTATCACTACATTCCTTGTAAATAGTCTTGCCCCATCTTTCCAGTAGGTTCCCTTCAGGTACTGGAAGGCCACAATTAGGTCGCCCTGAAACTTTTTCCAGCCTGAAAAATTCTCTCTGTGTTTCCTCATAGGAGGGGTGCTCCATCTCCCTGATAAACTTAGTGGCTTCCTCTCGACTCATTCCAACAGGGCAGTGTCCTTTCTGGGGCATGGGAACAGGTTCTCCCAGAACATGTTCCAGGGGAAACTCCCAGGGCATGAGCCCCTCTTCCCCATCACCTCCAGTCCATTTGTAGCAGCCTGCGGTACCTGGCTGCAGTCTCGCACCTGGCATTGCCACTGGGTTCCCATGCTGGGTTCCTATGCTGCCCGCCTGCTGCACACACAGCTTGACCCAGCCTTTACATCTTGGCTCAAAGCATTGCCTGTCAGATCATGGTGTTTGCACAGCCCATGTGGCTGCAACTTTGAAGGCAACAAGAAAATGAGGACTGGGATAAGCCCCCAAGCCCTGCAAGGTGCTGTGTGTGGTGATGCTTGCGTAATGATGCCTGAAGGAAGATCCTGATCCATGGAAACCAAGGGACCAAATTCAAGGATGAAAATTTGCTTCTGCTGCCCAGCTTGTGCCAACAACTCTCCAAATCACAGAGCTTTTGTATTGCACTTTCTGGGCTGCTGGGGAGAAGCTGGGAAGCAGTGCTGGTGGGATGTAGGGCTCCTAGGAGCCTGCTTGCTTGACCTCAGTCCCAGGATTCCTGTAGTTTCTTGTAAACATGCCACAGCAAGCTGAAAATTATAGACCTGAGTGATTTAACATTGCGCCACAAGATAAATGCTTATAATGCTGAGCAGCTAATTCACACAAGCATAAAGTTGTGGATGCGATGATTAACAAGGGAAGTATCTTAGACCGACATAGCAGAGTTGCACGGATGCATTTCAATTTGATATAGGTAGGTCGCTGCAAATAAAGAGAAGAAATTAATCCATGGTGACATTCCAGTGTAGACAAGGCCTAGAGGATTTGGCAGTAATGCAGTCCTTGGTGGGAAAGGACAGGTTTGAGTAAGGTGTGCTTGATAAAAATTGAGAGTTTACATGTTGCAACAATTTTTAGTAAACTTCAGGAAAAAGTATTCATTGTAAAATAAAAAAAGAACCATTTACCAATATAATGAACTTACCATTAATTAATATAGGCTGGAGTGAGTGGACATCCACTGGGAGTCCAAAACTCTATTTTAGTCCTGGCAGCACTGATGTGCCGCTTAGATAGAATGAAATTTCAGAGAATTTTTTTCAAGAGTAATTAAAATTTTTGAGTTTTTTGGGCTTTATAGAGAACCAACAGAGCCTGAAATTCATTGAGTGAGTTTATCATGCAGCCAGCAAGCTACATAGGAATGCAATGAATCTCTGTTATTTATCTTTCTTAGCTTTATTTTTATATTGACTTTTATTTAAAATATATGAATAGACAATACAGAGAGTAGAAAGGGTAAATGCATGAAAGAGAAATCAAAAGGAAGGAAATGCATCTTACATTTGACATGTGAAACTCTTTTAAATGAATCTGGGATAAATCAGGAACCCCTTCAAAGGCATGACTTCCACTGCTTCAAAAAAGTGTATGTAACTGGAAAGTGACCTGTTAGAGAACAAGCTCTGTTGGGATGAATATATTTTCTCTCAACCAAAAATAACTTGTAAAGGAGTTTATTTTTCTGAATAAGCTGCTAAAAGGAACATGTTTTCTCTTAAGGAGGTTAAACTTATTTGTTTTGGGGATTTCTGCTGAAGTTTTATGCCTAGTCAGTGAAGACATACTTAAAAAATTATTTGTGATCTAGTAGTGCCTGAGGTTTTGTTGAAATTTATGGGTTGATGTTACCAACTCTTCAGGGGTATGGAAAATACTTAGTTCTGTAGTGCTGAGAGAGAGACCTCAGAGAGCAATGAGAAGGGAGCTGGAGGGGTAACAATCTGCTGCAGCTGAGGGGAACTGAGAAATACCATATAAATGCAGGAGGTAACAAATGTTTAACAGGTCCAGACTACTGAACACCATAGTCCATGTAGCATGAAGGATACTTTTGCAGGAGGGCTGGAGCCAGGATGAAGCAGATAAAATTCCTGGAATGCCTGGCATGCCTCTGCTGAGGCAGTGGGGCATAAGGATCAGCCAGGCAATTTTCCAACAATCTGGCCGATGCTGTTGGTAAATCTACAGAGAAAGGATGGGTTAAAAATTGAGAACCTAACCATGAATGATGTCCCAGGATTAGGGCTTCATTTGTGAAATGCTTCAGCCACTTCACTACCTGCTCATGAAATCTCAGAAATCTTGAGATGATTAGTAGTGAAAATATGAAAAGAGCATCTATCACAAAATGTGAAAAGTTCTTTAATAAGAGCTTGAAAAGAACCAATGTAGGACAAGAGAAACTGGTCAGAGTACTAAACTGAGACAATTAAGTATTTTTTGCTTGAGACATATATTGTTTGATTAATAAAGATGAATAAAGTTACCATATTTTTGGCTTAAAGTACCTAAGTTCCTACATTTTGGATCTATGCATGTTTCCCAGTAGTGTGCAGAGAGAGGAAGGAGCAGGTGAAGGTGTGAAATGTCTGTCTTCTTGGCTGATTAGCCCAACTGATAAGTGATAAATAATGCAGTTGCATTGCTTCTAATAATTTGGATATATATATATGTTTCGATGTGGGGCTTTATGCCATAAAAACTGAACTTAAAGGTCATTTTTTGCACCTACACAGATATAAACCACTGACTTAAAAAAAATTTTTTTTTTTTGTTCTGCTATGCAGTGCCAAGCCAAGCTGTCCACCCTCAGCGTCCACTTCTGCAACGGTGAAGACTGGTCAAGTTGGCCTTGAAGAGTTTCCTCTTCGAGAAACAAGATTAGATGAATCTTCAGTTTTTATAAACCAGGTGGCTTTACATTATTTAGAGGAATATAGAGTGAAATTTGCCTAAAATAGGTGCCTAAATTCAGACCTCTGGCCATTAAAACATATTACTTTCTGAAAGGGTGAAAACAGGTTCCCCCTGCTCAGCATTTTAAGTTGATGAGCCCTGCAGAGTGGTAGCCTCACCGCCTGCTGTTGTGAGACACCGTCTCAGGATTCACTGGCTGCCATTCAGAGGCCATTCTGTGGAAATATGTAGCTCTCAGATACCCCTGCCTGTGCTACCTGAGCACTGGAGGCTGCTCTTGCCACTTGTTCGTTGGTAGTTCCCGTGTGGCTTTCATTTTAAAATGTAAGCAAATTTCATCTCACTTCTTGAAACAATGTTTTGGGTTTTGTCTGTGAAAAAAGTTTTGTATTACCAGAAAGGAAATAAAGTGAATGCTAGAGGCCAGAAGATTAATCTCTGGTCATTGGGTAAGTGAACTGTGACAGAGAAAGAGAATAACTTTGATGATTTAATAATGTTTGAGATTGACTGTCTTGTGGAAGCTTGGTGTGGCTAGTCTTCTTCATAAGAAATAGTAAAAGATGATACATTTTAAAGATAAAATTTTCATTTTGGGTTTAACCAGTGTAACTTTATCGCCCCTTAAAGAAAAATATACCTGCTCTCCAATTCCATGATCCACAAAGGAATTCAAAGTGAGTAGCTCAGATGTAGTCATCTTGTTTCTAGGCATCCAAAGTTCAGTAGGAAAAACCACATTCTTCATGATCTCTCTTAGATTTTTTGGTCTTGTGCTTCCAATGTTTTCCATTTTTCTTGATGTGTCAGCAAGGAGACTAACAGATAATGCTGGGTTGTGCCTGAAGTCGGTGCAGCTTTCGTACTCAGGACATTAGGCTATGCCCTTTTTTATTTTTGAGGGTCATGCAAGAGGTTGATTTCCCTTTAGACCCTTGTTCACATATTTTATCTAAACAAACTGAATTATACTAGAATGACATCAGAAGGCAGGAAGAAGCTCCACAAGTATTGTGCCATGCAGGCACTCTCTAACTCACTTGTTTGTCTCAGCCTAAGGATGTCTCCATGAGCTTTTCAGCAGACAGGATGCTGTGTGAAGGCTGGTTGCAATGAGCCACAGATGTAGCAGGCAAGGTCCTGACCATCAAGAGTTATGGATAAACAGACTGTGCTTTGTGTTCTGTGCTTATTTTATTTGCTGGTATATACAGAGCCTTTGTGAAATAGTCAATAAAACAGTGAAGAGGGGTGAATTTTAGCTACTTTTTATGCATAGAAAATCTCTCTCTTCCATCTGCATAGATTTAATTGACTTTGGAGACAGTGCTTCTGAAGGGAATATCTTCAAGTTTGGGCCATTATTCTGCAAGTTTTGGCTGCTACTTTATCTCTGATATTACTCCAAGTGTTTGATGGCTTGATACAACACGGCTTGATTTAAATCACAATTGTGAAAGCCTTTCAGTATACCTTGAACTGGTGCCTGCTACCAGCAGAGGATCTGTCCCCCAGGATGTAGCAAGGAATGAGGCAAAACACTGCAACTCACCAGAAAAGTTTGATAAAGTTACAGTGATTACAGAGATCATGGTATCCCCTCCCCTCCCCTCCCCT
>WBMZ01000423.1:0-218946 GCA_013400975.1 Atrichornis clamosus | reverse complement strand
AACTACACCACAGGGAAAACTACATGACGGGTGGGAAAATTTGTTACTGGTTCCTATTGTTGTTAATGTTATTGTTTGTTCTGCTGTGTCATAGATATACCTTTAGTAAAGAACTGTTATTCCTTTTTCCACATTTTGTGCTCAGAAAGCCTCGTAATTTCCAGAGGTACAGTAATTCGGGGGAAGGGGTAGTTTCTCCCCTCCCAGGAAGGTTCCCACCTTCCTTGGTGGGTATCTGTCTTTTGAACTAAGACAGAAATATAATCACATGTCAAGGGAATATGAATGATTTCTCACTTCCTAGTTTGCACTTTGAATACACACAGAAAATGAACAGAAATTCATGGGTTCTGGCACCTGATTTGAGCTTGGTTTAAATCTGACAATTCCCTCCTAACTTTCAGCTGTTTTCTTGTTCAGTCTACCTCTGAGCAACGAGCAGAAAAATGGGGATGTGAAAAGGCTTGTTCCTAAAGCATTTGCATCTGTTTCAGCCAGAAGTCTACCTCTGCAACTGGAAGTAATTATCTGGGCTGAATTCTCTACTTATTCTGATGCATCTCTTAAATCCCCCATCTCAGGCACTCAGTGAATGACATCCTTTTCACTTTCTTTGACGTTCTTATATGGGGCAAAGAACAGTGGTGTTGCAACGTTTGTTGACACATTAACTGCTAATAGCAACATCTACTTTTAGCTGAGACAGCCATGTAATTTCTGAGATGAGATGAAATGAAAACCATCTCTTAAAAGGGGTCTCTGTTCCCACAAGCTAGATTTGCTTGCAAAAAGGGTGGTGTGCCAAAATACTGTCTGAAACAAAAATATTCTGGTTTTGCTTGGTGGGGGTAGAGTTGTTATTCCAGGCAAGCAAACTGCTAATGTTGAGTATCTGAATTACAACCTTTTTCTGCTGAAAAATAAGCTTTGCATTTGTAGGTAATTAATGAAGCCTGGAAAGTCTACTTCTTTCTTTGCAAGTCTTGGAAGGGAATGAAAGAATACCCATTGCCTTTCTCCTGTTCCCAGAAATGAGTCTGCCGAATAGGTCTGCACATGGCTTATAGATCCTCTCAGTGGAAGTCAGTCCTTCATTGCCATGTCCATGGTCTTTAAACAGTACCAGGGTAGAATGAGGTGCTTTAGATGGGATAATTTCTTACTGTGCCATGAAGCACTCTAGTTGGCTGTTGCCTGTTGTCAAATGCTGAAAATGGAGGCTCTTTTTTGGAACAGAACTACCTAATCCTTGTTTACTTTAAAATATTTCTGTCTCAGCTACTAGCAGGCAGCTACTGCTGCTGCTGAATGGAGTGTGGGCAAGCATGTGGAGGGTAAAGCAGTTTGTTCCAGGGTTCTGCCTAATTTGATTGCATAACTACATGCAAGAATGAGGCATTAAACCTGAGGCTCTAACATTATCAGAGAACTTCCACTTGTGATGTTGGTATGAGTTAATGGCTTTAGTTACTTGAAACTGAGCACATTTTGATAGCAAGTGGAGGAATGAGGGGAAGGTAAAGTGAGCCTTCTTGCATGAAAGCACTTATATGCTCCAGAACTCGTGGTGGAGACTTTTAAAACCCCAGTTCACTCCCAAGTGACTTGATTTTGACAGCCTGTACAAACCCAATTGATATTCCTCTCAAGTCCTTCAGGGCATTCAGATTCCACAAGCATTTGTTGTGTTACTTAATTAATATGACTGTACTTAATCCCAAGAATAAATTGACAAAGTTTTACAAAGCCTGATCTTTGATAAAGTAAAGCTGTTGGTGTTTCAAATAAAACAAGTGTAGAAAGTCACAAATACTTTAATTTCCTAAAAGAATCAGCGCAAAAGACATGAGCAGTGCTCAGTGACCTTTTATATCCCATCAGACTGTTGTTTAGAGTACAAGCTGTTTGAGTTCATTAATTCTGAGTATATTTATTAATTCTGAGGCAGTCACTGGCCTCCTGTGTTACTTTCTCAGGCCGATGCTCCAGAGGAGCAAGGGAGCTGAATTCCCTTTCCCAGTCAGTACTACCCTATGCAGCGTGGGAAAGCTCCCCACACCACTTTCTGCCTCATCCGGCAGGTATGGAGTGACTACATCAGTGGATAAGGGAAGAGCTAAGGGTGTCATCTACCTGGACTTCTATAAGGCCTTTGACACCGTCTCACACAACATCCTTCTTGCTAAACTGGAGAGATGGATTTGATGGGTGGACTGCTCAGTGCATAAGGAATTGGCTGGGTGGATGCATCCAGGTAGTAATGATCAGTGTCTCAATGCCTGGATGGAGATCAGTGATCAGTGGTGTCACTCAGGGGTCCATATTTGAACCAGTACCATTTGATATTTTCATCAGTGACAAAGGGGGATCGAGTCTGTCCTTGACAAGTTTGGCAATGACACCAAGTTGTGTTGTGTGGTTGACACACCTGAGGAGTGGGACACCATTCAGAGGAACCTGGACAGGCTTGAGGAGTGGGCTCATGTGAGCCTTATGAGGTTCAACAAGGCCAAGTACAAGGTGCTGCACCTGAGTCTGGGTAACCCCTGGTATCAACCCAGGCTGGGGGATGAACAGATTGAGAGCAACCCTGGGGAGAAGGACTTGGGGGTGCCGTGGATGAGAGGCTGGACATGACCCAGCAATGTGTGTTCACAGACCAGAAAGCCAACTGTGTCCTGGGCTGCATCAAGAGTGGTATGGCCAATAGATTCAGGGAGGTGGTTCTGTCTCTGTAGTCCGCTCTGGTGAGATCCCACCTGGAATAGTGTCCAACTCTTGGGTCCTCAGCACAGGAAAGACATGGACCTGTTGGAGCAGGTCCAGAGGAGGGTTACAACAATTGTTGAAGAGAGGGAACACCTCTCCTATGAGCAAGGGCTGAGACTGTTGGGGTTGTTCAGGCTTGAGAAGAAGGCTCTGGGGAAACCTTATTGCGGTCTTTCAGTACGTAGATGGGGCTTATAAGAAAGATGGGGACAAACTTCATAGCTGGACGTGTTGCAATACTAGGGATAGTGGTTTAAAAGTATCAGAGGGTAGATTTAGACTAGATATAAGAATTTTTTAATGGTGGGTGTGTTGGAACTGCAACAGGTTGCCCAGAGACATGGTAGATGCCCCATCTCTGGGAACATTCAAGGTCAGATTAGAGGAGACTCTGAGCAACCTGATCTAGTTGAAGAGTCCCTGCTCACTACAGGGAAGTTGGACTAAATGCCAACCCAAGTGACTATGACTCTATTCCATATTTTAGCTTTGACTATGGAGTCTTTTCTCTAAACTGCTATTTGTGCATTTTACTACCTGAGTTATCTTGGAGTGTTCACTGTGAGTTTTCTCAGTGGTCCATTAGCTGTGAAGCACTGTATTTTCTGGGGTGCTGTTCTGCTTGCCACGCAGATGAGAGACATGGTGGAGTGCATCACACAGCTCCCTTCTGCCTGTCTGCCTCTTTAAATCATGAATGCCAAAAGGGAAGGGGCCATGGTATCCCCTTGGGTCTCACCACACATAAGGTCAAGGCCTACTTGAATCCTGAAGATGGGAAGCATGGCCATGCTCTGCAATTTACCCATAATCTGTGAGAGATATCTGTTTTCCAGTGTAACACTCTTCAGATCCCACAGCACAAAGTCTATGGCACTTACTGGGAAAGCAGTACAACAACCAAGAATTTAGTTGGCCTTGAGTTGCTCCCAGAGCATGTTTTGGGTAGACTGAGGTTTCTGCCCATGAGCAGCAATATGTCCCCAGAGCAGCAGGAGCTAATCCTTCCCCATGAGGGAGAAAAAGATGGGAGCAAGCATAACAGCAAGGCAAGCAGGGGCAGAAACCTTCAGATGAAGGCAGCAGAGCCTCTACTTAAATTCATTGCAGCTGAGCTCCAAGGCTGACCAAGGATTTTCAAACAGCTCTCTCTTCTCAGGAAGCTGGACTTTAGTGCAGGCAGCTGGACCTCCAGAATGAGTAAAGGGTGTGCTCCAGACACTACACTGTGCAAGCAGGTGCGCTCACAACCTCAGACTGAAATAACAGTGTTGCCCCGGGGGATTACTACACACCTGAACTGCTTTGAAGTATTTGCTGAGGGTGCATCTTGTTCTGTCATTTAAATTGTTGGAAAAGATACTGAGTATTAACACCAGTGATAATCTGACACTGAACCACTGTCTGAGACATGAGGGCACTAATAGTCCTTGGTCTCCCTGACCAGCCTCACCTGGGGCCTCCACCCATGCCTTCTGCCTGTAATCCCAGGAGCTCCGTTTAAGCTCAGACTTGGGCATTCAGTTCTTCTCTGAGCTGTATAAGAGACATACCTGTCTCCAGTCTTGTCTCTGGTCTTGCTTCCTTGGGTGATTCTGGGTCGGTATTTTAGGTAGCTTTGTCCCTTTGTCTTGGATGGATATTGGACCTATTTGGCAGCATTATCTTCAGCCCTGTCTGGCCCTGTCTGATCTGCTGCATGGGGTTCTCAGGTTGTCCACTGGACCTGGTTCATTACCTTGCTTTGTCTGAGACTGTAAATAGACTCTTATTATCACCATGGCTGCCTGCCATGTTCAAACCCTCTGGGAATGTGCCCTGGTGAGTGAGGGCACTTCCAGTGTTGTGGTCACCTTTGGTTCTTGGTTTATTATCCATTGTGTAGCAGCTCTGCTCTTGCTGCTCTCATAAAAGTACAATGAAACTGGAGGGCTGTCAGTTTTACTCTCTTTATTTTTTTTCCATGAGTACACTCTTCACATAATTTAGGATGTCCTTTTATATAAAAAGGACAAGAAAATCTACAGTGACTTTAAGTGAAGAATAAAGGATAATAATAAAGAAGAGTAATAAACAGTTCCAATTGTTAAGTACTTACCACTGGGAGTATAGTCTGATGTTCATATCTGAATATGATATATGCTTTTATATACCTGTCAAAATTATTTGGCAGGAGGTTTTTGACAGCACTGTGTACTCCAACAGTCCTTTTCAACACTGTTTTCTGTTGTTATTCTATTCAGCTGTGAAGATTTCCTGCAAGGAGCCTCTCTGAGAAGGCCTGTAGCTATGGTGAGGAGTGCCGAAAGAAAAAGAGCCCTGCAAGAATGAAATAAAGTGATGAGATAGTTCATTCTACCTCTGTGAAAGGTAATGATAATTATGATAAAAAGAAATTGTACTGTATTGGAGGAGATGAGTGTTTGTTTGTTTGGTTTTTTTTAATTCAAAAATTAAGGAAGGCTAAAGCTGGTGGATCCTGCAAGGTAAGGAGGATGAGAAGGATGAGTCTGTGGTGTAGGGTCTCAGGGAAGGCTTTACATACAGTACATCACACTATGAACACACCATACACTCCTCTCAGGTTTTTGGTTGTTGGGTTCCTGTTTTGTGGTTTTTTTAATGCTGAAAAATTTTCAATGATTTTTCAGATGGTTTCCTACAGCACAAAACTTGCCTATGTATGGAATGCATAGGGAAAAGGACACTTATGGAAAGCACAAAAAGAATGGCAGGGAAAAGCTGGGTTTGAGAAATACAGGGTGACTGATGCAAGAAGCTCAAAATTGTAGGTGTGTGTGCTGTATGTGGGAAAGATTTAGAGAGTTGCTGAGATAGACTTAGGGGCATAACTGGGTGAAGGGAAGAAGTTGATATATAGCAAAAGGTCTTCCACATGAGCATCCCTCTACAAAAGGTGCGAGGGGAAGGGAAGGAAATCTTGGTGGGGAGAGGTAGGAAAAGGTTTGTTATGGGAGAGGACTGGGGCACAAGCAGGGCTCTTTCTGGGAAGGTTAGTGGGAAAAAATTCTCTCTCTAGCACAAGGGACTAAAAATGATTGTGGTGCAGAGTGCATGAGCACAGGGATTTTTGATTTAGGAAAATGGATTTTGAAACTGGAGTCTGGGTAAATGAGAATGATGAAACACTGGTGTAAGGGCAAACATCACAGTGAGTCTGAAATATGGGATAATGAAAAGGAAGGGGTGATAAAGGAGAAGTGGAAAAAGAGGAAAGCGGCCCCTACATGCACGTACAAGCATTAGGCAGGGTGAAACTTTATTAGGTAGTCATGTTAAGGGATATCTGAATGTTTTGACAGTGGTGGGCTGTAGTTTTGCTTCTGCTCACAGCATGTGATTGGGAGGTTGTCAATTCTGGTACTTGCATAAATGTGTATTGCCCCAGTATCAGAATCTCTTTGCTGTTCTGTGTTGAAGTTCTTAGCAGGTGTGATTTTCAAAAGTCCCTGGCAAGTGTGGAAATAAGTTGAAAATAATGTCCTCCTGGATCTGTTTTGGCAGAAAGGATCATCAGTAGCACACTTAAAGTAATAGTGAAAAGAGGACTTGGGGAAGAAAAAAGTATGTCTTGGTATTTAAAGTAATTATCAACCCATATTTCAGCCATACCTATGTTTCAGGTTCTGAACTATGAACCTAACTATGCAGTTCTTCTTATTTCAGGTCTATCTTTATTTGTGTACACAGGGGGCACTGTTATTTTTGAGTGCTTTATTCACTGTGAGATTAGGAAAGAAATTAGTGAGTAGAATTTTCAAGAATTAGCAACAAAGTCCTGCAGTTTGAAATATTATGTAATACTGAAATTTATGAAATCAGTTTTCTGGAATTACTGTGATATGTGGGGGGGAAGGGACTAAGCAAGCTATCATGGGAAAAGGTGAACTACTTGCAATGATTGTGGCTGGAAATGCTCACAAGACCTGGGATTTCTAGGGCTCTGAATTGATAGCTTCACTTGCTCCAAAATTAAGCAATGGGAGCTGTGGCTGGATACAGCAATATTTAACTGTCTGTAGGGTGTGGCCAAAAATAGAGGAACACAAGCACTCTGGAACAATATTTATTCTCTAAATTAAATATTCTCATTGTTAGATATCTGTATTTTTAATTCTGTTTTCTATTTAAGCATCTGTTGGAGAAAATTTAATGCTTCCTTATTTCTGTTTACACTGATTCACAGTTCCAGATGTTCCCAATGAAATGGCAATAAATCTGGATAGCCAAATAATGTCCTACTGATGGTATTGTGGCAGTTTTTCTGCAACTTTGGTAATCTGAGTATTGAAATACACTTAAGTGAATCATCCACAAATTACACTGAAGCACTTAAGAACTCACTTTCCTTTAAAACTGAACCAAATAAGGATGAATGTTCCTCTCCCCCTGAAGTTGCTACTGTATTCTATGAGTGTTATCCTTGTTTTCTGGCTAAGGAGTGTTAGGGGTTGTGGATGGTATGCAGTTGCAGCACAGAAATCCTAGGAATCGTTTCAGAAAAATATTTTCATATGTCAATCTTTCTTCAGGTAATGGAAGAAGGTATACCTGATTTATTGGCATCAACAACTCAGCCTAGTGCACAAACTTGTGGTGGAAATATTACCATGAAGACATGGTAACCATACAGAGGGCCTTACTACTTCAAGTCAAAATTAACAGTACAATATAAATTACTCTTGTATATCATTGTGTTCTTATACCTGTAGCTATACTGGGCTTTTAAAAAGCACTTTCACTGACTTAGTTCACATTGAAATTTTTAGTCACTTTGAGGCTATAGAGTGCTACAGCTAATGCAAGTCATGAATAGATAAGACATTTTTTGGTGCTTGCATTTTAGGACAGAAATCTGGCATATGAAATCAAACAAAAATGTGATGGTGAAAAGGACTTAGGGGTCCTGGTGGGCAACAGGCCAGAAATCCACCCTTGCAGCCAGAATGCCAACAGCATCCTGGGCTGCATAGGAATCAGCAATGCCAGTCTGAGGGAGATCACCCTTCTCCTGTATTCAGCACTGCTGAGGACACATCTGGAGTGCTGTGCCACAGTCCTGGATTCCATGGCACAAGAGACAAATGGCCATATCAGAGCAAGTCTGGCGAAGGACAATGAGTGTGAACAAGGGCTTGGAGCATCTGGCATACAAGGAGAGGCTGAGAGCTGGAACCGTTTAGCCTGGGGGAAAGGAGGGTCAAGCGAAACTTATCGAGGTGTGTAAACATTTGATGGGAGAAGAAAACATGGAGGCAGACTCTGTCCAGTGGTTTGAAGGACAAGAAAACAAGACAGGGGGAAATGGCTGCAAAGTGAAATAGAGGAAATTGCAAGAAATTGCATTTAAATATAAGAATAGTCTGTTTTGCTTTTCAATTGTGGTCAAACACCGGAGTAGGTTGTTCAGAGATTGTAGAGTCTTTGTCCTCAGATATCCTCAAAGCCTGAGCAACCAGCTGTAGTCCACCCTGCTTTGAGTAGGGTGGTTGGACCTTCTAACCTCAGCCATGCTCTGACCCTACAAGTGTGTTCTCCAAATTTGTCTTCTACTTTTGACCATTTTAAAGCCTCCTGGGAAGTACTTAGATAAAATACAATGAACAAGAAGTCAAACTCAAAGCTTATCCATATGTATGGGAGCTTTCCCCCAAATGAATACATTTATTTCCTTCATTAATAATGTCATACTTAAATTATAGGTAGACAAATGATAACATCCAGCCCTGATAGAGAATGGAAAATGATTTTGGAAATGGATATTACCCTGTTCTTATGAATCCTTTATTCTCCTAAGTGAATTTGTAAGTGTTACTCCCAGTAAATTGCTAATGAGCAAATTTGATACAGTTAAGTCAATGTCTTTGGAATCTGGGAATTAGTAGGCACATTCCTGTCTCTGATTTACTCATCAACCTCTCTTGGGCTTAGCAAGGGTGGCATTTCAGTCATGATTTTCTGACTAATAGTACACTTTAAGGGATACACTGAACAAATTAATGACATCATACAAAAGTAATTCAAAGTTCAGTTTAATTTTATGGTCACTAAAGAATCAGAGCTGGACTCAGATAAATATGAGGGATTCACGTTTCTGTGGGAGCAGGATGGGAATTTTTCTGTTAAAGAACTGATCTGCTCTGTGTTTATGGACACAAAGGAACTGCTGAAAATACCTGAATTAAGAGTGATGCCATGGTGGATTAGAATGTAGGTGAGGCCTTTCAGTGGGACAGCTCAGATGAGAGCATCACTTATGTAAACATTGAGTCCAGTATACTCTGGGCCGTAAATTTTATGTGATTGATTTGAACAGAGCCTAACTGCTTGGCGTTTTTTTGTTTTTTCTTTTAATGTTCATCTGCCTGTAGGTCCTACTTTAATATTATGCTATTAGAAGCGCACACAGCATGAATAAAATGGGTTCTGATTTACAAAATCTGTGTGTTTGTTATTGCTTAAGAACACTGATGAGCTGTGGCAAGCCAGCTTTTAGATGGATAGCTATTGTAGTGAAAAAGAACTAATTGGCAAGATAGAGAAATTCTTTAGTAAAATTTGTGACAAGTAAAATTCTCCTCCAGCAAGGATTTTTAGATTTGTTCCTTTATATGAAAACATCAATATTAAGGTTTTTCAATAAAGAAATATTTCAGTGGGTTTCTTTCTGATTAACTTCAGGAACTTCTTTACTGGATATAATTTGGAAGCTTTCTGTGATGATTGTTAAAACTTCTGAAAAATCCTGACAGAAGCTTGAAAAAAAGTAAAATTTCTCAGCTCTTTTTTCTATCCAGTAGCTAAAAAAGGACTTTCAGTGTAAAATTATATATTTCAGATTAAATAGAGATGCAAGAATTGCCAAAGCTGTTTTTTTCTAGTAGCAGGTACAAAAGACATCATCTTTGACTATGGGTGCAGCTATGCTGAGAATGTAAATGCTTGTAAAATATTACTTAGTGAAGCTTTTTTTAAAAAAAATCAAGTGCCAATAAAGTACAGAATGCTCTCCTGGAAAAATTCGGTACCAGGTTTCTTACCAGTGTCTATGTGAATGTGCTATAGCAAACTCTTCTTCAGTACTGTCAATTTGTGTGGGTTGCTCCTTTCTTTTGGAGTTGATGATGAGAATTCAAAACCAATATTTTTATGCCTGTGCACAGAGTGATTCCATAAGTTGGACATGTTAATTAAAAAATACTTGCTGGTTCCTGCAATCCTGCACGTTAACACAGAGTTTCAGAAAACCAGTTCTGCACAGTTCTGGATGACTCAGAATTGATTGACCCTTTGCAAAAGCAAACAACCTTGTTTATGAGCACAAAATAGTTTCTTCTAAACAAAATTAAGCATCTCGCTATCTCTTTCTTCCCCTCCTCCATCCCCATAAAAGTTGTGATTTTGATTTCCAAAGCAAGAGGCATTTTTGATTTCCAAAGCAGGAGACAATGGAGAGGGATGCATTATTCACTACCTTCTCCAGTAAAACAACTAGAGAAGCATCCCATGGAACTAGTAGATGCCACGTTCAAAAGGAAAGGAAGTGATTCTTTATCCCATGTGAAGAAGCTATGCTGTGGAACTGGGGAACTGGAGACGTCCGTTCAGGAAGAACCCCCAACTGCTGGCAGTTAAATATTTGAAAAATACCTCTAGCTCAGGAGTATTCAAGAATATCACCCAAAGATAAGAATGATAGATATGAAGTCCAGCCAGTATTTACAGAGATGAGCCTCTGTTAAAGCTCCGATTTTTTTTTCATTAAAACTCATCTAAATTTGATGCACTAATTTATGAATCAATGATTCTATGCTTTCTAGATGTGCAGCTTTTCATAAAAGCACTGTTCATCCTCTTTATCAGTGAGAGCTTGTGGCTTGATGTTAGAGTTGCTGAATTTTCAGTATTCTGTGATCAGCACCACATGGGGCAGACAGAGCTGACAAAGGTGATGGTGAACATAACACTGAGTACACAGTGCAAAGGCCTAGACTAAGAGGAATTTATGTTTTTCCAAACATCCATCTTGATGAATAATTCAGTTCAATAATAGAGAAAAGGCTGATTTTCCTGGCCTCAAGATGTAATGCCTTCACACAAAGTTTCCAGCATGGCAAAATCTCTGTAGGGTGTCCAAAATGTTACTGTTATGCAAGCTTTAGTCACAGTGTTTGGCCTAGTTTTAAACTATGAGTTCTGTAAGAGTGGATCTATCAGCTCTTATAGAACTTCAATCTTAAAGCATTTTAATGTTACTTTAATATCAGTCTAATTTTTCTGCTGTGTGAATAAGAGTTGCAGAAACTGGAGTATGGGAAGATTGAAGTATTGTTTTTTTAAAGATTAGGCCCCGTTACTATATTAGTTCAATCTATTTGCTGTGGTTGACTTACTGTCCCAATTAGTTTTGTTCCACTTAAAAGTTGATATGAGCATAGAGCTGACATCCACTTGTATTCCAAGTTGTAAATCTCAGAAAGATCAACAAATTTTCAAAGCCATGCATTAAAGAACTACAATGAAGACTGGAAACAACTGTTGTTTAATCAAAATTTTAGTGAAGTTCCATAAGAATAATAAGAGACAATAATCCACAGACATTTAAATCAACTGAATAAGAACTTAAATATATTGCTTTTCAATAAAAATATCTAATTTTAATATTTTTGGATATTGCTACTTTCTCTTTACCATCTCTCCTTTTATTGTTGTTGTTTGCGTTGTTGTGGGTTTTGTTCTTGCTATCCTTGAGGTTTTTTGTTTGTTTATATGTGTAAAAGGGATTGAAACTATTAGTTTTAAATTATATTTTTGTGCTTTTTTCCCTCCCAATTTTTTTTACCTAGGAGGTGAAAAATGGAGGGAAATGAAAACTTTGCAATTAAAACTATGGGTCAATAGGGGAGCACTAGGCTAAGTGCTTGTCTAAGGTGTTGTATTAGTGTATAAGTAAATGTTTTTGATATCCTGTCTTGTTTATTTGACAACTGTGAGTGATTATTTATTTTCTGTAATTATAACTGCCAGAAAAACATTCTCTTAATCTAACGTGGTGGCTTCAGTCATTAAGGTGCTATAAATGGTGAGAAATCTCATGACTGTGATAGGATCCATAGCTGTATCTTCAACTCAGTTTCAGACACTTCAGAAATTGAACTCTTGGAAACTTTGCAGAGCACTGTTGCTGAAATTTGGATACCCAGACAGAGTCCATCTGTTCTGGTGCTGTACACTGTGCATCTTCCAGGGTCATGCAGAACTTTCGGCACCTCACAGCGTGGAGCTCTAGGAGTGTGGGGTCATAGTCTACAACTCTGTGGAGCTCCTGAAGTGGGAGTTAGTGAGTTTGGTTAGCGAAAGCACACTCCTTAAAAGGGCAAATGCATCAGTCACTGCTGCAGCCTTTTGCATGGCTGCCTGTTTGAAAAGTGGTTTTCTGCCTTGAGCCCAAATTCCCCTTCCATTAATGGAGAAAAGCCTTACAGCTTCCTGTGGCTGTCTTCATCCAGTCTTGCACAAGAGGGGAAAGAAGCTGAAACATTTTTCTCCTTTTCTGTTCTCTTCATAATAGCAAAAGATAGTTTATTCCTCTACCAGATGAAGACTTACTGCAGCTATGAGGAGTTAGAAATGTGGCTGTGTATCCTTGTACGAGTAAATAAGGGCTGTGACAGTCTTATCCACTGGCAAGTTAATCTTCAAAACCATTCTTTGTGCTGTAAAAAAAAATGTGAAGAAGTCAAGGTGAGGTGGAACAATTAGATTATTTATTCTAACTTCTTCAGTATATTAGTCCATAAATCATCACCAATTGAACTGAGTTGAAGGGCTTACCAATAGTGTATCATCCAAGCAGCATCTAGGTTTTGTCAAAATGACTTCTGAAACATAGAGTCTGACTTCTTTAGTTTATTCCAGGTGTTAATACTCTTACAGATACAAATTTGGCCTTGAGCTTCATTTTGTAGTCATTAATTTCTGTGAGAGCCAACCATAGTCTAGCAGACAGAATCACTGAACATTCTGTATACTATAGGTCTTTCACTGCAAGGTATTTCCCTCAATTTATGAATAAATTTCTGAAATTCTGTCCTATGAAAGAAAAAACCAGAAGAACACAATACTTCTAGGCTGATCACCACACTGATGTTGTACACAAAGATAAAACAGCTACTTGTACCCCAGGGTGACCCTTAATGGTCACAATCAGCCCTTTTTGCCCACAACCCTGATAAGAGCACTAGTCAGTTACTTGTCTGAGTTTTTCCACTCAGTCTAGCACTTTACAGAACTCTGTTTACCTTTGTCATGTCCATGGTTTTAGCAAAGGTGTTTTTAGATCCGTACTAAAGACTAAGTCAGACCCTCACCTCTGTTGGCTTGGCAGCTGGCTTTCCAATTTTTCTCTCCCTTAACCAGTTCATTCTTTATATAACACAGGCTTTGTATTGATGATTTATTTGTTTTTAATGAGACTCTTACACAATGCTACAAATTCTTTACCATGGCCATTGTATTTGTGCACCAACTTTTATAACCTGTTTTTGTGATTTATCAGTGTTTAACTACTAGAGGTGAAGCTTGACCAAAATCCCAGGCTGAAGAGTCAGTATTACTTTCTTTCTGTGATGAAGAAGTTAATGGGAGTAAACTTATCACGCCTATCATAAAAAATTCAGATTTGCCAACTCTTTCAGCTTGTATGTGAACATAAGTTTCCCAGTGGGAGCTGGGTCTGCACATGTACTGTCAGAAATCATCTCATACTTAAGAGTAGCAGTGTACAGCAACAGATTATGGTCTTCTAAGGACAGGGCTTTTACTTTGTTATGGATTTCCATGTGCATAAAAGTGATAAGGAGCAGATTGATAAAGAAACAGCAAACATCTTTCTCTTAAATGGTCTTTAAGATTTGCAGGAGAGAAGGTGAATAAATTCTTGTTGAAAACCAAAATATTGCACTGATGAACACTCTTCCTTAAGAGGGAAGAGAGAATGAAGGCAGTTATGAGGCACAAAATGGTAGGACTTTGATATGAGTGTAATAAAGATGTGGTGGAGGAAACTCTAAAGAGTAAAAGAGCTTTGCAGTTTTAATATTATATCAATGTTTCATTTCTAAATGCTTTACCAATGACAAACACACAAATAATAGATACCACAAACCTGAGCACTGTATCAGTTGTAGGTATAGCAGAACAAAACTACAGCAAAGCAACAGACTTTTTGTACTTTAATAACCTACGACTTGATTAATCATTAAATTGTCTATTAAACATTTATCAATACTTTCAAAATATTTATAATTAGGACTTTATTATGAAGCCAGTTTCCTCTTTACTATAATGTAGCACTGTGTGCCTGTGGTAGAAGGCATATCGTTTTAATGAGTTATTTATTCTTTTAATATAATCAGTGAACCTGAAATGATGGACTTTCTGAAATGGCAGTGTCATAATATATGATCTTGATAGAAACAGTGATCTAAAGAGATAAAGTTTCTTTTTATCAGGGGATGACAAGTCTAGGGTTAGAATACCGATAAGCTTTGATAAGCACAGGTGGAACTAAACTGAGTTCTGAGATGGCAAAAAAGCTGGCAGTCAAGCCTGATTCTTTTCCACAGTGAAGTTGAGAGGGTGGAAAATTATTCTGTATATATGTTCCTGGAGTGATATATGACTCTTCAGGCTCATTTAGAGCAACTCTTCTTGTACCAGAACAAAAATTGCTTAATCCAAAAGCAGACATGACCTCAACATAGAAGGAAAAGGAGACATACATACAACAGCAGTGATACTTGGTGACAACAAGGCTCCAGTGCATCCTCATTACAGTAAATTTCTGTCAAACAAACATAATCACTATCATTAATATACCAATAACACTGGTCATAATTTAAGTCTTAAACACCTCATTAGAAATTTCAAGCATAAATGCTGCTTACTGGCAAGAGTTCAAATGCAGAGACAAACCCTAAAAAGCGGAGGACCTGCCACAGTTTGAAGTGCAGGGATCCTTGTTTGCATAGCATTACCAAAGTTGGAAAAAAAGTTATAAAAAAAGGTTTAGACTGTAGCTAATTTAATGGTAGGGCAGATGATTTGTAGTTTCACAATTGCTCTGCAATGGGGACAAGATAAGCTTTATCATTAGATTATGGTAGTTTTCTAAATATAAAACAGCACCAGTAATGGCAACTCAGCACCAGCTCAACTAATGTGGTGCACTGCAATTGAATGCTGGTTTGCTGTATCATCTCTTCCTCTTTATCTCAGCTACCTGTGAGTATTCTGGCTACCATAACATGCTCCCTCCTGGTCCTAGGAATGTGGCAGTTGATAGATTGAAACATCCTTCATCGCACTGAAAGGAGCAGCAGGAGTGAGGAGGCACCTCTGCCCTGCCAGGTTACCAGGGCCAGCCTTCTTTTCTAGGTCTGACTGTGTGCAAACTAGGTTAACAGTGATATTAAATAAAGGGAAATGCCGTGCATAGTGCCAGGCATTTTCTCAGGCAAGAGACAATTCCCCAGTGTGAGGCTTTCTAGAATCCCTTTATAAAACTGCACATGAATGAACACTATTGAATGTGTTTAACACTCCTGATTTTCTGTGTGAATTTGATCAAAGGGAGACTGAAATCTCTCCTATTAAAAGATGAGAAAAAAACTCCAGGAAGCCATTTGCTGCTGCTGTAATAAATTGTCATTATTTTACTACTTTGTGAACTAAGAACAAAGCTATTTTGCTGGTAGAACAGCCCTGCTGTGTGTAGCTCTGAAGCCCATTAGTGACATGCTGCAGCAATTATTGATATTCGTCAAGATAGTCTTTGCTACTCCTTCCAATTTTCCCTTGTTGGGAATAGAAATAATCACTTTTTATGTTATTTCTTTGAAGATGCTGACTGAGTCATTGAGCCTGGTAAGAGCACTACAAACAATGTTTTATTGCCTGTCCAGTTCAGACCACCTTATGGTTGCAAGCAGGTTACTGTAATATCTTTGTAACAGCCCAGTGAGAAATTTGATATACTTAATAGAACTGCTCAATAGCAACATATGGGTGGCAAGAGCATAATGAAAAATAAAGCCTATTTATAAAGGACTTCACATATTTATGTGGTTCCTTTTACTGCTATGTGAGTTTGAATTACTCCCCACTGAACCTTTCCTGAGGTCTGGAAAGTTCATTCATTTGATGCTGGAGACTCAGGAGGTGAGACCACACTCTCTGAGTCTCTGTTGGCAGATAACACTGGGTTCTTCTGTAATTGCCTGGAAATGTTAACAAAATAGCCCTGTTACTGCCAGCAGTATTGACTAGATAATGGATAAATCAAGTAGTGGACTGTATTTAATTACCAAATCAGACAAGCAGTTTTGTGAATAGGGGAATAAGGAAACCTGGTTTCTTGTAGGTATTATCTGTGCAGTGGTATAGGCTGTGTATCAGATGTTAGATTCACAGCTGTCTAATAAAAACAGAACCCATTCTGCCTTTCTTTTCTCACAATGAGGGCTCTAATGGTATTTTTTCTTTGGCTTCCCCTACTCATGAGGTGATGAACATTTGAGATTTGCACTACACTGTTGGTTTTGATCAAAACTGGTCTACAAAATATGTGCAGGCAAATGGACAAAAATGGTGCAGAGAAGTGGACACTCACAGATACATATCAATGTAAATGCGCAGTGAGTATGAGTTACCTGTAAATTCATTTTTCTCTAAGAGAATCTCTGCTTCATTCGGCTAAAAAAAGTTGTGTTGCCATGAGAGGATGCAGGTTGCTGGATCAGGGATCCAGTCTGTCAAAATTAAAGCTTATTGGATGTTGTCTGCTCAACTGAACTACTGACAGTCCAGTTCTTTAATGAAGCTGGAATTCTTATCTCAGAAGGTATCTCTCCTGCTTTTATTTCCTAAGAGGCCTCATATACCTTTCTCTCATTCTGAGAAACAGAGAAGCATTGGTATCTATGTGCTTTTTAATTTACACTGACAAGAACCATTCTTGTTTTTATATAAAGTGTGCTTGTTCATGCAGGATTTTGCTTCCTTGGTTTTAGTTAGTAGGTATAAAACATCACAAGATCTTGTAAGAAATTAGGAGATTTTTATTATATTCATGCCTGACATTCCTTGATTTAAATATTTCTCAAATTCCTTATTCAGCCAGTCCTGGCTTGAGTCTGGCTTCACAGTCACTGTAAGACATTGCAGTAAGCTTTATCCACTAATGTCCAAAAAATAGCTTTCATTTCTCTGAGTGACACATCGTGACTTTACGGCATATGTGAGCATGTCAAAACATGGATTTTAGAATGGGATGCCTTGAATCTACCTCACAACTTCTTATATCTAGAGGAATCCCTTTTGCCGTTTCAGTGACCTGAAATACAGTTCCCTCCTCAGTGTTTGTATCAACACAAACTTTGTGTACCTTTTTCTCAGAACAATTTTGCCAACAGACTGTGGCAGAACATTCGTGTGACAGAACACTAACAGTGTTGATAGGAATCATCTTTTTTTTCAAATGATTCTAGCTAATTACTAGAGGAAAAGTAATCAATAAATTCACTTTTCTTACATGAACCAGCCCTTAACACAAAAGCTGATGACTTGTCTTGAAAATTGAAAAGTAACACGCAGGGCTCATTATGTGAAACAGATTTTAGAGTATAAGAAAAGAAGCCTCAGTTTAGTGGTACACAGTGACAAACATTTGAATTATTTGACTGTAAAAATACTTATATTGTTTATATTGTTCAAAGTTAATAAAATAAGGTATGTCAGTTTAGTGGAAAATTAAGCAGGATATCCCCAGACCATCCAATGAGTGGGGGAAAAATAGCATGTAATCTCTTTTTTAGGGTATATGATGAATTATTAAGAAAAAAAGATGAAGATACATCATACACATGTACATGAGGACATCAGGAAAGCTGCCCGGAGGATCAGGCTGTGTGTGTAGAAAAGGTGCTGAGGCAGAGGCCTATGCAATGAGCTGCCCAGGCTTGCTGTCTGCCTTTAGGAAGCCTCTGGAGAGGAGGTGGGAATAAGCTACCACCCAAATCTCGTCACTGTTTGCAGGTGGTGTTTATGGACAAGCCTTGTGGTCCCATCAAAGATAATAGGAACT
The DNA here is from genome assembly GCA_013400975.1 of Atrichornis clamosus. NCBI lineage: Eukaryota > Metazoa > Chordata > Aves > Passeriformes > Menuridae > Atrichornis > Atrichornis clamosus. Next base: position 201,011 of record WBMZ01000423.1, on the reverse strand, counting down.
TTTTCATTAATGTCTCTGTGATGTCAGTTCTTTATAAAATAGAGTTTTGATCTGGGTTCTGAAGTCCAATTTTCCCCTTGGTTTCACTGTCAGCATGTTCTAAAAAGATATTGATTTGGAAAGTTCTGCTGGATTTGCCTTTTTATGTTCTTTCTAGAAGATACAAGATGACATTGCCATTGCTAATGATGTGTTTGATTGTGATTTTTTCATATGTACCTCATCATTGTAAGTCAGGAGCTGCCTAACCTGGACGCTCTGGAGTTTGTTTTAGTAGTTTCTAGCTGCCAACTCAAGAAAAAAGGGCTGTTATAATCTGTTGACACCCAGCCGAAATTTATTCATTCTGTCACATAAACTGTGTTCTGAATAGGTTAAAATCACATTATTTTACTTTACTGTGAGCTTGTTTCTATAATGAGAACACTGGGTCTGTTTAGGCTTGAAATAGGACTACTGGCTTGTGTAAAGGCACTTCTGATCTTAATCTTTCAGCAGAACACTGTTCTGGCCTTCACCTTGAACATCCTTTCAGTAGGGAATTTTACCTCCATGTTAGGGCTATCAGACTCCTTGGATGTTGGTGGAAATGAATCAGAATGCAATCTCAGGAAAAATATGCCCAGATTACCAGCAGCACAACCACACACAGATATGTAAGGTTTTCTGTACTGTCCTGCTTCTCTCTGCCAACTGTGGGCAGTTCTGTTTAGCCTCTCAAAAATGCATATGTGTATTTTGCAGGCATAAGTAGGTGGATGGCACTTAGATGAGCTGCTTGCCTTTCTGGGTATCCTTCCAACCTCAACCATTCTGCAACTCTGTATGCACCAATAGTGGCCACTCTCCTTGAAGGCAATGTCTTCCTTCCAGCCAGTTGCATCTTTCATGCATCAGTTTTATAAATGGAGATGTTAGCACCATTTACCCGTAGAGTTCTTGGACATTTCCCATTGTCAGACCCTGCCTTCAGTTTCTCATGGTTTGCTAAAATTTACCTTGTGCCTGCTGCCCTACTCTATAAAAAGAATAGTTAATGTCTGAATACATCTTTAGTATTGCTTCTTGGTCTTATGGAGCTCTTCAGACTCTCTAGTGAGATCCTGGTTGGAGAATGAGACTGTCTCTATCATCTCAGGACTGAGTAACTCTATCTGTCAGGACTGAATAACAACATGGTATCAAAAGACCAATGGAGAAAATGCCCTTTTTTTTCCAGAAAGACACTGGCCTGCTAAGGAGGCATGATCCTGTGGGTCCTCCCTTTTTTTCCCTCACCTCTGCTCTGGACTCTTATTCAAGGCAGAGTAGCTGTGGATGTCCCATCCCTGGAAGTGTTCAAGAATGGGTTGGATGGAGCTCTGAGTGACCTGCCCTAGTGAAATGTGTCCCTGCCCACAGCAGGGAGATTGGAACTAGATAATCTTTAATGTTGCTTCAAACTTCCATTCTATGATTCTATGACTTCATCCTTCTTCCCTCTTTTATTTTTCTACCAGACATACAGCATTCCTGACTGATGAATAACAGAAAACAGCTTATAATTCTTGTGAATAGCTCATGAGTGAAAAGGTTTAAATATGGCTGAAATGGTAAAATTACAATATATTCTGTTAATTTGTATTTTTATTCCATATATCGTGAACCAAAATATCTACTTGAGCAATCTGTTTAACGATTTAGTATGTTATTATGTCCATTATGGTCAGCCTGGTAATGTTTCCAATGGTTAGCACATTGCCTGAAGAACCAGCCTACAAGAAAGGAACTGGACTGACAGTTCTGTGTAATTGTCTCAGTGGTGTTCTGAAGAATCACAGACTTTTACCTGTGAAATAGTTTTAATGAAATCAAACTTGCATTTCACTTGGTGCCTGGGCTCAAAGGCAATGTAAAGCACCCTATAGCTGAATGTAGTGTAGACTATTCAGGTTGGAATGTGATTTACACTTGCTGGGCTCCAAGAAGCAGTCCTTTAAATTAGTACAAGGACAACGTTGTTGGTGTTCTCAAAAGAGCAAGTACCAGTCTCATAACTAGCACTGTAACTGGCTTCTACAACTTAAAGTGCAAAATGCCATAGAAGTGCCTTTTCCCTTTAATTAAAGTTTGAACAGAAGGATAAGCTGTCTGGCAGGGCTTGTTCTCATCCCAGTTTAACTAAAGTATCCTATTAGCAGGTACTGTTGGAGAGTTTGGTAACTAAAAAGACACTGAGAGACTTTTCTAACTTTCTGAAGAAATGTTCTAAAAATAAGAATATATTCACTGTCTATCTGCCTATTTCATTTCAAATGCATCAAAGAGCTGGAAGTTTCTATCTGCATTTGTTAGCTTTAAAGGCAAGGTTTTGGTACAGCTGAACCAATTTAAGAACTGTTTTCTCCTTGAAAGACCATGTAGCCTACCAGTCCATCTTTCAACTAGGATTAATTCTCCCCATACTTTTTAACAAATTGCTTGTTGTGGGAATATTCGTTCAAAAACAGGACAGAACAAGACTACCTCATTATCTGACCACCATGAGACATTAGATAAATCTTTTCTGCCTTTATCTGTGCTGATCGATACAACCAAAGTTCCTCCAGACAGAATTTTCTCATGGAAGACTTTGAGTACCCAGAGAACTGAGCGAATCTGTAGCTCTGTGTAAGTGTTTGAGGAGAGCACAGTTTGTGTGTCTGGCAGACTGTCTCACTGCGATGCAGTGAGAGCAGTTGGTTTTGCTTTTTATTGATCAAGGGCAGCATCTCGCTCAAAATGCCAAGGGCCAGTTTTTCCCTAGGAACATCTTTAGTGTTCTATGCTAGAAGTCTATGCTAGAAGCAATGAAAGAGCAGCCATTGGAAGTGTGATCCCACTACTACAATGCTCTATTCTGAAGAGAGAAACACCAACTTATCAAGGCAGAGACACAAGTTTACTCGGCAGTTGCTTCTGGTGGCCAAAGATCCTCATCATAAATTTTTTGCGGCTCTCCTTTCACTGGAATTTTTCACCTCTTTAGGCCTATCAGCAGAAGAGAATTTCCAAGTCTTCCTTGTGTGATTTAGTGCAGACTTCACCAGAGTTTATTTTAGACTGTTGTGAGAGATGATGTATGTTAAGCTGTGACACTTGCATGGCTTAAATTGCTGCAACCATTTGCTGATCAAATATCTACCTGCGTGTTACTGAGTGATGCTTAAGAAGATGAGTTGTGCCAATCACACCCTCTTCCAAGACACTCTCTAAATAACAAAGTTAGCCCTCAAGCCTCCTGGAAAAATATTTATCCTGCAAGAAACTTCAGTATGAACTCTCTGTTCATCTATTCGTCTTAAAGATAGCATTCTCTTTCAGAATGTTGAAAAATTGCTGTCTTGAATGTAGTCCAGGTGAGAGCAAAGTGTCATGTAGGAAGCAGACAGAGAAGAAAGGGAGTTATCTTATTCCACATGGTGTTTTGAAAATAAAAAAGAATTTTTTTAAAAAAGGCAGTTGAGGAAGTTTGGAGACATTTGGTGCTTTCCCTATGAGTAGGCAAAAACAATGATGTGTCATTGAAAATATTCTTTCCTGTCACTAAATATTTTCTGCGCATTATTACTATTGAGTAATTACTATTGAGTAATAACTATTACTACTGCGCATATATACTATTGAAATTAAAAGCTCTCTAAATGAAGAGTTTGTAGGGAAGTGTTCAGCTCACCTGAATTTCTGTTATAATAGTTCAACTAAGGATTGTCAAAAGTAGGATCCTACTTGGATAAATTCTTTGTGTTGAGCATTCAGTAGCATGCACTGAAGAAAATGGAAGCAGGCACTTTCTCATGGCTTTGAAAATCACTTTTTTGTTTGTCTGTGTTGGAAGAAGCATGGCATAAAAATGTCACGCTTCTTAAAGTTTTGATCTAAATACTGAAGCCCTGTTCTTGACCCTTATATTGTGGGTGTCTCCATAAACTATTTCTAGCTTTTCCCAGCAAATCTCTCCTCAAAGACATAATCTGCATTGGTTTTACATACTCGCTAGTGACCCATGTAAATGTGTGCATAAAGTCCAACTGAAGCATAATAAACCCCATCTGTATTCAAAATGTGAGTGTACGTGACAGAAGGAAACCAACACAAGAACATATTGCTGGCTGTTGATTCTGACACTCTTCCCACACAATAATTTAGTGAGAAGAGCTACCTTGTAAGACTGTCACTGTCAATCTGGTCACGCTGTGGAAAGACAAGTAACAAATTCTGAAGGATCTAAGGCAGAGACATTTATCATCTCTAAAGCAAGTAAATGTCATGACAAAAGGCATAGGACTTCCCAGTAATTTAAAAATAACAAATATGCATCTTAGTATACACAACGTAGTACAAACCACAAGAGAGGGAGGAATCATTCTCAGCAGTGCCGACAGTGCTTGCAAAGATAAACAAGGAGAATCCTGAAACTTTTTATGTAGGCTTTTTTATCCAATATTATTGACTGATCACACAACAAAGGGCCAAGAGTCTCCGTGTTTTAAATGTTGTCTGACTCCGAGTCTTATCGGATGTTAACCGGAGACGGTTTTGTCTATATCAAGAACAAAATTTTCATAGAATCATTTAGTTTGGCCTTTAAGATCGTAAAATCCAGCCATTAACCAAACACTGCCAAGCCCACCCCTCAACCATGTCCCTAAGTACCACATCTCATCTTTTAAATACCTACAGGGATAGTGACTCAACCACTTCCCTGGGCAGCCTGTTCCAATGCTTTGTTCACCCTTTTGGTGAACAAATTTTTCCTAGTATTCAATCCAAACCTCCCTTGGTGCAATTTGAGGCCATTTTCTCTCGTCCTATTGATTGTTACTTGGCAGAAGAGGCTGACCTCCACCAGGCTAAACCTCCTTTCAGGTAGTTGATAAGGTCTTCTCTGAGCCTCCTTTTCTCCAGGCTAAACACCCCCACCTCCCTCAAATGCCTATCAGACTTGTGCTCCAGACCCTTCCACAGCTCCATTTTCCTTCTCTGGACACTCTCCAGCACCTCAATGCCTTTCTTGTAGGGAGTGGCCCAGAATTGGATGCAGCACTTGAGGTGTGGCCTCACCAGTGCTGAGTACAGGGGGATGGTCACTGCCGTGGTCCTGCTGGCCACACTATTGCTGACACAGACCAGGATGCCATTGGCCTTTGTGGACACTTGGGCACACGCTGGCTCATGTTCAGCTGGCTGTTGACCAGCACTCCAGGTCCTCTTCCACCAAGCAGTTTTCCAGCCACTCTTCCCCCAGCCTGTAGCACTGCCTGAGGCTCTTGTGACCCAAGGGCAGGACCTGGCACTTGGGCTCGTTGAATTTCATATAATTGGCCTCAGCCCATTGATCCAGCCTGTTCAGATCCCTCTGTAGAGCCTTCCTACCCTCCAGCAGATCAACAATCCTACCAAACTTTTCGTGTTGTCTGCAAATTGACTGAGAGTGCACTCGATCACCTTGTGCAGGTCATGGATAAAACCCTGGGGAACATCACTAGTGACAGGCCACCGACTGGGTGTAACTGCATTCACCACCACTCTCTGGGCTTGCTCATTCAGCTGTTTGGGTTTTTTTTTTACACAGCAAAAAGTAGACCCAACCAAGCCATGAGCAGCCAGTTTCTCCAGGAGAATGCTGTAGGAAATGATGTCAAAGGTTCTTCTAAAGTCTAGGTAGACTATATCCGCAGCCTTTTCCTCATCCACTAAGAAGGCCACCTTGTCATAGAGGGAGACCAGGTTGGTCAAACAGAACCTGCATTTCACAAACCCCTGCTGGCTGGGTCCTGTCCCCTGGTTGTCTTGCACATGCTGCATGATGGCACTCAAGATGATCTGCTCCAACCTTTCCTGGCACCAAGGTCAGACTGAAAGGCCTGTAGACCCCCAGATCCTCCTTCCAACAGTTCTTATGAATAGGCACCACATTTGCTAAATTCCAGTCAACTGAGACCTCCCCAGTTTTCCTGGACTGCTGAGCACTTCTACAGCTCCCTCAGCAACCTTAGGTGGATCCAATCCCATCTGACTTGCAATCTTTGGAAAATAAAGATAGCTAGAAATAGCAGTTCAATTCCATGGAAACAGAGAAATCTGCATATTTTGTTTCATCCTATTATAGAAGGAAATTAAAATTTTTTAAAACTTTTCTCTCTCCTCTTTTTCTGAGACTCCACATATGCAGTAGTCACAGTGGTTTGGTGTGTGTGGACTGCTCATGTGTTCCCAGGTTCAGTAAGTGCTCTCAGAACAATTCTACCTAAGCTATCCTCCTTTCTTAGCAAGGTGGAGAGAAAGTTGAGGCTGCTTATCTGCCTCTCAGTCAAATCCTCAAGCCTGCAATATGCAGTGTGTGGCACAGTGGCCAAAGGTGGAGGGAAGGCTGTTGTTGAACATAAATCCTACCATGAATCAGGGAAACCATCCTAACAACACTGTCAGTAGCACTAGCACACCTCTTTGAAACATTTCTGTTTCAAAAGGTAAATGTGTCAGGGGCATTTTTTGGTTTTGACTTGATGGACAGTTATGCTGTAGCTCAATTTTTTTCTCACTTATATGTCTTAGTAGTCCTGATTGCTAAAAAATGGAGACTAAAAGTAGCATCCTGTACTTGCCTGTGCCTTCCATATGCTGAAAACGTTATAATCAGCTTCTGATCTTGTATTTAAAAACAGCTCCCAAATGAAAATTTGGCTAAGTGCAGATGTATGTCTAAAGTGTTTTTGCACATATGAGGTCAACCCTGTTTAGGAAAACCAGAATGAGACTGATAATCACCTCTGTTAAGAACTTAATTTATTCTAGTGCTATAACATATTCCTATCACTCATTTGTCGTACTCATTGCCAGCTTCAAAGGCAAAGTGCAATGCAACTGCTTGTGTTATAGGATGCAACTTTCTTTCACAAAGGCAGAGCCTGTATAAAGCAGACAAAACCACTGAAGATTAAATGTAGGTCTATGGAATAACAACCACTGTGTTCTCAGCGAAACCAGCATTAGATACAGGTTTCAACACATGATTGTTCTGCCAGTTCTTTAGGTGTGGGTCAGTCTAATTTCCTCTAAGACTCTGTCTGCAACTTGTAACAGTGATAGTGTCACATGTTCTACTGTACGAAATAGATGTATTTTCAATGTTACAAATTGGCGCAAACTGCGTATATTTCCTTTACTGTGCCTATTTCAGGCTCCTTTAATAATCGACATAAACCCCACATTTTTAATGGCCTGGATATAGTGTCATAAAAAGTTGTTTAGAATTGTCAGTGGAAACAGGTGTTAAAAGGAGTTGTCACTGGTTAATCCACTTCTTACGGTAATTAAACTGCTGGTGACACTGAAACCAAGCCTGAAGGGTGTGATGCTGAGAAGTGGCATATCCTTCACTATCTGTTAATGAGCTAAATCCTCATCTGATGTCACACTTCATTTAGGAAATGATTACTGGAAATTTCAGACTACATATCAGTAAAACACTTAGTGGGTGAGGATGAAAGGGGCCCCTATAGGTCATCTGGTCTAACCTCTGCTCAAGGAGAGTCACTAAGAGCCAGTTGCTAAGGGTCACATCCAGACTGGCTTATGATTGTTTCTAGGGCAGGAGATCCCACCATTTCTCTGGGCAACCTGTGACAGTGCTCAGCCAACCTCACAGTGAAAAAGTGTTTCCTGATGTTCAGGAGAAGCTTCCAATGTCTCAGTTTGTGCCCATCACCTCTGTGTTATCACATTCCGCTTACTTCCCCACTGACAGAGCCTGGCTCTATATCCTTTGCACCTCCCTTCATGTATGTATACATATTGATAAGGTGCCCTTGAGTCTTCTCTTCTCCAGGCTGAACAGTGCCATCTGTCTCAGCTTTTCTTCACAGGAAAGATGCTCCAGTTTCCCTTAATCTTGCTTAATGACAGTGGCCCCTCTGCTGGAGGGGCCCTCTCTCCATTATGTCCACCTCTCTCTTGTACTGAGGGGCCCAGAACTGGACCCCGCATTCCAGGTGTGGCCTCACCAGCGCTGAGCAGAGAGGATGAGCTCCTTGGATGTGCTGGCAATACTTAGTCTAATGTAGCCCAGGATACTGTTTGCCACCTTTGCAGCAAGGGTACATTGCCGATTTGTGTCCACCAGGAACCCCAAGTCCTTTTCTGCAATGCTGCATCTGAAAGGAGAAACAGACCATCTGTATTTGCGTTGTGTTTTGCTGTTGCTTTGATGTGAGTGTGTCAGGTATAATTTCTGGGGCCTTGTTGTGGTTGGTAAAGAAAATATTTTCCTTTCTTTACCCTTAGTCATTAGATGAGCTAGCCTGAAAGAGAAAGACCAGCACTATATTAATTCTGTGGAAGGTGACAGCAGAAGATTTACATAGTGGATAAACTTAGGTGCTTTGGCTTCTCTGTGTTTACCATGAGTTCATTAGTCATCCTGTGATTAGAGCATGTTCTTTTGCCATGAACAAAGACCTGGCCTTCATCTCGGCCCCTCTTTAAATGATGACCTTAAAGACAAAAAGGCCTCCTTGTAGCCATTGGCCTGCATAGCCACAGTCTTGCTGGAATAAATGTTTTTCTTCAGTAATTGGCATGGCACAAGGTTAGTAGCAGCACTTTATGTCATGGTAACATACTAGAGATATCGGAATTGTTTAAAATTCCATATCATAATTGGTTTCAGAAATGGTTTAAATTGCCGTATAAATAAAAACTCCAAAACCTACTCTAAAATTAAAAGTGAAAGCTCTGTGACAACAGTTGTACATTTTGATTTTTCTATGTCACAGTGCATTGTTCATTAGCATTTGTATTCTTTTTCAGTCAGGATGATAAAAGACCTATAAAGCACTGTAAAAAAAAAAAGCATAACCAAGGCAAAATGCCCTTCTTCAGAGCAGCTACCTTATATTTTGAAATGCTTCAAGTGGGGGAAGGTCTTAGAAAAACATTATGTGAATAAGAGATGAGAGAAATCCTCATGTAGTTTTCTAGCCCAAGGAAGTCTTTAAGAAGAACAAAACCAAAATGTGGAGCAGAAGCATAGCTGCCATGTTGTTTGCTATCATCAGCCCTCACCTTATGTTTTTGCTATAAAAAGAAAAAATGTTGTCTCTGTCTCCACTTACTCTCACAGCTCTGGGAAAAAAGAGCACCATAGCTCAGGGAGTCACCTCAGTTCAAAGGTCCAATCTCAGACAAAAAGGAAAGAATTAAGATGTAGGGAGTGACAACTTTCTGTCTTTTAATTTTAGCAAAAAGACATGTAAATAATGCTTATGTAACACTGAAGAAATATCTGAATTTAGTTTTTTTTAGAGCAAGTGTTACAGGAGTACGTGGTGGCTTGGTAGAAGTAGGGAAACTAGTCGAAACTGGTTCTGCTTGAACAATTAAAAATGTAGTTACCATGGACATCTGATGAGCTGGTGACAGGGAAATGCATTACGGGATGGATTTGGGAAACAAACAGAGCAGAGGAAATGGAAATAAAGCCCACTGGACTGAAGGTCACAGATAAAGCACTAATTTGAATCCACAGGGTTTTCTGTGCATGTTCAGCTCTAATATCTGCAGGAGTTCAGAAGATCTTCACATACAGAAAGATGATATATTAGTGAGGAACTGAGAGATCATTTCCCACAGAGAAAATGTTCAGTTCTGAGTGGAAATAAACTGATAAAGTGCTATACATAACTTGACCTAGTCTGTGTGGTCTTGCATGTGAAAGGGTCTCTTTTAACCCAGTTTGCTCAGGTTATTTGTGTCAAAGGTAATTGCTTTATTTGTGCCAGTGAAGCATTTACAGAACCAGCTGCTTGGATTATGTTTTAATGCTAAATTAAAACATACTTAGGGAAGCATGAAGACTCTACTATTTACAGACTCAAGGTTTGTAGTCAGTTAAGGTCAATGCAAGTTGCAGTGACCGTAGCTGTTCTCAAGATTGGGTCTTTACTCATTAGAATCAGCCAGGATATTGCTTAAATTCTGCCTCAGTGCTGGCACTTTCTCTAGATCCTACTTAAAGGTTGTCCCAGTGCAACATTTCTTTGAAAAGTACTAATCCCTAAAGAAATGAATGGGATAAAGGATAAAAGAGACAGGCTGAGTCACATCCTTTCACAGAATGTCCTCTCCTAAAATTTGTGGAAAGAGAAAAAAAAAAAAAAAAGAGGACGGTGGAAATAAAATAATTGTCCTAGGGGACATACTAAAAATGTTATAGTCACTTCTGGTGTAGAGCACAGCAGATAAACTGTGGCTTGTTGCCAATATTTTCTTCTCCCTGAGATTAAATCAGAGCAACTGTGAAATTATTCTAATATGAGCATGCAGTCCTTTAATTTTATTTTTTTTTAAATATAGTTTCAGTGTACAATAAAATACAGTTTGGACTAAACACTTCTACCACCCTTTTTTTTTTTCAAGGCAACAAATGTGTGACGCAGAGCTCTAAGTGTCTAAAATATTTTCTGGATTATTTGTGGAGAAGTAGATGCACTAGCCTGACTATGAAGTGTCAGCTGAATTTCTAGGGCTACCCTGTGTTACCTGACCTACATACTGCTTCTGTCCTGGACCACACGAGCTGTGCAACTTCCCTGCTTTATCTATGTGATACCATATTCTTTAAAGTCCAAATGACCTCAAAGTTGTGTAATTCTTTTCATGGGAATTATATATCTTGCAAATGAGTTTTGCAAAGTCCTGAAGGGTTGTCTTACTAGGTATCAAAGTTATGACTGTTAAAATACTAAGAGGAAATTCTTATGGTCCAGAGGACAACTAGAGTACCATATCAGCCAGGGAAAATTTCCACTCACAGCCAATTGTTTAAAGCTGAACATGTGAGAAGCATAGTTAGACCAATGCTGCCTTTTTCTTAGTCATGATTTTCTGCTTAGTAGAGGATTTTAAATAGTTTCATACATATTGGAAAGCTCGTATCCTGTAGACCTGAATTATTCCTTATGCTTGCTCCTTGCAATATATTTCCTTGCAGTTTTATATTGAATCAAAAGGAAAAGAACTTGGCCTAAAGGTGCAGCACTGTGGTTCTGAAGATTCCACTGGGTTACAGCTCAGCAACAGTGAAATTAAATTCAAAGACTTCGTCTTGTGGGGAAGTAGCCATGGCATACAACTGTAAAGAAAATGTAGCACTGAAAAGGTTTGCATTAGTTATTTTATCATGTCAAATGTATTAATTTATCATGTCATTTAGCAGCAGAAATCTCTTGATTCACATGCCTCTGTGCTGTTCGGTGCAAGGTGATAGGTCCTTCAAAGGGTAGACAGAAGATCCATGTTGGTGTTGGACACAGATGGCACTGCTTATTCAGTGCCACCTGAACAGAGGATGACCCGCAAATAACCTGTGAATGTCCAGATTGGAAGAGTGGACATCCACATCTTCTCGCAATCCCTGCAATATTATTCCAGTATCCAAAACTGAAGTTCAGATCTGCTATTCAGTGTTTGTTCTTATTTTTTAAACAGTATTTGCCTAATGAACTTTGAAGTCATGACAGCGAAAAGAAAAAGGATGAAAAACTCACAAAAATACACAGCTGAGCTGTAAATCAAATTAGCTTATTCCTGGAGTTACTTTTTCAGCAAGTTTTCCGGGATCCTATTTCCTGGCAAGTATTTATGTCTTAAATGCTATGCAATTTCATTTAGTGTTCAAGAAATTAAAACCTTTTATGAAGTTTGTAAGATCCAACTCAGGCTCTGTGAGTGTGAAAAAAGAAAAGTTAATAGTTTCTACCTCAGGGTAGAAATAAGGTCAATTTACATCTGTTTTACTGATAGAGTAAATGAGGCCATGGCAGCAGGAGGTTTTGCCTTATAAAAGCGTCTTTGAGCTAACAGAAGTTAAATGCTTGTGTGTCCAGGTAAATACATGTGTGGACTAACCTTTGGTAAATCAGTTTTAGAAAGAATTGTAATTCTTTTAGAAACAGGAAAGAAGCCATATACATACATATATAGACCTTGAAGGAATGTGAAATACTGTTATGCTGTCCCAATGTATTACAGGAAAGATGTTATTGCCTTTATATTAAATTGCATAGGAGTCAGACTAGGACAGCGTTAAAGATAGTTGAAACTCTTTGGGAGGGGTGTTGGGCAGTGGGAGAGTCTGTACAAACTTCATGCTCCCTAGCATTACACACCACTTAATGAGAAGCCTTGCTAAACTCCTCACGGACTGAGGTATTGCCTACGGCAGCAGGCAGCTGCTTCACAGTGTCAGTATTTGTCTGCAGCAGTAGAAATAGCACACACCACAAGAGAAAACGTATTGTGTGCAGTTAAGAAAATATTGGCTCAGTTTGTAGCCCCAGGAATCAGAATTTGGTAATGTCCTGCACAGAACTTCCATCTTGTGATTCTTGCACATAGTTATTTGATGGATCATTGATGCTTGTGACAGACAAAAAATGATTAGAGAAGTATTGACATTTATTCTGGGTAAAAGCTTTTGGCTGATTTTCATTTGAGATTTCAAATGACCTGATATATTTTGTCTTGTTGAGCATAAATACTAGAGCAATAAATTTTCTAATCTTTCTCCTGAAAAAACTGTAATGTACTGCACATGCAAATAAAAATATAGTTTTCATGTCTTTTTAATAAGATGACTGTCTTGCTGCTGATGTTCATACTCCTTGTTGAGAAATATTCACCTTGGAAATCGTGCACTACCCCAGAGAGATTTTTGTCCTACAGTCAGATGATGTATTTAAGTGTAGTGCTTAAGCTTCCTGTAAATTAATGTTGTTTTCTACAAATGTGCAGTACAAATGCTAATCTGATGTAATGCCAAAAGAGGCAACCGAAATGTTATGATGTGACCTTTAATGGATGTACAGTTTCCTAGTACTAATTGTGTCTGTGGGACTTCAAATTCACCTTAAACTATTTGAGAACAGATATTAACCCAAAGTTTTACTCGTTTTTATCTATAAGCCAGGCTATTATCTTCGATGATTTGCTCCACTGCTGCCCTCAGATAACCCCATCCTATTGAAGTCAGCAGGAATTTGCAATTAACTTGGACAGAGCAAGAGGACAGTCAGTACACTGAATTTTTCACTTCTGATGTTCCCCGAGTTTCAAACTCTGATCAAGAAATATTTCAATATGTCCTGCTATATTGCATCTGCTTTTCATTTCTCTTAGCTATAAAATCTAAAACTCCTTTGAATACTGTTCTTGGTGTGGATATCTACTGAGCAAGCAAATGGTTCACCCCCTATGCAGCCTATTTTTTTGGGGAAAGTCCCAGCCTGCAGGGCTTTCCCTGGCCTAATATGATGTTTTTCTAGTAACAACCCATCACATATAATAAAGAAATATTGAGGGTTTTCTTAGACCTGTTTGAGGTGGAGATACTGGGATTCATTAATCATCTCTGGCTGTAATGTGGATTTACCTGAATAAAGTACAAAATATAATTGGCTGTCTTGTTTCAATGTACCAGTTCGTTTTTCATTAGCTTCAGACGTGTCTTTCACACACCCCTAAAAAATTGCTCTTTGGCCAAAGTCATCTTTGTCTCAATCAGTTTGAAAACTAAGACAGAGGCAAAATTCTGTCGCAGTTGTATTGGTGAAGATCTGTCTCAGTTCCTCCAGTAAAAGTGAGCTGACAAAGCAACACAACAGTGAAAAAATACAGGTGACTGCTTCCAGCTTTTGGTACAGTATCCGTGAACTTTGTCAAGAGAGCCTTAAAGACTGTTTGGTAATGATGTAATGTTTAAGAAGGAGAAAGACCACGTACTTTCGGCAGCTGATCAGTAGTATTGACTGGAAGATACTAAGTGAGCTGCATGAAGCAGACATATCATGTATAAATGGCACATCATCACAGACAAATTTGTCTTTGCCATTTAAAAACTGTGAGTAAGTTAAGATGCCTGTGCTTTGACATGAAGTGAGAGTACTTGTGACCTATTTGTCTGTTGATGATGCATGAAAACTGACAAATCTTCATCTTGGTCTGAAAAAGGCATTGGTTGAAACACATTCAAAAGCTAAAACACACCGATGGTTTGTCTAGTGCAAAGAGGAGAAGAATTTGTGAGGAGAAGAAGTTGTGTATAGCTGTATATACAATAGTACTAGAAGTATGTTGGTTCAGGTGGGAGATTTTTTCTGAAGTTTTCTGGGATAAAAAAAGGAGGTGACTGCTTTGGTTTCTCCCAAAGACATTTGTGTTTGCATCCGTGCTGTAGATTCTGTGTTTTCTTGAAGGACCTGTAGCTATAATGTTTGGGGGTAGAAAGCTGATCAGAAAGGGCATAGCTGTGAGAAATGGAACAGAAATGTTCACAGCTGCTGGGAACATACAGGGAGTACATGCAGGTTGTGACAGATGTTCAGGGAAAAATGAGTGACAGAGGCCTGGAAATTTACCTTTCTTTTGGGTTTTCACAGTGCAAATTCAGTATCAGTCAGAAGCTCATGGCTTCAGGCTAATCATTATTATGCCTACATCTTTCCAGAATAGTGCTGCCACTGGCAACTGCTGCTTCTGCTCTTCCTTTGGGGTTGCTTCCTCTGTGCCATTTCCTGTGCCCCTTTCAGTTTCAACTTACCGCAACCTTTCTTTTGTCCTTGCAACCTGTAGGAGTGTCAAATGGTTTGGGATGGAGTCCAGGATGGAAAGAATAAAGGAAACAGTAGTGACAGTAGGATCTCTGAGCTTATGGTACTGTTTGGCCATAAAAAGGAGGGAATGCTTGTCACAAGAACTTCATAGGAGAAAATGCTACATGGAGTAGTATGGTACCATGGTCGGAATGGATTAGATCAGGGCCAGCAATGACAATTGTTTCATTAGTTCTATTTCACATGCTAGAACTGTGGATGCTGGTAGAGTATCATAAAGAGATGTTGTTTACTAGAGAGGCAAGACACAGCTTGCTTTCTGGGAACTTTTGTCTCTCTCAGGTGCCTCTTACAATGTTTTGTGGGCTTGAGGTTGACACAAAGAAAATGTCATCTCACATATGTGCTGTGAGTTTGTTTCTCACATTCACTTGCATTTATGAAGGTGACAAAATTCCAAGGAACTATCAGGAATTGGGTGGATTGCTGGATGCTGTAACTCTCAAAGGTTTCCCTCTAATCAACACAAATATCATTACACAACTATTTTCTATCTACACTACTGCAATAGAGTATTCCTAAGGGCCATAATGTGATGTATCTGCAGCAGGAGGTCTAGCTCACATTGTTGTTTCCTTTATGATACAGTGCTGCGCTTGTTGGCTTCTTCTTAAGGGACATTCAGAAGTGGTGAAAGGAATTTTTTTGTGTTTTCATTACTAAAGGGATTATTAAATGCATAGTCTGTCATAGTGTTTTTCCTGTTTATTTGATCATACAACAGTCAGTGATGTTTCTCTTTTGGATGATACTCTTTCAATAAATCTGGTGGGAAAGAGAAGAGTATTCTCCAAAGCAAACACTTTAATGGCCCAAAGAACTGCCAACAACTATAAGTCTATATATACTACTAAGACAACTAAGTCTATATATACTGATTACAGACAGTGCCAACACTCTTTAAAAAAAAAAAGTGATGTGTAGCATGATGGGCTTTGATTGGTTCTCAGACTTGGTATTGGATCAGGGACATCAAAAGCTGAGAAGAACTTACTGCTGCCATTTGAGTTAAAAGGTTGTTTGGTAGTGGTAAGGTATTATTACACGTTTTCTATGGCCCTCGTACAGAAGGAACATTATAAAAAGCCGTCTGTGTATTTTAAAACTAAGTATTGGTATCCAGTGTTCTGTACATGGTAGGGGGAAAAAAGTATTCACTTATTTTATTTCACTGTTGCCAGCACTGTTTCCAAACCTCTTCATAAGGGAGAACAGCACAATATTACCTGATTTTAAAGTAGGGATAAGAAGTGTCATTGCCCAGTTTCATCTGCTTTCTTATGAGCTGAAAGGACTCAAGCAAAGAAGATAATTTTGGGGCAGTAGGTCTAGTCAATAGAACATAAAACAGCTGTCCCATGGTCTGGACATGATTTGCACAAGGATCTTGGGCGCCAAATAATTGCCTCTTTAAAATACATACCTTAAAATTCTGCTAGTGCTGAATATTGCATTCTGTGGAATTGAGATGTTTATATTTCCCTATAGAAATTATAGTTTTAAATGTGAAAACTGGCTGAAGGGAGTTACACTTTCCTCCCTTTTTTCTTCAAGCCTTTCCACCTATGCAAACAAACACTTGTCCTTTCCCAGATATCTCTGTTCATGAGGCATGTATCTTTTCCTCACCATTACACAGAGGGTACCTGGCTTGAATCCTGACTTCTACCCCAGATTTCTTTGGTATATTTCTTTGATACTTTACCAAATGTTAGAGAGAAACATGAATGCAAATTTTAATTACATAGGGAGCAACAGTCCTCGAAGATGAATCAAAATGAGGAGTCTACTACAAGGACAGTATTTATTTAATTATATTTAATTTGTTTTTCTGATTTAAGTAATTTTTCTAATTTAAACACTGTTTTTCATAAACTTCCAAGGGTAATATGCTCACTGGAGATTGAATTCTCCATCAACTCAGTCATTCCTGTGGCCAGAGGCAAGGATTGAGAGAAAAAAAAGCAAATGACAATATCATCCAGTACGTGCTCTGTGAAAGCACCTAGAAAATATACTCTCAAATTCAGGGACACAAAACCAGAATTGTAAATGACATCATGACACCATGCATTAGGGGAGGAGAGCCCTTCCCTCAGTATTGCAAGGTTTTGTAGCTAATCAAAATCACAGTGGTAGACTAATGCAGGAACTGCTGGGAATGATCTTTCATACTTGCCTGGTTCTTGTATTTCTCCCTGCATGCTCAAAGTTAGCCAGTGTTGGAGACCATATATTTGGCTCGGGCTTTGAACAAATCTGAAATGGCTGTTCTTGAATTCTTTTCTTCTGGACAGTTACTTTGTTGTGTGCTCAATCATTCGGGTTACTTACAAAGCTGCCTTTGGCCTTTGAGTGTCTGAGTCCTGCAGTGCTGACGCACACGTCATCCCCGGTGAAGAGAGCAACTCTACCAACTGTCATGCTGCTGTCTGGCTCTTTATAAATAAGAGTTTGCTTATAGAAAGTGAAGAACAGCTGAAGCCAGATGAGTAAGGTGTCAGAGAGTCATTCAGCAGGAAATGACAGCATGCAATGTGAGACAGATAAAAATGTAAATTAGTAATCCAAATATAAATGAGGAGTTTTGCCTCAGGAAGAGTTAATGAAGGAGGCTGAGAGCAGATGCCACAACCTAGGCAGAGTTTGGAAATATGGCAGCAGAAGAGGATAACCCACTATACAATATCAGGCAGAGAGCAGAGATGATGATCAAGAGATAAGAACATGTGAAGGCTGAACGGGTTCAAGTAGGAATTTTTCTGTGAATTGCAAAAGATAGAAAAGATGGAAGGATATATTTTGCAGTTCTATTTTATGTCTTTTTTAAAAGACAATTGATGTCTCTCATAAAATTGTGTTACGTGACTGCGAAGAAATTTATGTAGGAGAGTTTTTTAGGAAGAGATATAGAAATGATCCAATAGGTTGTACAGTGAAGAAGTTAGCTTTAGGCTAGAAACATAGTAATGACAGAAATAAGGCATAGAAAAGGTGATGATTCTTTTAAACTCCTGGACTCAGACAGTAATGTCTGACAATCCACAGGCTTCACGCCCCCACTTTCAAGGCAGCAGAACTGTCTAAGCTGCAGTCCTCTGTCAGTCCATCGGGGCAAGGTGAAACTTCATCAGACTGCAGTCTGGTAGTGTGCAGCTGATGCTGTGAATCAGCCCTGTGGTGATATAATTCTGACTGAGCCCTTAGATTTTAAGGATGGCAAGCACAAGAACGAAGAGACCTGAGGCGGGAGGATGCCTTAACTTTGTAATCCTACATTACACTTCAGTTTAGGGGGACCCCTCAGGAGATACTGTTACAACTGTATAATGAATTTCCTTCATGATCTCCCTTGCTGCTTTTTTCTCTGATCAGGATGTCAGCTTCCCTGTGAGATCACAGCACTGTCACTTAGAGTAATAGTGCCTTGGGTTCTTTTCTGCTTCAAATTACTTGCTTTTCATTTATCTGCTTCTTTTCAGAGTGGCTCTGATTGTTTTTATTTGTTTTAAATTCCTGTCTTTAAATTCGAATTAATAATTTTGCCTTCTACAATGCTCAGGTCATTTGTTTAGGAAAATCATTTGTTTCCCTCCTTAGCTGACTTGTTTTGTTAACATAAATAATTCATTTAGTTTTATAACCTGCTAATCTGGAGGATGCCATTAAACTAAAAGGTTACTCTCTTAGATAGTAACGATCTAATTGGCCTTTTAATGTTGCATTATAGATAGTGTAAGTGATTATTTCATTTGATTAGCAGTGCAGGGATCTGCTCTGTTACCACAGGGACCACTTTTATTTTTCCTCAGGGGTCAAGGAGTGGCAAAGCAGGCAGAACAGAGAGACAAGAAAAACTTAAAAAGAAATATATAGCATTCAGATGGGACTCTCCTGCCTGAATTATATTAATTTCTAAATAAGATTTTTTTTTTGTAACCAGTGGCAATTAAAACCAATGACTCAGTGCTTGCCTTGATGTTCAGTAAAGTATGATAATTCAACTGTAAACCACTTGAACAGTAATGGGAACAGAAGAGAGAATGAGTTGAGAAAACATAGCAATATTTTGCTGCTACTGGCACAAAAAGGCTAGAAAGCAAGGAGCTGGACTTGCTTTGGAATCAGAATTTAGAAGAGTTGCTGAAAACGTGGTCAAATTATACCACATGTGACAAGTAAAACAAAAAACCCAAAACCGACAGGAAAATGCTATAAAGAAGGAGTGAAAAGAACCTATTTTTAAAGTTGCTGTACAGCTTACAAAACAAGAACCCACCACAGATTTTATCCTGTTATTTCTTCTTGCTTTGTGCAATACCTAATATCAACAGGTGTTTTACAACTCAGTAAAGAGGAAATAATCCTAAAATCAGATTATTTTATGGGATTGCAGGCTGTGAGCAGTTTGAGTGCAGGTAGATTCTGAGTCAACAAATTGGGAAAATACTTTATATTAAGTTACAGGGAAGTGACCAGATAAAAGGGCTATATTTTTTTGAGCTATATGAATCATATTTGATAGAACAAGTCAAATAGTTAGGAAGTCTGTGTGCTTTTTTTTATGATCATTACTGGGAACTCTAGGGAAGGTTTTGGACATGTAAACTTAAAATCTGCCTTCTGGAGGTGCCTGTGGCTATGAAATTCCACTAAGTGTATCACATCTCAGTAGTGAAAAGTAGGGTAGGTCTGTGGCTGTTCAGAGAAGGCTGAGCTGATAACTATTAATACACTTAGTTGAAATCCACTGTCATTCAAACAAATTTAATGTTCTTCAAGCTGGTGTTTCTTGATGAGGCAGACGTAGAATACACCTCTTCACCACCTCTAAATGTGACTACAGCCTGCCTCTGTAACAACAAATAGATATGGGAGCACATCCACAGATTTTACTAAGGACTAAATCAGGCCTTGCAGCAAGGCTGCTGAACTTAGCAAAACCTGAGAGTAAAGAGGCAGAAAAACTTTTCTGTAACCATACAAAATCCTAATAAAAATAGCAACAAACTGAGTTGTGACTTTTGCAGACATTTTTAGAAAGACAAGATGGTTAGCTCTCTGTCACAGTGCTGTCAATGTGGAGTGCAAATCAAATTCAATGCCCTTATGGCAGGGCAGTGTGCCCTGACAAACAACTATTCAATTTTCAACGAGATACAGGAGAGGAAAAAAAAGAAATGCTATTTCTGGTACGAATTCAGCCAGTATGCTTCAGTTGGCAGCCTCAAGGCTTAGAAAATCAACTCTTAAGTTGGTGAAAAATGCCTTAACAATTTACTGATGCTGTTAATCATAGTTGTGTTAAATATAATGTGGCCCAAAAAGAATTTTTTTAACTGCCAATGTCATCAAGTGGTGTAACTTCCTCCAGATGCACTTTTTAAAGTGTAATGAAAAGAAACTGGACTTTGCCACAATTTCAGCTCCTTCTTGTGGACATACGTGCTCATGCAGATGACCTCTTGGTGGGTCTGCTAGAGAGAGGAAGGCAGCTGTGTTTCCATTTTTGCATCAGGAGTGCTGCACTCAGCTGTGGAGTCTTTGCTTTTTTTTCTGCCCAGCCTCTAAAGAGCTGCTACCCCAGTGCATCACTGGAACAGTAGCATAATGTGGGTACAAGGTAGACACTGTAGGCAAAAAAAAACCAAAACAAGGGAAACACGGGTAAAGATATGTGTGTCTTTTTCCAGAAAGAACGTGCTCATGGCTTTATGGTTTGCTCATTCTTCACGTTGACCAAGGTAATCGTGCAAGTTGGTTTGGCATGTGAGAGTAAGTGGCAAACAACACCAAACTAAAAAAAAAAGGCGAACATGATTGAGGTATCCTGATGACTGATGGACGTGAGAAAGAAAAGGGGTTTTTTTCTTCTTTCTTTGTAAACATTTGAAAATGCCTCTACAGATTGGTTCAGTCAGCTAAGCAAGATGTTATACAAACTAGTAAAACTGGCACTACTGGGATTCTGTGGTGTATCATTGCTACCAGCAATGTAGCTGCTGAGATGAAATACAAGTTGCAATGCAAATGGTTTTGTGGCTTGATTTTTGTTTGTTTTTGTTTATTTTGTTTGTTTGGTTGGTTTTTGTTTGTTTGTTTGTTTGTTTTCAAGTTTTACTTTATGGCTATTTCAAATATTTCTATTAATTCATACTAGTGATTCCAAAGTTAATTATTAGCGATCAAGTGATTTGGAGAGGGAAGGAGGGTCTTATTTCTGTATACCAGACTGAAAATAGTCTTTGTTCTCCACCAGAACAGTTGTTCAGGCTGGGAGGGAGTCAGTGCACTATGTTATGGGGTGATACCAAACATAATGATGTAGTACTGATTCAGCCTTCATCTACTAAAGCAGCTGTCCATAGCTTATCTTCAAGCCTTTTCCTTCACCCTCATCTCTTCTATAGCAAAAGCTTTTTATTCTCTCCACAAAGAAATGCAGAGAGAAATCCTTCCAGGCAGAGGGAATAGCAAGCAATTTTTAGGCTGCTTGCCTTCTCATAGAGATTCTGTTTGGAGGAGGTGGATTCAGGTCCTGCTGGAGGCTGCCACGGTATGACATTGCTGAGCACAGCCATTAAGGGTGCACAGGGTGAAACTGCAAAAGGGTCTGAGCCTCAGGCTTCAAATTTACTAAGGAGCCAAGAATGAAGCGTGTGCATGAAAAAATCACAGCATCCCCAGGCACTCTGCCAGTGACTGTGTCCTTTGCTTAGACACCAGCGCCCACTGTGCCAGTGCTCTGTATTGCCCACTAAGCAGGGAATATGGGAGGTGATAACATGTCCAGAAGAGACTGATATTTTGGCCTCCTTGTTCTCAGACTCATCACCATTACGGTCCTCATTAGCAGAAGGATCAGACTGGTATTATTTCCTGCAGCAGACGACTGTATGGCTGTTGAGATTTCTATGGTGTAGTTTAGAATTCAACAGTCACTGCTGAAGAACAATGAGTGTCCCCTTAGAGCAGCTTCATTTGGACTGAGTATCTTCAAGGCAAGGCAGGGCTTAGTAATTCTCCTATCCACAAAGATTTACATGTTAGCAACCTCTGAAAGTGGGTTTTTTAGAAAAAGACAGCAAAATTATGTCTCTCCCTCTGAAAGACAACAGAGAAAATTCTCAGTTCAATATATTTATGCACTGTACTGCATCAAAATGAATTTTTAATTAAATTCATTGGGAATTGTGCATCTATAGGCTAGAACCCATGGGGAAAGGCATAGGAGGCACTTTTTTGGAGTAACAAAATCAGATATGTGGCAATGATCCTGAGACTTTCCCTATGAATTAATGACCAAAGAGAAGATTCCTCTGTTTTGCATGATGAAGAAGGAGAGATGAATGAAGGAGGAGAGTTGCCTGCACTACAGAATCTAGGGTGACCATAGGAGTTTTTGTATCCCTCTGATTACCAGAAGTGAACTAAATGCACCTCTTAGGACAGAACACTTAAATGTGCAACTGAACATTTGTGCATGCACTTGTGCAGGTACAGATGTTCTTTTCTTAAGTTGGAGTCACCCTTTAACAACGTTTTCATCATTCAGTTGCTCCATGGCTCCTGCAGCTGCTGCTTCAGTCAAGTGGGGATGTGAAACCCTGTTAACATCTCAGCAAGCACTGTTCTTCCTACTGCTTCTGAACTCCACCTTCTATTGTGCTTCTGCCTGAGGAATGTTACTTTGCTCTTTAGTTGTAGGCAGAAATAGATATTTTTACAGAGAGCATGGCATTTGGAAACTCGGGCTCAGACTTTGGAAAGCAGCCTGCCAGTGCCTGGAATTTTCAGACTTGGAACTGGCAGGTGATTTCTTCCCCGTGCTCTTAGGAAGTAAGCTGTGGAGAAAGGTTGCTTTGTAAGGCAAGCCACTGCTACTTGACACTGCCAGGTGAGGTGCACGGGTGCTAAATGATCAGTTCTCTGTGTTTGCACAATGTTACTTCTCCCTGGACTTGTGCAATGATTAGGCTTTTGCAATCAAGCTGTGGAAATGACCCAATTTTTGGCAGTCAGAGGCAATCGGACCCCCCTCTCTCCCCTCTCTGTGCGGTTGTTTTTTTGTGTGCATGCCTTGGTTCCCTGCTGCCCACTTGCAACACTTCTGCAGCAAGATCTGACTGGTGTCAGACCTGAAGTGTCCTCGAAGAAGGCTGGTGGGATTGGCATTGGGCAACGTGGGCATAGGCCCCTCCCACCCTTGACCAGTTCAGAATCTTGATTTGTGCGCTGTGAAGGTTCGCTTTGCATCAGGGTTTCTTGGGCTTTAGCCAGAGCTGCTGCTTTCGGAGCAATTCATTCGCTGTAGAGTGGCAGCTTTTACTAGACTTGTAATATCAGTAGTGTCTGTGTTCTGAACTTGGCCGTTTACCTGTGCTTAAACCTCTTGAAAGCTAACAATTTTATTTTTTTTAATGGGCTTGAAATTCCAACTTCATTTACTTTGTTTTGAAAAATTCAGTGATGATTCTACAGGTGATTTATCCAATCCATCTATCCATCTGCTCATCAAGCCACATCACACATGTTAAATATAATTATCAGTTGACCCGCAAAGGGAAACTCCTGCTCCAGACAACTGTGTTCTGTACAAAATTGCTGGGGAATCAGTGATGCAGCTTCCTGTAAACCATATTAATAACAACATAAATGCAAGAGATCTAAAATTTTTATAAACCCCCTATTATTTTTCATTGTCAGTAAACTGGGGAATCAGTGGAAGCTGGGACTACATAAAAGGCTTGATTAGACAATGTTAGGAGCCTTTGAGAACTAGCCAAGTAATATCAATGAAATAATAACATAAATATAAATAAATAAGATTAGTAATGCAAATAAAGACAGACAAAATCACATAACAAGTAAATAGAAAGTAAGCCTTTATGTTACTACTAGCACAACTAGTGCTGCTTCTTAGATGGATAAACAGTGAGGAAAAAGCTGTAAATGGTTCCAGTTGCAGTCCCAACTGCTTCATTAGTACTTCTGGGATACATGAAAGCACAGTGCTTCAGGAAAAAGTGCTAGTAGGGAATTTAATCTTTGTAGTAGAAGATGTATAGGCTGCATGGAAAATAAAGAGCAGCCGTCTTCTTTCTGCTTTTGGCAGGCTCCTCAGAACAAAGTGACATGTTTATTGTGCAGGCAAAATCTTTGCTGGCTCCCAAAGCAATTAAAAGAATCTCAAATCTCAAATTTCAATGCATTAGCCTGCCTAATTAAGATAGCATCACTAACTCAATGGATGTATTCTGATTTGCTGTAGCTCAGTGTCTGACCCTGCGTGTTGTCTTGCATGCCATAACCAGGCTTGAGTTTCCTTTATGGAAGCAGAGAGATGGTGAGATGGGAGGAATGCACAGCCCGGTTTTCCTGTTGCGACCTCTGGAAACCTTTGGTACAAAATTTTCCCTGGGGAATCGCACTGTGTTTATTGATTAATTGATTTATTACTTATACAAAAATCAGACTCCTTGATATGAATGCTGCTCAATTTAAAATTAAGATATTACCTAGGATAGTTTTAAATGTTCTTTCTCCTGCACTCATTTCACAGATCTCCTATACTCAACTTGCTAGCCAAAGAATGTACAATTAATATTAAAAGAATGTTTCACAGAAAACAAGTGACCATATATTGCAGCTTGACTCATGTCTTTCTCTAGTAGTTAATACAGAGGTTTTGGGGGGGCCTTCGTGACTGTTCCTGCTGTTCTTCCTCATGCACAGTTCCAATTTCCAGATTTTCCTATATAGCAGACCTAAACAAAAAAAAGGGAAGTGGGCGGTACTGGGGAAAGCAAATAAGCTCACTTTGTGCAGAAGGATTATTAAATCAACTCAACCTGTACTCCTGTTCTCCATTTCATATTTCATGTTTTGTCATTTATGATTCAAGACTACTGAAGTGGAAAAATAGTTGTAGCAAAGTCTTTCTCATGTGCTGCTCCTCTGTAGAGGTAAAAATTAAATAAGTGACAGTACTTTCACTTTATAATTACCCAAAAGACAGTTAAAAGGCAACATCTCTAGGTATGCGGAGTGAGTCAGTGACAGAGCTTAGAAAAAAATCCCACAGCATCTAATCCTGGTGTTGCTGGCCTAGATTGCATCATGTCATTTCACAGCCTGATTTGTCATGGACATGAGGTATCATTATCTGTTTGGAGTGTAAATTGCAAGGTTTCATCATTTTAACTTTACCTTACTGCAGCACCTAAACCCATCATCCTGAGTAAGTATCTATTACATTTAGGGGCTGGGCAAGTCATTGATGGAAAGGCAGTTTTTACTTAGAACTTCCAAGACAGCAGTGTCTTACCCTGTTTCAGGTGAAATGCTCTTTCATAAAGAACACAGAGTAAAACAGCTCTGTGAAATTTGTGTCATGTTTTGCATATAAGGCCAAAACTCTGCTTCACAGAACATCTATTCCCAAGGTTCTCTACAGCTGAAATATACTTTATGGGAATGCAAATTCCAGTAAAACCTACCATAATTTTCACTCTACAAATACAAAAAACTGGCCTCTGTAACTACAGCATTTTGCAAGTAACCCTGCCACATAATTTAAAAGCCACATAAGTTTAAAAAATGAAGAAGCCATAACCAAAGTTATTGATTTACCATTAAATTCTGCATCATTGAAGCATTCTGAAAACACACATTTTGAAAGTACTAACACATGCATGAAAATATTATTTCTGTGATCCAAACAGTTTGACCTAGAGATTTACTCCGCTGGCAGAGCTGAGGTACCCATCCAGTGGGTTTCTCCTAGATGCTTGCCAATTTGACCTGTTCATTTAGGTGATCTCTTAGCCCTCTGTACTGTTGTATTCTCTATTCTGGTTCTGTAGGGTATCTTCGGATTGGTTTGCCTAGGTATAAAAATTAAAAATGTCTGGTTTTAACATTCTTCAGTGTCATCTTCATCATTTAGCAGAAAAACTGCATGAAAATGCTACATTTCTCAGTGAAATGATGCCTCAGAGAGCAAGATAAGTCAGTCATTCAGGGCAATGTTATGGTTGAAGCTATTGCTGTAGAGCTAAATGAATTGTTGGCAGCCCTTTTGCTTTCATTCATAACCCTGTTTCTGTAGTATTTTTAGCTCATCTAATTTCTATATTTAGATATGTTTATGAAAATGGAGATTTAATGTGATAAACCTCAGAAACTGTACTGTCATCTGCCTGGTAAAAATAGGTCTCTAGGGAGTATCAAATCAGTTACTGACCTTCAGTCTAATTGCAGTTGTCAGGCTTCCGATCCATGGAAAGTGCTTGGAGGAGGATTTTAACTCTATTATATAATTTTCCTTATCTGTGCTCAGTTTTGTCTTCTCTTGGAGCTCCCCAAAAAGGCTATGAAAAAAAGGAGATTGGAACCTGATGGGAGTGGTGTTGGATGTCATTAAAGTGGTGAAGAAAACCAGTATCTTTTCACTGTGATTTCTTAAATCTGTGGTGATTGGGCTTTTTGAGCGAGAAACAACCTTACATACTCTTAAAGAGGTACCTGTAGGCCAAACTTTGCAGCTTTGGGAAGTGAGCAGAGTGTGACCTGCTGGTTAGACTGGAAAATTTTGTTCATCTATATCTATACACCTATTCCTAGATTTAAGAATCCCACAAAATATTAGGACTAGTTACCTTCAAGTCTGAAACTCGTGGAAGATGAAGAATGTCAGCAGTACTTTCTGTACTCAGCCACCAGCTCTCTTCAGTCTGTAGTACATCTGTAAAGACAGCTGGACACAGCTTAAGGAAATCCCTAGATCCCCAAGTAAACAAATCCAAAGGATAATTACCATCATAGTCCATAATTACCAATTCACTTGTGCTTGGATGCAACCAGTAGATCTTGTATCTTTTTTTTTTCTGGCACTGATCTACATTCAAAAATCTCTTCTATAGGTTGACAGCCTACACCGTTGTCCCATGTTCCAGTTGAGATTTCAAAACTTTCTCCAGTTTTCTGTACTTTTTAATTGCCAATCAATTAATTTTCCACCACCTGTGCAGCTACTGTTGAACCCTTGGAAATGCTAAAATTAATGGTATTTCACACTTTTTAATAAAAAAATTCTAGTGCAGAGAACCCACTTAGCCTATGCTTTAGCTATTTGACTGCTTTTCAACTGCCTCTAAACCAGCTGCATGCAAAAACATCGAGAAAGAAAAGTATTTACTCTATCTGGTTTTGTTCCCAGCTCTTTCAAATAAGAGCAAGGGAAAGTGTTTTAATAACAATTATAAAATATGTCCTTCATGCTGTGCTGTCTACTTTTAATTCTGCTGCTTGCATCTTGCATTTTCTTTGCCTGACTCCATACTTGTATGGTGCCTCTGTGAAACAGGAATTTGTTTTATTTGCCTCAGACTTACATCGAATTCTGCACGACCTGGGGAAATGACAAGGATAAATTTGACCCAGGAATGAAATTGTAATCTGATTATTCTTGCTTTTTTTCTCCTCTTAATTTTAGGTGTGGTTCAAAATCTTTCACTGTACACATGCTCCTTATTTTTACTTTGGTAAAAGCTAATTCAGTTAATGCACTGAGTTAGCAAACTTATTCAGTTTTAAGTATGCAGCACTCCTCCGAACCATGCACGTGTACCCTGCAGAGATCACAGAACGAGGGAGCGATGGGAGACTCAAAGATGAAGAACCTGACTGTTTTCCCAGCGTGATCACACGTTTGTCTCAAACACAGCAGGACGGGAGGCAGTTGGATTTGTGTTGCAGGAGGTCAGTGGTGGCTCTGCTCAAGGTGACAGAGGTGTGGAGCACATTGCATGAATACTCAATACACACTAAAGAAGCAACTGTATGGACCTAGGCAAAGGTGGTGCTGTGGCATGGCAGGAAGTGGTGTGTGGAAGGTTTGCTGTATGGCTATGATTCACATGGCTGTCTTCACTTACCTTAGCTCTAGCTGTTTTCAAAGATGAAGGATGTAATGACTCTGTTTGTGTCAGATAATGTCCTGTGATGAATATGCTGAAGTTGGCTGGAAATGGTTGTGTCTGGCACAAGGCAGCCCTGGTCTTTTCTCAAAGAAGCCACCCCTACCAGAACTCCCACTGCCAGCACCTGGCCACCTACACCCAATGCATAGGGAAGAACAAAGGAAAAATGTCAGCAGGGTCTCAAAGTCCAGTGCCTGAATAGAATCATAGAATTATAGAATAGTTTGGGTTGGAAGGGACCTTAAAGCTCATCTAGGTCCGACTCCCTTGCCATGGGCAGAGACATTTTCCACTAGACCAAGTTGCTCAGAGCCCCATCCAGCCTGGCCTTGATCACTGCCAGGGATGGGATATCCACGACTTCTCTAGGCAACCTGTTTCAGTGCCTCACCACCCTCACAGTAAAGAATTTTTTCCTAATATCTAATCTAAATCTACTATTTTTCCATGTGAAGCCATTCCCCCTTGTCCTGTCACTACAAGCACTTGAAAAAGTCCTTCATTTTTCTTGTAGGCTTCCTTCAGGTACTGGAAGGCTGCAATGAAGTCACTCCTAAGTCTTCTCTTTTCCAGGCTGAACAAACTCAAGTTTCTCAGCCTTTCCTCATAGTAGAGGTATTCCATCCCTCTAACCATCTTGGTGGCCTCCTCTGGACACCAACAGGCTGGTGTCTTTTCCTGTGCCGGGGACCCAAGACCTGGATGCAGCACTCCAGCTGGGGTCTCAGGACTTGTTGTGATAGCAGGGTCACAAAACCTGCAAAAGTCACCCTGACATCAATTGAACTTCTCACAGGGGTTAACAGCTTTGGGCCCTGGGTTATTTCACATTGTACTACCTCTTAGTCAAGGCAGCAGAATATTAAAACAAAAAAATCTTTAATGCAGAGCATACTGTTAATCCTTTCTTTATATACTCTCTGCAGTAAAAACTTCAGTAAAAACTCAGTGCATCTGTTCCATTGCCCCAGGACAGAATTTGTTTGAGATACAAAGAATGTACATCCAATTATGGGTATTGTCCTCAAGCTGGCTATCAGCTAGAGAGGCTGCTTTTTGGTATTTTGTTGCTCAGGATCTGGTGGAAGGGTGCATGGAGAGAAGGGAAAGATCAGTTGTGAAGTATCAGGCTACTTCGCCAGAGTGTTTGGCGGAATATTTTGCTTAGAAACATTTACCATCTGTTTAGCTTTGGAAGGAAGGTGGGGAAAAATAACCTCCTGAAAGTTTAGCCCATGTAAATATTTTAAAGTCCCCTTCAAAAAGTCTTTACCTAAGATATACTAAATGTCTAGCTGGTATCAGCTACCCAGTAGTACCCAGGTCAGACGGCAAACACTTTGTGCCCTCTCAGCTCTTGTAGCAGAGTGAATGTCTGTGATGCTTACCATGTATACCCTTCTCAAGTGTCATTCTGGAACAGGGTCAATGCCTTTGGTTCACTAATCTGAACTGCTTTGCCAAATGATCTTCCCTTGGGGTCCAGTTGGGTACAGGAGGACATTCAGTAGTTGTTATCAACAGTCTTCTAAGGTATTCAGTGTCTCTGAGTTTTGAATCTTCTTTTTCCTATTTATCTCCAATTTCAATTCTGTATGAAGGGTTAAAATGCAGAACCTTTCTAACATCTTTCATAGTGATTGGTATCTGAGTGAGTTAACCGAGTATTCCAGATCTAGCTGTGGTTATAAATGTGGCTAAATTCCAATTTTCATCCTTTTAAACATTTTCTCCTTCTCTTACAGGTAGAAGTTAAATGCAGTTTACACCTTTGCAGTTGCATTTAATTTGGAGAGTTTTAAACTGACCCGTCTGTCATCTTCCATTTTGCTGCTACTACTGTTTGGTGCTCAGCAATCTGTCAGCTGTCAGCAAGAGACCTGCTCCAGTCTCTCTTTTCTTCCTTAGAGCCATGCACAGCAACAAGAGCTTCTCAGTGTCAGACCTGGCAGGTTGAGAATTCATCTCAGCTATATTTACCCACAGATTAGCTAGGAGTAGAACCATTGTGCAAAAGGCAATTAATTGGATGTCCTTTTAATGATAGGAGAAATCAGTCATTAAAAGTGCTCACTTATCTTTTGTGGATGACAAATGGGTTTCTAAAAGTGTCATCAGCTACAGGCTCCACCCTTGAATACTTGAATTTGGGCCCACACCTGGGAATTTGTCTCTTCTCACCTTTGAGAAGGTGAATCCAAAAGGGCACAAGCTACAATGGCACAGCAGGCTGGGTAGCAGAATCTGAAGAGAGAAACAGTGAAGGCAGGATTGATGAAGGAGACGAAGAATGGGGAAAAGTAATGAAAAGTCATAATGGGAGCATGAGGAGAAAAAAAAATGGAAATGGAAGGTGGTTTTGTGCTATTTTTAGAAAAATAGAAAAGAGGGAAAAAATTCTAAGAACAGATTTGAATAGTTAATTTGTTTTAGAAACTTCTGAGCTGCAGTAATTACTTCCAGAATACACCTGGAGGAAAAAAAAATTAAAACTGTAGTGCCTTTAGCTTGCAGAGTGGCTGCTTTACAGGAACTTTTTCTTTAATATAATTCAACCTAATGAGATAGCACCAAGTGTAGCTTCAAGTAGAATTTGGTGTATGATTTCCCTTGTTATTGGCTAAGAAAATTGAATGTGGGGTAAGAATCACATTTATCATTCTTCTTGTGACTTATACCACAAATTTCCAATTAAAAGAGTGGCAGGGGAACGAAGCACATTTCTGTTCGTTCCCAAAGAACGTACTTACGTACTTATGTTCAGCAACTCAAAACAAATACAAGACAATTTATTCTTGTTGGTGGCAGTGCATAGGATGTAGATCAATATGGAATTTGACTTTTGCTAATCTTCAGCTTCTGTCACAGGCTATAGCAAGTGTGCATACACCCAGCATGGCTTAGAAGCAGCTGGCTTGGTACAGCTTGGAGTTGTGCCAGCATGAAATTCTGTTCTGCCTGACCACAGGAGTATTTACTCATCTTATCTGATGAGCTGAGCAGTCTGTGAGCTCTTTGCTGCTGCTATTGCACTGCTAGTGATGCAGCAAGTGAAAACTCACTCGTGTGAGATGAAGTCACAGCAATGACAAGTCTCTCCTTACATCAACCTAGGGCAAGGCAGAAAAAGGATCTGTTTAAATGGGCAGTGGAGAAACAAATGCTGATTTCACTTTGAAGCCTCCTTTGCAAAGTTAATTAACACTATTGTTTCCAAGATTAAGTGTAGTCTTTAACCAGCTAAAATCCAGATTGATCATATATTTACCTCCCTAGCATAGTGCCAGAACACTCACAGTCACAAAAACATTTTTTCCTCCTGTATCTCTCTGTAAGTTAGTTTAGTACCAGTATTCCTGTACTATTTATGGGAAAAGGGAGTAGAGAAAGATTGTTTCCAAGGCCACATGAGGAAGAGGAATATGTAATTTGGTTCAGCTTTCCCCACTGAATTACCCAGGACATTAATCCACATGCCTGGGGGGTTTGTTAGGAGTGTGAAAGGCAGCATGGAGTTCCTCAACAAGAATGCAAGTCAGAAAACATGATTTTTTTAAACCGGAACTCTAACTAACTGGAGTATCTTCATCTTAAACAGTATGAATATAAACCTTAGTGACTCGAATCACCAGACAGTTCTTCTGCAATAAAAAGGGTAGCCTAGTTAAGAATTCTTTTATCTGGACATAATTTTCCCTTTATAGTGAGAAGCCACTTTCCTTTTTCATGCAAACCACTCTTTTAGTTTAAAAGACATAGTAGCTGTTTCACTACGATTCTCCCGCTCTTTCCATACAGATGGTAAGACCCAGTTCCCACAGATTCGAGGATATCTTGTTCCAGGGGATCTTTTCTGTGCATTAATGGCATATGTTAGTTTACCAGAGCTCCCTTCTTCTCAAGACCTCTTGATAAGACCTGTATAGACAGGGGAAGTAGTAGATAAGGTGTTTGTCATCCTTTGTTTCTCTTAGAACTATCCTGTTTGCTTAGCATTCAGATTGCAGCCTGTAACATTAACAATGAAAATTTCAACATCTCTTTTTTGTATGTAGCAGAAGACATGGAAGAAGAAATCGATCAGGTTCAGCCTCAGTTTGCAACAGAAATACTCACACCTCAATCCCACAACAAAAATGTTTTCTTCCTCAAATACCTGCAGAAGAGATCAGCAAAATGGTATCTCTACCTGTCAGTTATTTCTTTTTACCCAGCCTTAAGCAACAACAAAACCTGACAAATATTTTCCATTATAATGTATCTGTACTGCTAGTTTTTAAAAGCTGTGTTTTGGATTTTGGATGAATACCTTAAGGGTCAGAATTCTGTATGTGTTCCGTTCACAGGTAAGAATGCATTTCCTAATTTCTAATCAAGCCTCTTCCTCTGAAAAATAATATGTCTACATACCTCATTATCCAGAGAGTTATGAGCCTCACAGCTGAAGAGGCACAAGAGGATTGCTTGTATCCTTGAGTTTGTGAAATAAATTATGTTCAGGAAAATGATTTCTCATCCATCTGTTGCAGAGAGTAATACAGTGCAGCAGGAATTTGTTTAGAATTGTGCTCTCTTGCTCAAACCATTCTGTTTTCTGGAGTGCCGTTGTTATCCGTGTAGAAGAGATAGGGACAGGGGAGTCTTGCTTTTCAGAAACGCTGTGGCTGTGGTAGTTAGTAATCCCTTTATGATATAGATTATTACAAGTTATTTTAGATGAGCAGCTGGAAACAAAGGTAAGGCTGACTGAGTTGAAGAACATTCAGATAATTTGTGCATATTCTGTTCCTAATTCTTCTGAATTTGTACTGTGAAAGAGCGATCTGCTCAAGAGGTTTGTCAGGGAAGCTGCCAGGTGTCTTTTTCCTTGTTTTTCAGAGCCAGCCTCATAAACTTTAGGCCTTGGCACTGTAAAATCTGGTTGGGTAAATCAGCAGGTTTTTTTCTCATGTAAGCCATTGAACATTCTAGTGTGGTGCTTTTCTGAACAGATTTTATAGGTTCATGCCATTAAACAGAAAGATTTGATTTTACATCTTTGTAGAACTGACTTCATTAGGTTTGCTGTAGATCCATGCTGGGCCAAGGAAAAGCAAAATAGCCTCACCAAGACTTGTGAATAGGATTGTCTGTGCACTCATCATCTGGTAATTCCAAATTCTTGTCCAGAAAATCAGAAGACTTGTGAGCTGCTGACACATCGGTTGTTTCACTCTTCAGCATTTTGCAATTTGCAGGCTCCAAGAATAATTTGAAAGGAGCAAAATTGTTGCTGCATTCAGACTTGACTGAATGTAGCTGAAAAAGAGACTCTCTGTAAGTTGGTTACTGCTTCCTGATCCTGGCCCTGATCCTGTTATTGTCTATTATCTTTTTCAAGTTCATGACAGAGAAGGCCACATTCATAAGCTGAGTGCTGATTTCTGCCTTGCAACTTTCTGAAGGCATTGCTTGATCCCTAGACCTTACTAAGGCAGAAGCTTGTATTTTGAAAAGCCTTTTTTGAGTACCCAAAAAGTCTTGCTTAATATGCCCAAGAGAGGCAGGTTGTGGAAAGCAGACATTGAGAGAAAGGTCAAGAAGAAAATTACTTTGATGTAAATCTAACAGAAGTAGAAATTTCTTATATTTCCAGACTAGGCAAGAGAAACCAATCAACAACCAGCCACCACAGGAATTTCCCAAATATTTTTTGGGTTTAAGCACCTTTGTGCTTTTTCTTTGTGTCCATAATACACAGCTTATCTGCCAGAAGTGAAAGTGATTTTCTAGTAGTATTAGCAACTTAGTAGGAAATTGAGGAGATCAATGTCAGGCTAAGCCCTGAAGAACTATCATGTCTCTTCAAAGAAGGAACAAAAATCAACCAGTGAGTTCATCAGTATTCTAGCCATTTCAAAGATTTAGTTTTAGCGAACTTTTGGATTAATTTTCCATGTTATACACTTCTTCGCTTCTCATTAACTTGTTAACCCAGTCAGTTATTTTTCTAGAATATTCTTTACAGAGGATTGACTCACTGAAACATTTATGAGGATAGCAGGTCCTGTTTCTTGAGTTATCCTCAGGGAATTTAAATGCTGGTGTAATGAGAAGGAACAGGACACTATTGTTCATTGGCAGAGATATTTTGTGTCTTTGATGGAGAAACTTCTGAAAGCAGATAGCCTTTTCATGTTTTATTCCAGCTTCAATAGGTAAGCAAGGAAAAGGTAGTGATGAATAGATGTAAAGATAGAGATTGGCAGGTAAAAAAGAGCCTCTAGGAGCCCAGTGGAAAGTTTGGACCATTTATAAGGTCAAGGCAGGCGTATATCTCTGTTGTGTGAGGAATTGAGACGAAGAATTTTGAAGAAGTTTGGCACTCAGGATTGATTTTTGTATGATGACAGCAGGGTTAGGAGATATTTTTGCTCAATATTTGGGTCATGGTAGCTTCTTATGACTTATGGGGCATTGTGGAGTGTGTTATAATAGGTTAGTGTTCCAGCTGGAAACCCTTATGAATATGAGGTGGTTATGGCATTCCTTTGAGTCCAAAGGTAGGCTAAGCTATTGAGTTAAATGTCAGGGCATTAGTAAAGGGCTGTTCTGCAGAATAGCCTGGAAAAACACTTTTTAAGACGTGAGAATCGCCATTTTATCAGTTTAAGGAAACCACAATCAAGACCTTTTCACAAAAGTAGACCTAGACGTAATAGTCTGAGAAAAAAATTCTCATGCCTCTGCAGACAGCTTCACGGAGGCACATCCTACCTCGTGCTTCAGAGCCCTAAATCTGAAGCAAAGGAGAACATCTGAATAGCCTCTGTGAATGAAGGCTGGTTTTTTGCACGTAACCATCAAGTCTGGTACTTCCTACAGCTGTCTAGCTCCCTTAAAACTCTTTTTCAAATGATGAGAAAGGGAGAAACCTTGCACCGGTGATTGCTTAGCTTAATACAATCCCAAAGACTCCAGCTCCTTAAAGTTCAGTTTTGTTTTTTGTGTAATTAATCTTTGGCAGCACTTCTTGGAAGTAGGCACTGGAATAGCTGCGCAACATATGTAAGTTTTTAAAATTTAATTTCCAATTTTTGACATGTGCATTTATATTTAGCTATGTTAATTATAAGTTAGTATTCACTTCCTCTAATGACAGAGAATGGGTTGGATCGCTTTAAATTAGGACAATTTCTCAGAGTTCAGTGACACTGCCCCTGAATTTTAGTACCCTTCACTCCAATAATCGATGCAATCTCATTTAATCCAGATCCCTATTAGAATCGAAGCTGTCCTGTTGTGCATGATCTTGCTGTGCTGTTTGTAAAAGAAGCTTTCTGTGGCACTTTCTTCAGAACAAACTGGAGAAGCTTCATCCTTTGCAGGGAAAATGGAAATAGAGAAGGAACTTGGGGCAGCAGCAGTTTTGGGGTGGGGTTTTTTTGTTGGTGTTTTTGTTTGTTTGTTTGCTGGGTTGGTTGGGGGGGAGTTTGTTTGGGTTTTTTAGACTTTTTTAGGATTTTTCAGGATTTTTTTTCTTTTACTTCTTCCCCTGTGAGGACAACTTTGATTTTTTTTCTAATTTGGAAGTAAATAGAAGGATTCTGTCCAGTTGTGAATGTGTTAATTATCTGACTGCATGAAATATTCCTTCTAAAACAATGCTCTTTTCTTATAGGATGACATACAGCAAGTTTCACACATTCCATGTAATGTCCATCTGCTCTGGAATCAGTACTATGTTCTTTACTATATTCAGTTAATATCTAATATTAACTTACAGATGTTGCATTGCTAGCTTTCTGAGTTGTGTAATAGTTTCTATACATAAGCATGGGCAGTGGCTGATTTCTAATTCAATACATTATCAATGCTGGGGAGTTTAATGTGTTTTGCAGGTGAAGGATATTATTAACCAGGTACACAGTGTAAGGTGTTTTTCATTAGCTTAGAGTCTGGGACATACTGATGTCCGGGTGTTAGTTGAGTAACTTGTTGGTAGAATTGCCTTGTTAAGGTCTAGGGCTTGACGTGCCCTTTGTTTGCTAAAATGCATAAGTAGTGAAAAGTTTTAATAGTTGTGCTAGCTTTGTGAATTTGGCACCCAACACCCCTTTCTGTGCAGAACTGTAAATAAATCAAACACCTTGACTCTGTGTGGGGATTGGCCTCTTGCATACTGGGTGAAAGAACGTGTTTTGGGACAAGAATACTTGGCATATTCTGATTTAATTTTTTGTCTATAAATTGAATAGCTTACTTAGGGTCATGAAAACTGCTCATGCCATTTTTCAGTGTATGCTACCAGAGCAATGGCTACTATCTGTGATGTGCAGCCACTGGAGGCTTCTGGGCAGTTCCTAAACGTCTTCCTTTAAATTGTGGACTCATCCACACAGACTTCAAGACCTTTTTCTGAGGCCATAATGCCCATTTAGAGTCCATCATAGATACACACATTTAGTGTATGTATCACTTATGTATCTTTTAATATTATTTTATTTTACCAGGAGGTCACCAGCCTCTCAGTACCATGAGTTTCTGCAGTCAGTTTCACTATCCTGGATATTTTTGGCTCATTACCAAATGATCCTACCTCACTATTTACTCTAAGACTGTTTAATATGTTGACCATCACAGATCAAAGCATCAGTGCCATTGACAACCTCTTCTATTTTAAAAATTGATCATATAGTGCTATCCTTGCCTAAAGATTATGATTGTCATTTAATAGACTCTAAATCTAGGGATCTAAATCCCTAATATAAACTCTTAATCTACCTCACTTAATCCCATGAAAACACAGAGTATTTAAAAGCACTCAGTGAAGGATGTTCTCAAGGCGTTATAAACCATACCAACCAAACCATCTTTAGTCATAGAACTCAAGTTAGTTCTGATTTAAAGGTGTATTCCATAAAGGAATTTCCTTTTGTCCAAACATCATCCTTGTTTCTATTAACTGTTTCTTTATTATAATTCCACCACCTTGCTTAATGTGGAAGTCAGATTCCTGATTAGACTGGTTTTCCAGATCACACAATAAATTCTCTTTCAAGATGGGTGTTCATCTATGAATGGCTCCTTCCCTTTTAATTAATTAAACTCTTTCATGGTTAACAAACTGTGATTCTTCTTATCCACACATCAATTTATTTTGTCTACTACATGGAAACAAGAGCTCATCACGCTGATAAGAATTAGAGGAGGAACTTAAAATTATAATATATCTGGTTCAGTTTTGTGGTTTTGTCATATTTCCCCTTGGAATAAATCAGAAGTTTATGCATCCACTTTTGTCCAGATGATGCCCTTTGTTATTAAATTATTTTGCAATCTGTTTTTCATTATTTTGGCAGAGATAAGATGGTGTTCTCGGCTGCCTATTTAGGAATCCTTCTCTAACAAATCTTTGATGCATTGTTCTCTTTCCCTGCCTCCTTATTGATCCCTCAGTTCTTCCATTCTTTCACTGGATCATGTTTTTTTCCATCTGTGTTCCCAAAAATGGAAAAATGCAGGTAATGCCTGAGAATATAAGTATTGCTGTCTTCTCCACTCTGGCTTGTTTAGACTAAGGAACAGCTTGACAATGAATATATTTGAGAGTCACTACCAGCCTCTAAGGCTCAAATCTGCCTTCTACAATGGACCCAAAGCAAAAATTCAGGCTGCTACTTCAAAGGTGATTAGTCATCGGGCCAAAACACAGCTGCAATTTAAATCTTGTACGGATATGAGGAAGTTAACGTAGAGATTTTCACATTTAAGATTTGTACCTGCATGCTCAAAGCAAGGTGCAGTGTGTTGCTGCGCTCTGTGTGAGGTGGCTTGCATCTCACAGCCATCGCTTTCCTCCTCAGCTCAGCTTGTTGAGTGGGGCTGAGCACCTGCTAAAGGCACTGCTGGCATCAGCTGCATCGAGGGGGTGTCCAGCTCTGTCCTCAGACACACACTGTTCAAAGCTGCTGGCTTGACCCTGCTCCCCCTCGTGCCGACATGAACTGGCAGAGCATTCACTAAAGCCAGAGCAACTCTGGGGCAGCCCGGTGAGAGCCAGACCCTGTACACAGCAGCTGCCACGGAGAACAAATCCTCTCCAGTCTCTTTCTGTCCAACTACAGCAAATTTAATAAGCAGAAATAAATCTGTATAGAATATTAACAGGAAAAATAACTGCGAAGTGTGAATTTTTTACATTACTTGAAAACCAGCACTTACAGTTGTAAACCCCCATTTCCCCTATGCATTAGTGGTGTTTTATGCATGTAGCAATACACCTTTCATGACAGCAGTTCATCTATTTTGTGCAATAAACTGTCCTCCTAAAGTGATGCAATCAGAGCTGATTACTTTTCCATGGGATACAATCATTATTTTCAAGTCAGTACTGTTAATTCATTCCTCCCACAAATGATAATGGGGAAGCAGGTCATAAAACACACCCGAGATCCCTTCCTCAAGAGAAGATAAAGCTTTTTGAACACCAGAACATTTTCTTCTGGTCTGTGGTGAATGATAATCTTGAGGTGAAAATAGGCTGTAGACTGGGACCCTTTAGGCTTTAGATACTACATTCCTGGAGAGTTGATGCAATTCAAGTAACATCCTGCTTCCGTAAGTGAAGATGTGGTAAACTATTTAAAACGGGCCAGCACCTTTGAAAATTATTTATCACTTTTAAGAACATATGGACTTATTTGAAAACTTTGGAAGAAAACCCCTAGAACAGAGGAATCTCCTGAGTTGTTTCCCACAAAGACTGCTCAAAGGTTAATGCACACAGAACACAACTAATTGCTGGACAGCCTTCTGCCAGGAGCACCTAAAAGCACCTAACACCTCTAAGAAGTGATGGTTCTCCCTACTGCGCTCCAATGAGCTTCCCCTTGAGCCTCTCCCTCACCCCTGCAAGTGCACCCATGCACAGAAAATTTGGCATACTGAAAAATCTCTTTCCTGATATTTGTGTTCTCAGGAAAACAGCTAGAGGTGCACTAATGAGAGAAGACCTTACGAACACTGATTTTTAGTAGTGTCTTCAAAGAAAATAGAAGTATATAATACAGCACCTGATAGGTATAGTACAGATACCATTGCCCATAGTTTGAGAGACAGAAACCTGCTTCAGTCTGGGCAATCACATCATGCTCTGTACCTTCAGCCTCATAGAGAAGGAGGCCTTATTCTATAGCAGCTGGAACAGAGGGTCCTCTGGCTTCAGGGAACAGATGCTATTGTCACATAACACCCTGAGCTCTGTTGCCAGTGAAAGACTAAATGGAATCAACAAAGGGTCCGTAGTTCTTTCTAATGTTATAAAGAGCTATATCAAGTTTATGAGGCATTACTACATACAGCAAAATTTATTCTAAGATGCATCATCTCTTCATTTCCCTTTTGAAAAAAAAGATGTTTTTCTATAAAAACCTTTCAGTTCAATCATTAAATTGTTTCAAATAGCATGCCTTAATCCTACAGTAAATATAATCAATCAGAAATTATAGAGAAAACAAAGCTGTGCCAGCCTGTTTAAAAAAAATATACCAGTGACAATATTGAAAAAAGTATTAAATTGAATCCTGAGCTTCCCATATCAATAGGGACAGCTACAATGCAGTGCCATTGATCAACCTGTAAGCCAGAATGAGGATTAAATTTACGACATGGCCTTCTCTTCCCGGCCCATTAATTCCACCATCATCAACTGCTTATGGCAGCTTAATGTCAACATTGCATCTAGTGCAAGACAGCAAAGCAAACAGTTTAACGTCAATGAAGATTAGGGCAAGGATGTGCTCTGCTTGGTGTTTACAAACATCTCACCAAGACATCTTTAAAAAGACAAAGCCAAACCCCACATTTCCAAAGAACACACCAATACAGATGTACACAGCATTATGGCTCTTGACATCAGTGATCCCTTCACACGATAAAAATTCAGCTTCAAACTACTCATTGAAAGCAAACAGTGTCATTCAGGGTTGCTGAAGAGGGTTGAGCCAAACTGACCAAAGCCATTAAGCAGTAAATGTTATGATTTATTGTTTTTCCTTTTCATATATTAAAATCTACATATTATTTTATTTCGGCATTAGCCTTTAGATTTAATGTCTTCAAATCTACCTGTGGAAACAAGACTGGATTTTCTATGGATTTTCTAGTCTTCTATTTGTCCTAGATGAAACATTTAGACATAAACCAGAAAAAAAACCCAACAAACTTTTGGGCAGAACAGATCTTCATGTGTATTGTCATAAGGACAGAGAGGCTGACTGTAAATCTTGGCACTGACTATGTTAGAGTGTGTCTGTCTGTGCCTTGGTGTGCAAGTGTGTACAAGATGGCATCGCTACACAGAACTTACCATAAAACTGAGGCCAAAAGGTCCGGGTTTTCCTATATGATATATCATACATTTGCACTTAATTAATGAGCACATGTAGGCATAAATAAGGATAGAGGTCAGGCTGGTATTGTTGTAATAAAAATTAAAAATGTCAAAAACAAGGACAGTAGTTTTGTCTGTAGAGAAAAATATTGGAGAAAACTAAAGCATACACAAGCTATCCCCAAATGATGTAGCAGTTCTTTTTAATCTTGTAACTTCTGTTCCTCTAAACACTTTGTAGAAGTGGTGTGGGTTTCTTTACATTTCCCATGTGTAACTTACTTTAGAAAATGTGTTTTCTAAAAAAACCTGAGTTAGCTTTTTTTTTCATGACTTGCCTTTGGTAATCTTTGTTTGCCATGTCTGTAATTATTTTACCACTGAATCTTTTAGGGGAGTTGAGTAATCAAAACTAAATATTGTATTAAAATATGGGGAAACATATATTTACACTGTGGTATGTAACACTATTTTCTTCTTGGTTCCTTTCTAATAACTCTTCACATTCTGCTTTCTTTTTGAACACCACAGTTTTTAAGAAGATTAGTGTTTTTCACCTTTCTTCAAAAGAGCTAATACTTGTCCAGTGGAATTATAAAAGGAGCAAACTTAACTCAGAGAAATAAATTTAATCTAGGAGAATTTTTACCTCTTTGATTGGATCATTATTCAAAGTGCAAAAAGAGAAAAAGAAAGCCAGAACAGGAATTATTTTTAATGCAAGGAAAAAAATAATAACAAGCGTGAATATCACAATAAAATTTTCCCCAAAAGGGAAATTCCCCCAGAGTAACAGCTCCTTATGACTTCTTATGTTCTGTTGAATAAGATCCCTTTTATTTCTGCCATCCAGGTTTCGTGAAATTAAGGGTTATCTTTGTATCAGCAGGGGTGTCACTGGAAGTGAAGTGATGTAGAAGAACAAAGTGTGAATGCTGATAAGCACTTTCCATTTCATTCCCTTTCAGTAGAAAAACACACGTGAAATCTGGAGGTCAAGTCAAAATAAAAAGAGGTTTCTGAAAGGAGCACGGGGGGTTATATTTGCAGCAAACCCTTCCAATCTGTGCTATAATCTAATTTATCATGGACAAGTAGTGTAGATGTTAAAGACGTAAAATACAGTACAGACAGTACAATATAGAGACTTTGTACAGCAACTCCACAGCCATTACATAGCTGGTTGGGTTGGCTCTTTTTAAATGTCTGTGTAATGTACAAAAAGATCCTTCTCAAGGCCAAGACTTTCTGTGGTCTGGAGGCTTATTTTGTGTTGAATGTGTGAATTACAATCTA
Source organism: Atrichornis clamosus (assembly GCA_013400975.1). Lineage (NCBI taxonomy): Eukaryota > Metazoa > Chordata > Aves > Passeriformes > Menuridae > Atrichornis > Atrichornis clamosus. Next base: position 159,669 of record WBMZ01000423.1, on the reverse strand, counting down.
CACCGATAAGTTTTCTCCCACAGAAGTCCTTGTTTAGTTCCCAACAGAGTCAACGAGAGCTGAATTGAGCCATAAACATGCGCTGGAGATTGACTCCTGTTAAGACACTGAGGAAAATGCATCATCTTCCTCCAGCTTACAAAACATCCCTGTATCCAGGAGCAGGGAATGAGAGGGTGCTGGCAGGGGAACAGCAAGGAAACTGCAAACAGCATAGGATCATTTCTTCCCTGCACTTTTACCCACCATGCTATGTTGGCGGGTTTTTTTTCTTTTTTTTTTTTTTCCTGTTTTGGTCAACAGGATGAGTTCCTGCCTAGAAAAACCCAGGAAATTAATGCCTACATATCGTTGTTCAGGTTTTTGGTATGCTGGATCTCTTCCTGGGGTGATCATCCTGCTCACTGACCATGGAGCACTTGCCAAGTTACTCATCTGTTGTCTCAGGTGCCTCAGTAACATGCTGCTCTGTAGGTGAGATGATTGTAGCTGTACACAGCCGTGCTGTCAGGAAGATTACAGATCAGAATGAACAATCAAAATCAGTAGCGAAATAAATGGATTGTAGTAAAGGTACATAGGCCTTGCAGAAATCTCATTGCAATTTGTTCAGAAATTGCTTCTAGTTCAAAGCATGCTCCCAACACATTCATTTTTATTATATTTCCCGACTTGGTTTGTTCAGCTTAAAATAAAATAAAAAAGTTTAAGAAAGAAATCATGTTAGCTACACTGCAGATATTTCTCCTGGGTAGGTCTAATAAGAATCATGTTTGCTGTTTTCCCCAAAGTCAAAACAATCTGTTTGACAGTGGTATTATCAACAGTTTGGGAGACTGATACCTCTGTCACATGAGTTTTTTAATATTTAAACAGACTGCAGATTTCAAAGGAATGAAATTGGACTGCACCTGCAGCCAAGGTGCATACACAGGTACCGGGACTGGCACTCAACCTGTGTGGACTGTCTGCACTTCCATAAGGGTTTAGACTTGCTCATGATTGTTGCTTGCCAGGCACATGAGTACAGATGAAAAAGAAAGGAGTTCTTTCTTTGTGTACAACACAGGGTCTGCCACCTGAAAGCACTTTTTTTTTCTCAATCTGGCTAATTTGGTGTAAGCCTGGAACCCTGCAGTATTTTAGCAGTGTTATTTCCTCTCAAGAGGCTGCTAACAAATGACCCAAAGCAGAAATTATTAGAATTCCTGAGTTGTTTCTGATTTTTCTGGACAGATACTGAAGTGGGGCCCAATCCTGTGTGTGTTGTTGGTACAAGCAGTCCCATTGATGCAAACAGAGTATGTGCAAGAGCAGAGGTGAACAGAGATCCAGAAGAATGTGTCTATGCTGCCAGATAACAGGCTAATGGTTGAGGCTGTGGAATTATTGGGGTTGTAGCTGCTTTCCTTGTCAACTTTGTTTTCTTTATTCAGTTTGTTTGACAGGAGAATAAACACAAGGACTGTTTCTGGCAACAGTCCAAAAACATGAGACAGGATGCAGAGGCAGGTTTTGTTCTTTCAAAATGTCTGCTAAATGTAAGGGCAATCCCTCACTAAGATGATTTAATCACTAGTTGATTGCTGTTATTAATCTCCATTAAGGTAATAATTTCCAAAGAGATCAGTTGGTGATGAATCTCCATTGACTTCAAAGACAGCAGAGTGGTTATTCTCTTGAAAAGCTTGACCTAACCTAGGAGATTAAAAATGGTCAAATTAGCACTTTGATACTGTCTTTTCTGAAAAATTAATTTCACTAAGATTAAACTATTTCTTCAAAGAGACCTCCATAATGACAGGACATTCATTCACCTACAGATACACAGGTGTATGCTCTACATTCTGAAAATGCAGTTGCCTATAAAACGGGAATGGCTCCAGTGAGACAGTGAGGTCCAGGCAGTAGACCTGGGAAGGAAAGGGACTGTGTCCTCATACGGAGAAGGCGACCAGAGATGCAGGGTAAGGAAAACGATGGGAGGAGAAGCATGGAGAAGAGATGTAGTAGAAAAGCGTCTCAGAGAGAATGCAAAGGCAGTGGGGAACAGGTGGTTAATATGAGGTCTCAAAGCTGGAAGCCAAGGTAGAAATTGCCCTGGATCCACTTGTGGATTTCTTTGGTTTTGTTTTTGTTTGTTTCTTTGTTGGTCGGTTTTTCTGAGGCTTTCTTGAGAAAAAAAATCTTGTAAGTTTTTGATTAAAGAATGTCCCAAAGCTCAGTCTGTAGGTTCTGAGGTGCACCCTAAAGAGTGATCTTTCCTTCACTTTGTAATCACAGCTGGTGGCTGACCTGCAGTGCTGTCAGGCCGTGGAGGCACCGCAAGCACTGCCTACTGCTGAGGGCTCTTATCAGGGTCTCCTGTGCGCTGTGTTGAGTACGTGCATGGGGGCAGGAGGAAAAGGGCCTTCTCCTCATGGTGCCAAACATGAACTGGAAACAGATCACAGGCTCACAGCGTGTCTGAGATCAGCAGAGACCGCTGGAAATCAGCTAGTCCAACATTCCTGCTCAGACCACGGCCAACTAGAGCAGGTTGCTCAGAGCCATAGACGAGTTTTGAATATCTCAAGGAGTGGGGACTCTACAACTTCTGTGGGTAACCTGTGACAGGTTTGATGAGTCTCACAGTAAAAAGTGGTTTTTTTCTTATGTTTAAGCTGATTTTCCTGTCCAGTTCAATGAGATGGGAGCCCCACTGGACTGATTTGTTGCTAAACAGGTCCCTGGCTAGTGTAAAAGGCCAAGGTAATAATACCTGCCTATCAAAAGCCAAATTCTGTCTGATATGGTGTAGCAGAGGGACAAGCCATTTTTCCTCAAGGGTGCATGCTCTCATGACAGGCTTGACAAATATAAATATTTTATAATAAATGAGCTGTCCCTACCCATTCAGTTGAATGCTATGTGGCACTTGTGAATTTTGTATTTTTCACATGGTATTAATGTATTTCACCTTGTGAAAGATCTAATTTTGCTGTGCTGTTTCTGAAATCATGGTGTAAACAAATCAAATCCGTCACTGTGCAATAACTTTTCTGCTCTAAGATGGACATGGCTCCCTAAATGGCACTTGGATTGAAAGGTTTACAATCAAATGAATTTTCAGTGGTTTGTACTAAGGTAGAATTAAGTCCATTCTTTGAACCTATGAATACAATATTGATGAATTACTTATTGTATCCTTATTACAAATTTATCAACATTTGATTCCTCAATGATCAGTTTCACTTCACATCTTCCTAAGCAACACTGCTTTACACAGAAAGAAATGAAGGTAATTTCTGGTAGCAGATGTAAAGAAAGATTGAACATATCATTAATAACGGAATTTTTTTTTAAATCCTTATTCATAATTTCTCTTTTAAGCTTCCAGCTTTACTGCTTATGATTTAGGCTTGAGGATTTTTTCCATTTTCTTCTCTGCCTTGATAAATCTAACTTCTTAAATTACAGTTCCATGTCTTCTGTTTTCTGGAGCTGAGTTAATGCAAATGCAATATTTTGACATTTTCTGATTTTATTTCTTTTCATACTGGATAGAAAAAAGACTAGCTTAAGATGACCCAGCTGACCAAATGTTTGTTGAACCACTGAGACTGAATTAACTGTGTCTGAGCAGATACTTTCTCCTAACAGGTGGGAAATGTCACAGTTTCTATCAGAGAAAAGAGCATGTATGGCTTTCCATGGAATGATAAAGCTGAGAATCTCCACAGAATAGAAGTTAATAAATATCTTGCCCAAACTTCCTGTAGTCTTAGAAGTGAGACCTGACATGACTGGGGACCAGGTTCCAGTGCTGTCACTTCTTGACACCTTACCACAAGCCTGACAAGAGTCTATAAGAGGCCTCATAAACATTTTTCTAATGACTGCATTGTAAATAGCACTATTTATTGCAATGTTTCTAGCATTTTTTCATATCAGAGTAGTCCATCTTTGGGATTGCATCCTGTTCCCTTTTTATACTTCCTGTGGACCTCAGTGGGCATTGGATCAAATCCTTTCCATCAAAATCCAGAAAGGGAGTGAGGGAAGCAGTCCAAACCTATAAGGCATTTAATAGCTATCCCCGAATTAGTATCAATAGGAACTGGACGCAGACATGTCACAGTTTGTAGCAATCATTGAAGGAAGAAGGGTATTTCTGTCTCAGTTGCATTTTCTCTTACTGAGCAATTCAGGGTGCACATCAATTTACTCAAACTTTTCTTCTAGTTCTTACGGTTCAGAGTTTAGAATCAGCCTTGCCATGAAAAAATAATGGAGTTTCATTGTCAAATGGAAACAGGAGCAGCTGTGCTACCTCCAGTCTCCTGGGTGCACAAAGAAGGCAAACAGCATTCCGTTATTGTCCTGGCCTATGGCTGCAAGGCAGCAAAGGCAAAACTCTTCTTTCTTAAGATTTTCTTAAGGTACAGTTAAGAATGCCTTTCTTAAAATCTCATGCAGAACTGGTGTGCACTGCTTAAAGGAAGACTGCACGTACTTCCTTAGTGTGTACACATAAGGCCTTACTGCAATTTTTAATCCCTAATATCTTTGAACAACTCAGCCGCCTCAAGTAAAAGATGCTAATTATATTTTACAGATCTACCTTGAGGTCTTTTGCTGGGTAATTAAGCTAAATAACTCTGTGCTAAAATAAAATCTACTCAGATGTCTTTGGTAATAGTAGCCAGGGATTGTGTCCAATTAAAAGATCAACAACTTCAGCTAGAAACAGATCTTGGGAACGGTCTGGCCCTTTTCTTTATATAACCTCTGCTGCCATGCTTAAGGTAATTCTAGGTCACTCCAGGAAATGCAGAAGCTCTTAGTCTGAAAGGTTCCCTTTTGATTGTGGTTGATTCAGTTCAGGGAAAGCTCTGTTCAAGTGGTGAGAAATCCATAAAGATGCTTATATATTTCCGGCAAGATAAGGGATGTAATAAACAGCTCTGTGCTAGAGAGAAAATGGCTGATAATGAGTGGTGATGAAGGTAAGCAGGCTGAGTGCTGTCTGAAAGGTCATGTGCAGAAGTGTCCTTCATTAAATATGTTTTAAAGTTGGAACGCATGATACTGTATGTATTCTCTGAATGAATATATGGAGCTGAAAGATCTTCTTTGGGCTCATTGATTAGCCTTCACACTTCAGGGGGAAGAGCTGATGCTCCCCGTTGTGCACTTGGTCTAAGCAGGACCAATTCCACTTCCCTGAGTCTTGTTAAGAGCTATAGGCTAACTGCTGCTGTGGTAACACTGCAAATGTTTTGCCTAGCCCAAGGCGTGGAGGCCCTGGGGTTTGATGGTGAAGGGGGACTGGGGCAAGCACTCCAGGTTGTCTGGACAGGGCTGTACCTCTTCCCTTGCTTATGGGCAGTCACAGTATGTACTGCTTTGTCTGTGTCCTACACCAATGGGAATGGATGCAACCATTAAAAATAGTTGAACAAGCTCCCTTTGTGGCAGAAACTAGCCAGAATATCCGTAAAGAGATCTATGGATACACATATCTGTAGCAGCCAGGCAACCTAGAGGAAACTGATATGCTGCAAAGCAGATACATTCATTTATCTCAGGAACAGTGTAGCTAAAGGCAGTTCCGTGAACTGAGATGGTTTATTGTATTCTTAGTGGAATCGAGAAAACAGCGGGGATGGTATGGACAGACAAGTCCAAAAGTTGCTGAAGGCCTAAAGGCAGAAAAAGGAGATGAAGTGCAAGTTATGTTCTTTTCCTGATAGTGCCAGTCAATTGTATCCTTCTCACCTGAAAAAACCTTTCAAATTAATATTTTAAAAGTCCCCTTGTAACCTGACTGAATATTTCAGCAGGTGAGGTGATTTTCTTTTATATTTTCCTGGTAAATATTTTATTTTGCTCACATGGATTCATCAAGTGAGAGAGGTTCCTGTATTTTTTGCACCTGTCCAAGAGCTTGTATAAGCTGCCCCAGCTTTAATTGCTTTGTCAGCATTGTGAAGGGGTGAATTCTCCTGGGCTTCTCTTCACCTCACCATTGAAGAGCTGGGAAACTGCACCAGACCACTAAGTCTTGTTCCTCCAAATACCAGATTTAGAAACCTCTGTGTTCATGGGACTTCAGCCACTGCCCAAGGAATATTGCTCCCAACATAGCCTACTATTTTATCCTGACATTATAAGGAAGGAAAGTCCTCCTGATAAAATTCCATCATGTTTTTTCAGGTGCAATCCAGCTTTTTTCTCTCAGGAAGTTTTAATTAACATAGGTCCTATTTAATCTAAGATAGTTAAACTGGATCTCCAGAGCAGATCTAGACAAAATCTAAAGAGGCTAATAATGATGTCTTCTGGTCATAGTCTCCTATGCCTGCCTGCCACTTCTCACTTTGGGAGAGCTCTGATGCAGTTACAAGTTGCCATGTGGAGGTTGCTCTGATCTTTCCCGTGCACATCCATACAGCACTTTGGTTTGCATCCTTCCTTTCTTTATGTTGGTGGTTTTTTCCCAGTAACAGCTAGCCCTAGCAAATGGTGGAAGTTTTGCTGTGCTCATTGTTTAAGTATTATTAAGTATTACTGAGTATTATTTGTTGCTTACAGGAATCCACAGGTGCAAATTGGTCCCTTGGGTGATTTTATTTCATGTAGGGAAGACCAGGTAAAAAAAAAAGACAGTGTACTTGAGCTACTAAATGTGCCATTTGACCTTTGCACTGGTAAGAGGAGCATGGTTTAAGGTTTACCTTCTTGAGCAAAATAATCACTAATTTGAGCACAATTCCAGGGACATGGTGGAATTAAGAAACCTGAGAGAGGTGCCTAAGGACTTCTGGCAGTGTTAGACTTCAGAATGGGATCCTAAACAGGCAGCAGAGTAGCAAATGAGGAGCAAGACCAAGCATAAACCTCCTGTTCCTCTCCTCTAAACACGTTCTGCCTCTAAGGGGGACCTCAACATAGTATGTTCCCTAAGGTCTCTGCTCCTTCTTCCTCATCAGGATATTTAGACAGGAAAATACCCAGTTCGTTTCTCTGAGTGACCTAGGTGTGGGAATGTTCAGGGATTGGGGGATGTCCACACCTGGGCAGGGGCAGATCACACTGCTGTCCATGACAGAAAATCCCAGTGGAGCTCTTGCAACAAGGAGGGAGAGGGAGCTCCACTGTAGAAACTAAGTTACGTGTTCAGGCAGGATTTGGGGCTGTATTTTACAAGTGGCAGGGCAGCAGACAGTTTAAAAGTTTACCTGTTTATAAGCTTACCTGTATGTTTTGTGTGTGTGTAAATGTTAAGTTGAAGAAAAAAAAAAAGGAAAATGGGTTAATATTTTAGTACATTGTTCTGCCTACTTCTCCCTCAGCATCATCGGACAGAGAGTACACAGGGTGTTGTTAATGAGGCAGCTGCAAAGAGGCCACATAAATGCAATATAATAGTGTGTCCAAGTGTGACGCCCAATTTTCTTTTAATGATGCGAGCTAAGTTTCTTTCTCAGGCTGAGAAAACCCAAATGAAGAATTAAAATTATTTTAGAATTTATGGATTTGTAAAAAATGTTTGAAAATAGTGTTATTTTAATAATAAATGCCCCTTTGGACAATTTTTAATTTATTTTTTAAGTCAGAACTACAGAAAAAAAATTAAATCCTAATGTTAATTTTTTCCCACCATGTCCCTGGAGGAAAATAATCTTATATAAAAAGTCTCAAGTTTATTCTATTGATTATGCTAGATTGTAGTGTTAAACGTCATCTAGCAGAAGTAAAAGGAAAACCCTTCTGCTATCTGCTACTAATGTCTATGAAAAGTTTCACTACATGCATTTATTATTTAGATTGCATTTATGCAGCAAATTCAAGTATAATGCAATAAAATTTCAAAATAGTTATGTGCAGAGCATATGAAAAATGAGCGCAACTGTACTGTAAAAGAAAGACTTTTTGCCTTTTTACAGCGGGATCAATCAAAAGGAATTATTCCAATTTCTGCTTGACTGGCTGAGCTCTGCACAATACATGCTACCATGCAAAGAGACAGCTGGTTCCTCCAAGTTCTGATAGGAATAGCACTAGCAGCTTTCTTCCTTCTTCCTAATTTTTTAAGTGGGATTAAAGCAAACTATTGGTGTGTCATCTCAGACTCCTGTGCATTTTCTCCCTTGCTTTCCTCACCTCATACCTTCTGAGAGTCTCTGACTGATAAATGTGCAGTGTTTCCGATATGTTTGTTACCAGCTTTCCTAGCAGCATGTTTCAAATCTTCCCTTCTTTTTTAGAAACCAAATGCCACGTAAAGTCATAAATGGAGCTTGTGAGAAAGAAACCATCCAATCCAGCAACATCTATCTTTTACGGTCGTGTTGGGCTAAGGGATCATTTCAATGCCACTGTAAAGGTTCCTTCCTCCAGGCTTCCACCTTCAAGTATCCTCCTTGTAAAGTTATGATGCCAGTGAAGGTTTACTGATAATGGTTCAGAAGCACAGTATGGCAAGAAATAGCTTAGCAACATTTATATCCTTCATTCAGGATATAAAAATATTGGAATAATTAAGTAAAAATGAAAACTTTAGTGTAGGAAGATGTAAAAAACGAGCAAAGATCATTTTTCTTTGTTTCTGAAGGTAATATGAAGTGTTAAATTACTCCATGCCCTTGACATCTCAGGTCTGTTGCCCAAAACTACACAAAAGAGAGCTAATGGAGCCAGAGCATTACATACAGAATTACTGTTTTAAAAAGTGCTTTTAAAATGGGAGTGAATGCAAGTCCCTTTATCTGTATGAAAATAGATGGAAATATATTCAGTGCATTTATGGCGTATGAAAGGTTGTATTTAATGTTATCTGGTCTTGACCTTTAGACTGAAATTTGCATTTGATTTTCAATGCCTCTGAGAACGTTTTACTTCCTGCCCTAATTCCGTTTCTAAACTGTGAGGACTGTGGACTCTGTTGCAATATTGATCATTTTACACTGCTGCTGGTAACTTGTTAAGGCTTTATAAAATTAACTATTGTTTTGAAGTGAAATTATGAATTTTTGATCCAGTGGGATTAGACATGGAATAGACTTGTTCAAAACGGAGACAATCCTTGTGCGCTAATTCATCTGTTAGACTGTGACTGCTCTTTGAGAAGGTTTATCAGTATGTCATGGCTGTGCTTGGGTTCACACCAAGACCTGGCCTAAAAACTAAAGGCTTACACTAAGGCATAACCTTAGACTATGATAGGGTGCTTGAAGTGTCATTCCATAATCCCTTTTATAAAGTCAGTGACTTAGACATAGTAATGTTACACATTTTGTGCCACACTGCACTTCCTGTGTGTCTGTGCACAATTTCATGTTTCATAAGTATTCATTCATTCATTCAATTTTTTATATTTGATGTCTCTGTCCTGTCTCTCTCTCTTCCGTACAGTAAACTTATTACCGCTCTCATCTTAACACCACCAGCTCACTCAAGTCATCTAACATAATCAAATTCAGAACAATCATTTTCCACTCTTACTTAGCCTTAAATTCAGCCTTCAGATCTGAAGAAAGGCTTATGCTTCTTAAAGCTTGTCTGCTTTTTTCTCCCCCAGTCCTATCAGCACCAGTATCTTTTACAGAAGATATGGTCTCCATTGTTAATTCTTGGCATTAAAAAGTGACACTTGAGTATCAAGTGAGGACCTCACAATGAGACAAGGCAGTGAATTTATTAATATACATAATTAACATTCTGTATAACTTGATATTCTCAGGTCTTTTTCTGTATTTTTGGGCCAATTTGTATATATGTGTATGGTAATGTCCTCAAGGCACCCAGGCATTTGCTTATGAACATACTACACAGTAGTTGCAGTCCCCTTCCTTATCTTTATGCACTCTTCATATCTGCACGAGAGCAAATCAAAAGAAAGCTCCAACCCTTAAAAACTGATGGCTGAATTATCTCCCAAGGGAAGGACTAATGCATCATTCTGCAGCAGTGGTTTCAAGAACTATGTGACACTTATTTTTTAAAGTACTTTGACATATATTTTTCTGTTCATCTGTGAGCAAGATAAATCACTCAATTAAATAATGATCCTCTGTTCACTTTAGAATTAGCAAATTGATGACCATTGTCATTAGCACAATGAAGTCAGTGGGCTGCTGCATTAGACAATAGACTGCATCACCTACATTACACTTGGGTTCACTTGCAGCTCATGAAAGGAAAAGGGATGCTCTTAGGGGCTTGTGTGAAGGTGTTAGTTCAGATTAGATCTCAGTTCAGAATGCATCGGAAATTAAAAATAGTTATATGAAAATACTTGGAATGAGATATTGTGCTGATAAGCTCAACAGTGTCCAGACAACTGCATTATGAGTAATGCAGGTCAAGCAACCAGGGGAAATGACCGGTATTTAATAAATTTAATTTGTGATTACACAATACTGATAGCCCTAATTGAATAATTTATTCAATAAATATTCCTAGTACTCATCAGATGTATTCTCTCAGGAACACTACCAGTATAGAACTTATATACTAACTCCAGAAAAGCTATTCACAATATGTATTACTGGTCAGGGCAGTCATATTTGCTGAGTAATGTAGCTGTAATATAACATCATAATATAACTATTCCAAGCAGGAAAAAGCAATCTGACTGAAAAAATTACATCACCTTTATTTAGAGGCATAAAAATACACAGACTTGCCACTAATGTTATCAACAAGAACTTGGCTGAGAAGTCAGATTTAAATCACAATGTTTAAGGCTCCTCCTTTGCCACTGTGCAATTCCATGGAAGCATGATGCAATGCGGTGCTAGCTACCGAACAAGACTTAGGATATTTTCTCATTTTGGAAATTGTTTCCTTCCCTGTCTTTTACTTAAAATAACTGTGTGGGAGCTGACCAAGGAAGATGTTGCACTGATCAGTATGGCAGTAACCAGTAGTCAGTGTAAGGGGGTAGGATTTACAAAGCTGAGCTAGGTGTTGAAACTCTCAGCCTGTGAGGATGAAGGTGCTGGGATGTTCTTTATAGGGAGTAGCAGGTGTGTCATATGGTGGGACACCTGCCATTTACACTACCCCCACCCAAGGTTAGAGCACTTTCCCAGGAAGTGAAGGAAGGTGGGTTTCCATCCTGTTTTGGCCAGAGAGGTTTTGGCTGCACAGGCTCCTATCCAAGGAGGCGCCCAACTTACTGGCTATGGTACTGAGCAGAAACTGGGTAAACAGGGCCAAAGTAGAAGGGGTGGCAGTGTCAGACAGTGGGTGAGAGGAGATCTGGGGAATTGTGTCTCTGGGTTATTTTTGGATTGTATCCTGTGTCAACACAGAAACCGGGAACTGGAACAAGACCCCAGTCCGTCTCCCTTCTAGTAGACATTTCATTGCTCCAGCCATGCGTACTGTTTTGCTTCTGCCTAACGTATGAGAACCTGGCATGGAGTGGCTCCTCATCTTGTATGTCCTATACATGTTTTATTTTCAGTTGAGCCAGTCTCCTTATGAGATTTTTCTTTCTGTAGACTGTCACTTTTATAGTAAGTAAAGTCATAATGAACTCCCTAAAAATCTTATACATTGTACCAGTCTGAAAGGAACTTGTAGCTTCCTCATCTCAAGCTTTTGATTTTCTTCTGAAAAACCTCCACAACCCAACACAAGCACAACCCCCTGCCAAATCCTCAAACACTGCTGCTTTTCCTCTGCACTCTTCGCACCCCGCCTCATTTTTGATTGTTCCAGTCCACCACCTTTCTGCTCCCAGATAAGGCATTCTTTTCCCTCTTCCCTTGTGTTTTGCAACCCTTCTGGCTAGCAGGGATATATTCTGAGCCCCACATTCTCTGGTAATTGACCTGTGAGTTCCTTCTTTTCTGTTGTGAATCGTCTCATGTCTGTTCTGCCTTCTGCTCTCTATCACAAATGCTGCATTCTGCTCTTGCTCACGGTTGGGTTNTGAGATTTTTCTTTCTGTAGACTGTCACTTTTATAGTAAGTAAAGTCATAATGAACTCCCTAAAAATCTTATACATTGTACCAGTCTGAAAGGAACTTGTAGCTTCCTCATCTCAAGCTTTTGATTTTCTTCTGAAAAACCTCCACAACCCAACACAAGCACAACCCCCTGCCAAATCCTCAAACACTGCTGCTTTTCCTCTGCACTCTTCGCACCCCGCCTCATTTTTGATTGTTCCAGTCCACCACCTTTCTGCTCCCAGATAAGGCATTCTTTTCCCTCTTCCCTTGTGTTTTGCAACCCTTCTGGCTAGCAGGGATATATTCTGAGCCCCACATTCTCTGGTAATTGACCTGTGAGTTCCTTCTTTTCTGTTGTGAATCGTCTCATGTCTGTTCTGCCTTCTGCTCTCTATCACAAATGCTGCATTCTGCTCTTGCTCACGGTTGGGTTTTTGTTTTGTTTTGTTTTGCTGGGGGGTTTTGTTTTTCTTTCTATTTTTTCAAAATTTTTAATTCCTTATCCCTGTTTCTAGTTAGCATCGCTTCTGTGTTGCTTTTGCACTACAGAAAATAAAACAAAAAATACTAAAAAAACCCCAAACCAATCAAAAAACCCCAAGCAACCTCCCATGAAAATTCCTACATGCACTGACTTTCTTTCACTGAGCTTCAACATACAGACACCACTGACATGACTTTTTATTGCAACTGACTCCACACTTGCCTGACTCCACACATCTTGTCTCTGACATGCCCCTCCATGCCCGCAGATCCTACAGGCTCTGTAACATTAAACATAAATTAGCAGAGAAAATGTTGTTTCTTTTTCCTCACACTCTTCCCCTGCTCCAGAGAGGAGGCCCTCCCATGCAAGGGGATGCTCCACTAACTTTTCCAGCGTGGGTCCCCATGGGTTCACATATCCTGCCAGCAAATCCTCTCCAGTAGAGGGTTCCCACAATGTCGCAGCCTCCTCCATACATCCCCCTGCTCTGACATGTGTCCATCCATGGGCTGCAGGTGAATCTCTGCTCCACTGTGGACCTCCATGGGGTGCAGGGGAACAGTCTGCCTTACCATGGTCTACCATGGGCTGCAGGGGAATCTCTGCTCCAGTGTTTGGAGCACTTCCTTCCTCTCCTTCTTCACTGACCTTGGTGTCTGCAGGGTTGTTCCTCTCACATATTGTCACTCCACTCTTCTCTGGCTACAGTTGCTCTTGTGCTGGTTTTATTCCTCTTTGTAAATATCAGAGAATCACAGAATATTCTGAGTTGGAAGGTGTCCACAAAGCTCATCAACTCCAAATCTTAAGTGAATGGCCTGCATGAAGATAAAATCCACAAAAAATATGTTCTCCCACTGTCATTGATGGGCTGGGCTTTGGCCAGCAGTGGGTCTGTCTTGGAGCCGGCTGGCATTGGCTCTGTTGGACACAGGGGAAGCGTCCAGCAGCTTCTCACAGAAGCCAGTCCTGTAGCCATTTACACCGCAACTAAAACCTTGCCATGCAAACACAATACATCCCCACAGGGGATGCACACACATCCTTCCAAAAACAAAAAAGATTGTAGTACCCACCTCTGACAGTGGGAAACACCTTCCCAGGCTGAAATTTATTGTAAGAAAAAGCGCTGAAGAACTTCATTATGTGTTGCAGTAGGAGACAGGGTATTATTAAACACTTGTACCTCATTCACTCTGCATTCAGGTGGCCCTCCTTTAGAGTCACTGCAGAATAGACAACTGAATAGTGACTTGTTTGCAGGGGAAAGTGTGGTTAGTTTATCTGACGTTATGTTCAGGAAAGGATGAGTTAATCAATCAAATAAATTATTTTCATTTGCTTCTTTGATCTCTTCCCAACCTTCCTCTCCCTCAGGAATCTGACTGCCATGAATACTTAAAATCATATGGATGTTTTTCTAATGCCAGCACAGTATGGGCTTTGCCATTGCTGATACATGCATTGTAGCAGGGCATCACTTGCAGAAAGGAAAACCACAGCAGTAATAAAAGGCCAATTTAATTGTCTTCACTCTTCTTGCCTATTAGTTTATTTTTCTCTTCCTCTGTTTCATTCCTTCTTCATTTATTTTTATGTTGATGTAGTGTGTTGATAAAGAAGTACTTCACAGCTAAAATGAATCCAAAGATGAATATACCTTTGACACCAAAGATGGGCTTTTCTACAGTTCCTCAGCTATTCATCCTAAAGAACTTAGGACAGCCTGGCTCTTTTCCCCTATTATACCTCCAAAAGCACACAACACCTTGAAATAATTTTTTACCTTTCCTTTGTGCTACTTCTTTCTCCCTCTATCACACTTCAGGTATCTTTCTTGCTCCCTGCACTCTTGGTAGGCTTTTTTCCTGAAAGCACATCCTGGAGCCTTTATCAGCCTGAAGGTTTGTGAGATGCATGTGACTGCATACCATGAAAAGCAGTGTAAGGTACTGGGCCTGTATTCAGTACCTCAGATGGACTAAGAGGTGACCAAGGAAGGCTTACAGAAGGACAAGGTCATTATCCACGGCACCGACCACTAAAGACACTGCAGGAAATATGTTTTCTGGAGCCTGCAGTCCATTGTCTGAGATAAGAAAGAGGAGAACCACCCAGGGTGGTGAATGTCCTCCAGAAGACCCAAGCCTTCCACAATAACCTCATACTGTGTAGAGAGCGGGCTCTGTCTGTAATAGTTTTGCCAATCAGGATGGATATTAGTAAAGAAACCCATCCTCCTTTCACTGGCAATGACATGGAGGTAAATTCCTGCTTCCTCATATGCTCTGCTATTTTAACAGGTTTGGAAGAAGTATGTAGTAAAAATGTATTCACCTGTGTACAGGAAAACTCACATGAAAAAGACACTTAGGCATTGCCTGCAAAGCATGAGATACAGATGCAGTTTCGGATTTTCACATTGCACTGGGGTCTGAAAGCTTCCATCATACTTTCAAGCATCTGCATTAATCACAAGCATAAAATCTAAAAAGAATTAAGAGTCTCTATGAGGAAATTCCATTTCTGCTGCAACATGTTAGCACCTGCAGTACTGCGGTGTTGCTGCATTGCCAAGGGGTGGATTTATGCACACTCCACTATGTACTGATGGGAGTTTGATTGCTGTGATCAAAGCAGTGCATTTAGAAACGCCTCCTTAAACACATGTGGCCTGTAGGAGCCATAGTTATTGCCCTGAAGTTATATTAGAAATGGAGTTATATACGAAGGGGTAATTGTTTAGGTCAGTTTTAGTAGGCACAGCTGTTCTCTTCTTTCTTTACTCTGTCTCTGGCTGGGCTGTTTGTTTCTGCTCCAAAATGTTGCTGAAGTCTCTCTGTGCCACACAGACTTAAAAATTCTCCTTTCATCATAGCTTGCAAACATACAGAAATAGTGGGGAATTCTGACCAGGTAGTTTGAATTTTGCATCTTGTATTACTGTGATTTCACCAGTGGTCTCATACAGCTGAAATGGCCAGCGGCTGCACCTGCACATCTGAGTGTCCTGGTGCTGTAGCATTCCTGCTTCTTGTTGCAGAATTTGGGAGATTTCCTTCTTTCTGGTCCTGGTGGGGACTGAGACCTACAGTACTTGAAGTATGGTGCTAAGTGTTTCCTCTTATTAACCAGACCACAAACCATCTGTCAGGCCTTTTCAATTGCTAATTTAAAGGACAGATGCATCACCACGAAATAGCTCCAGCTAATTGAACTTGTCAAATAAAACTGCCTAAACCCTATCAGACCTTGCTGGAAAATATGCTCTAAACAATTCCCGAAAAAAATAGTCCTTGGAATGTTCAAATGCCAATTAATGTCCTAGGATGTTTAAAAACAAATAAAATCCATTCCATGTGAGATCACAGAATGCAAGAGCTCTGCTTAAATTCTCAGGTAGCACTACTCTGTGGGTCTTGGAGCCTTCACAAACTGCTAAAAAGGAACCTTTTTGAATCTTAATTGATAATGCCTTGCTCATGTCCTGGCATCCAGGAAGGAATTGTTCTCTTATATCCAAATGAGATGTTTCCTGCAGTCAAAGCACACTGGGAAGGAAATGGCAATTAGGTATTGAAGCCCTCAAGAGCAATAGCTGCGTGCGAAAGTTAGTCATGCTGTTGCTGTGAAAATTGTTTACTTATTAAATTTTAAAATATGACCTTAACACTGCTCTTCCCATAATCTTGCAAATATTTAGCAAAACTTCATTTCCTGTAAATTGCTTGATGTAGAACAACAGTGATTTATACCGGTGTAAGTATGCACATATCATTATCTGTGTGTGACTTCATGGATACTGAATCAAAAGTATTATGGGAATCACTTACTCATGAGGGTATATGTAGTTCAAATGCTGCACTCTTAAATAGATCACTTCCTAGTGTCTCATCTTTGACCACTAATTGCAGAGGGCAGTTCTGAGTTAAATAACCTGCAGGGCAAAAATTATTTATAAAAGATTACACACATAGAACTTGGATACATTTTTTAATGCTGTGGACGAGAACATTAAACCCTAGAGCAGACTGTTGCATTTGTAATGCTTGAATTGTACTTACTGTAACAGGTGACACCGCGTATCACAAATATCAAATGTGTAATATTCCTTTTGTACTTGGCTGAAAGTAATGAAATCTTTGAGAATGCTGCGAGGCATATCCATGGAGAAATAGGATTGCCCTGAAGCTGGAAGTCTGTAGAGCTTTCAAACTCAAGTCTCGTGTGAGGTCCTTCTGTTAGGAAAGCGAGTCCCAGCATCTGTGCGTAAGCACCAGCGTGTGTCTGTGTGCCTCTGCTGGAGGGAAACGTCAGCTCAGACTTTTCCTTACTTTTTGCATGGCTGAGATAAACTCTTGTGATCTCCTGCTGTTTCCTGTTACTAGACTGTCAGAAGAAAGATATTTGTTCAATATCAAATATAATTTCATTTTTATGTCTTAAGGATGTGTTTGTTGTTAAATTTAAGCAGTTTTGTCATCCATCAGAGCTAGAATTTAAACTAGGGTAGATTAGCTTAGAGTTTCTGAGATCTGTGAAGATCCTGTGCAACAGATTCCTATCTCTTTTTTATGTAGATGCAATGAGGGAAAACTTACATTACAGAGTATAAAAAGAGAAAGGGCAAGAGAGAGGAAGAGAGAAGAGTGAGAAAGAGGAAGTTTTCTCCCTAAGAGGCAAAAATTCATTTCTCCAGTGTTCAAGATTTTGGGGAATAAGGAAACATTTGCATAATATCCACTACCTGATTTGAAAAGAAAACTCGTTGAGGGAGCCCATCCTCATTAAGTAACTGGCTGAGAAGGGCAGAGGCACAGCATCTGGAGCTGATAACTGAGGGCTGTTCTGGGAAGCTTCCCTCCAGATTAGTCAGGGCAGAAACAAAGCTCATTCTCCAGCTGTGCCATCAGTTGTGAAGCTTGTTAGGATCCCTCTCAATACTGAATAACCTGCCACTCAGAAACCAGAAACACTCAAGTTTTGTTACAGGGTGCAGCAGTAGGCACCACGTGTCTGCTTCACTGAAGTTCATTATTCCCCTCACTTACCTGAAAACACCTAGGTGTTTTAGAAGAGTTATACAAAACCCAGTTTAATGTTGCTTCCTCCTAAAACTAGGCACTTGTGATGAATTCTGTTTTGAAATTGTATGTAGAGATAAGAAAGGTTTTTATGATATTTTATTTGAGAAGGCAAATCCGTAGTAACCAAAACCTACTATAAGGAGGCATCAACTGAAAAAATTTGCCCTTAAAGATTTAAAAACTAATGAGATCCAACACCCTTGTATTTCACTGCATCATTGCTAAAATGTAAAAACTGCTGGTTTTCCAAAGCAAAAAGTTTTCATCTTGAAAAGTAAGATACTTCAAAAAGTGTCCAGAACTTGAAATTTGCAAAATTGTTTTTTCTTTTTTCTGTTTCCCTATACTGTAATTTTGTTTGGGTTTTTAGTTCATTAAGATGTTTTAAGAGTTTAAGTTTCACCTGATTTGTGTCAGGAACATTTTTGTTCACCTAGAAGCTTGCGTAGGAGGGGCTTACTTCTTCCCCAGTTGCTGTAATGATTGGCTCATCTGTTCAAGTGAAACTCAAGACTTGCTTCATCAACTGGAAATCTGTGACTTGATGAAGCTCTCCTAATAATTTTTATGCATCTATCTTACCTTTCAGTGGATTAGAGAAAAGGGAGAAGACACCATTATAACTACAACAAACGTATATCCTAAACATTAAAGAAAAGCAGCAAAATTCAGAGTTGTTGAGCTGGTTTCACTCTTAGCTTGCCCCTTTAGCTCTGTCAGTTGTCAGGTCCTCTGAGTAGCAGGTGGCACTGGTAATACCTGCTCTCCATATGCCTTCCTGGAAACCGGACCCAGCAAGCAATAGCTACATTTCTGAGAGTTTAGCCTTGATCTGTCCCACATCTGTTCCCAGTTAATAATTTCATAAGTAATTACAAGGGGATGGTATTTACCCTTGAGTTCATTTTAGAAGAAGCAGCCTCCCTGTTCCTGTGATGATGTTTCCATATTTATGTGGCCAGTATCTGTACCCTTGGTTTGAAGCAATTGCCTTGTTACCATGCCCTGATGAGCCTTTTCTATTGCTACTGTAGCCTTGAAAGCTGGAAATTGCAAGAGCTGCAGGTGGTGAGCAGCGGGGTTTGATTAATCCAAATTCCATTTTCTCGTTGTTGAAAAAGGATGGGGCAAAAGGAATGCTCTGCAGCTGAGTGTCAAACACAGTCAAAAACACTGCAGCTATGGGGGCGATGATATGGGTCACGCAGTAATTATTTTGAGCCAGGAATGTATAGAGAGACCGCATCAGAAAAATTGTCAGGGAGCATTGCTTTAACTCTTGGTTATGTAAGAGCTGAGTGAGAAGGACAGACTGCACGACAAGTGGCTTTCCAAAGCTAGGTTGAGCTAAAAGCTGTTAATATATATGGGAATGACATGAATTTGGTGCACAGATCTGTGTCAGAGGATCATGCAGTCTTCATGCAAACAGGAAAACATCAGTTTAATTGTGGATTTCATGTTCCTCTAGATCCTTCTCTGTTGCCAGTACCATAGCCTCACACTTCTTTCCTGTGCCCATGAGGCTTTTTGAATCCTTATGGCATCATGCTAAGCATATAAAGTGGTGGGGAGAAGAACAAAAGGGTCACATGTAGAGTGATGGCTTTTGTCTTCCCAAGCAACCCTTACCTGTGACAGAGCCCTGCTTTCCTGGAGGTGGCTGAACACCTGCCTGCCATGGGAAGCAGCAAATGAACTTGTTTGACTTTGCTTGTATGTGCAGCTTTTGCTTTGCCTGTTAAACTGTCTTTTTCTCAACCCACAGGTTTTCTCACTTTTACTCTTCTGATTCCTTTCCCCATCCCAGCAGGGATGTGGTATTTAGCTGCTGGCTGGGGTTAAACCGCAGCAGTACCTTTTGGTATCAAATGTGGCTCTGACAGGGTTCAATATAATGACAGACTGGATTGGCATGTGCTAGATTGAATTTCCAGCTGTTATTACTGTGTAGTTACTAATCTGCAGGCTCTGTGCTTGCCATGATGCTTGCTTGCCTTTCTGCCTCCATCTGCATTGACTGGGGCAAGGAATGCCATTGCCTGAGTACAGTTATTTCCTGTAGGGATTATGTTCAGTTGCAGCTGCCCATCAACCAAGCGAGGCATCATCCTTCGTGCTTGTGTGTAATCACAGCGCAGAGCTGCACCCAGCTTGTGTCTCTCTTACAGCAGGATTTTTAAGCAGCTCATTTTCATGATGTTGGTAGCTCCTTCTACCATTAACTGGTTTTATAGGCACATACTTTGCTTGGATCTGTACTGCAAGAAGGGGAATGAAGAAGCTTTTAATAGGCACTGCTATGTTCACTGTGTAGTGTATTTTATGGACTTCCAATCCCATCCTCTTTTTCTTCAGCCTGGGCTCAGTATTAAAGCAGCTGCTTATGTAGGACAGGAATCCTGCAGAGTGATCACCAGCGAACAGGACGTTCAAGCTCACACTGGTGTGCATGTGCACAGGGGGATCATGTCACATTTCTGCAGACTAACATAACCTCAGTACTTCTGGTAGTTTGCGTGTGCGTCTCAGTGACCTTAATGTTCCTCTAACAGAATTCATTTGCTGCCTTTTTCTCTCCTCAGATGTGGAACTTCCTCAAGCCTTTAAAATCAAAACCAAAGCAATGTCAGCTATGTGGGAACAACAAGCACACACCTGCATCCAAGAGTGCTCTCAGCTTCCCTGTGGCTGGGCCAATAGGACATGGTGCCTATCCGTCCTGGCCGATAGCTGCTCCGCATCTCCATCAGTGCCACAGCACTTCTCTTCATTGGGCATTTGCTAAGTCTGAGCTGCTCCCTTTCCAGCCAAATAGCTCATTTATACATCTGTCAGTGTTTGGTGGCTTACAGTGACTCCTGTGGGTCAGGGTGAGGTTGTATGAATTGTTACTGGTGGGAAGGATGGGATAAGTAGGCGAAGGAGGGCAGGGAATAATCTCTTGCAGTTGTAACTGAGAGAGGAAGATAAATCAGACCTTGGACAGTAGATGTCAGGGAGTAAAGCAGGGCTCTTAATTCATACACAAGGACATACATCAAATAGGAGTCCTGCCCACCTTCATGTGCCGCTTTCCCACAGCATATGGATGAAGGGCAGGAATCAGTGAATGATGAATGCACTTAGCAAACTACACACCTGCTGTAGTAAAAGTGAATACCTCCACTCCCCTGTCTTATGGAAGCTGGTATAAGCCTGGAAGAGTACTATGAAAGCTCCCATTCAGTGGAATTTTCCACTCAGTTAATATACATATGCATGCTGTGTGCTGCTGGGATGCTGGCAGAGTGGATGCAGGGACTACAGAATGAGTGGCCTCTTTGGTGCTTTAAGTACAGGAAAAATATAAGTGGATAATGATAAGAAATGGCTTATAAAAGCTAGCTCCTGAAAATGCTGTAAAATAGCAGTTATTTGGGAAGTGGATGGCAGGGTTTCACAAAAGACTACTTACCAGAGACCCCACACATAAGTTGAAATGGTGATTTTTGTATTTCTATTGATTTCAAATTTTGCAGTCATTAGAATTGATATAAGGTTATTAAAAAGCCCCGACATTTCTGACAGTGCTAGCAAAGAGTGCCACTTGCATCTTTCATTTTTCTTGTGCTGAATCTCTGCAGATCTGCAACCCTGGGGAAGAGAAGGCACCTGTAGCTATCTGAATGTATTGGAGCACAATGTACACTGTGGAAGGACGTGATACCAGGTTCCCCACTAACCTAGATAAACTGTCTCACTTGCAATGCAGAGCTTCTAGAGAAAAAAAGGCCAGTGCAGCTTCTCCTTGTAGTTTTGGTTGTGTTTTATGAATCGGAACTGGTTGTGGATTCCTGGTACCAAGGAGGTATTAAGAGATTTGAAATCCAGGTAGTCAAGCATCTCCTTGAAGCAGATGTGCACCAGATGGGGGAAGACAGTCCTTGATTTTTGCCTGAATTAAATTGCTTCCTGATTAACATGCTGGCTCTGATAATCACCATTTACATTTTTTCTTAGGCATTGTATGGCAAATCTGGACTCACATCCTGGAACATAAATTTCAGTGGATAACTAGGCATATCTTGGAGTACTGCAGCAGCTATATAATTTCCCCAGGCCCAGGACTTACAAAATAAGAAGGTAAGTTGAAATGAATGAAGAAACTATTTTTATGAACTTACGGTGCATGTACCTTTTTGTACCTTGGTCCATCAACAGCTTTCCAAACATTTGTTGTATCATTAGGGCCTCATATACAGACCCTCATAAAGTTCATAGTTGTGAAATGATGCATCTGCTTTCTTGAATCCCAAATTTGGCACAGGAAGGCAATTTAAAACTTGAATTTCTTAAGAGAAGCTTCTAAAGCTACCTCGCCCACAGGAACGAAAGTTGACAAAAGGGAGCTCAACGCTCCTATCCCCTACTGATACCAGATTCATGTCTGAAGAAAGTTTCACCTTCCTTCCGAAGGTCAGATTAACTAGGAAAAGTGAAGTTTTAGTTTCTTAAAGGAAGTTTCCTAGCAGGGCACTTCAAACAGCATATTTTTCTGTTCTAGTCTGTGTCTCTGAGCCCCAGCACCCCTTCCACTTTGCTGCAGATGAAAAAGCATGTTGAGTTTTTTCCTGTTCACTTACCAGCATTATAGTGCTTACTCTGAGTTCATTTCTTGCTAGAAACCAAAGAGACAACACATTGTAAACAACAAAATCTCTGCTGCAGAGACCAGTTTTGCATGCTGAGCTTTGTATGTGTAAAGACTTTAAAAAATGTGAGATCGATTTACAGATTATAAAATATGAAATATGAAAAGGAAAAGAAAGAAATTTTATTCTTTTATTTGTATTCTATTTTCCCATTTTTATTTTTTTGTGGGAAAAATAAAAAAGGGGAAACAAAAACGACAGAGGAAGAGTGTGTTCTTTTTCTGATCTCAGGGGCCATGAATATTTTTTATATGAAAACTGAGACATTCATACAAATCTCAGATGCCAAAGTAGGGCTTTAAGCAATATGTATAATTACTCTCTACACATATTTTTGTGAAATTTTAATGCAACCTGTGTAGATATCCCATAAAAATATAGATACACATTTTGTTATGCAGCTATCTATCTATCTATCTTATAAGACAGACAATGAAAATGTTATGAATTGTAAATATTTGTTATTTATGCAGTGCTTAGAAATGTAAAAAAAAAAAACAACCCCCAAACCCAACAGATATTTTTGTGGTCTACCAGAGTCAGACTGTTGTTAATGCAGGACTCCCTACATTTAGTCATTTTGAAGAGGCTCTTAAACCGTTTCTTTCAGTAGTTCTTTAATTAATGTCTTTTCATAATGAATGACAATAGAGCCTCCATCCCCCCTACAAAGCGCCTGCACAGATAATGTGTGGGACAAGTATAACACATAATAGTACAGATTTGTAGGTAATACTGCAGGTATTTTAGAAGCACAGATGAACCAAAGGAAGAGTAATGGGATTTGACAACTTGACAAAAATGCCACTGCACAACGACATTCATCTCTAGAGTTTTAGTTTGTAGTACTGTGAGGGAAACAATCAGTGGAGTAAAATACCCCTTTGATGAGTGTAATTTGGCAACAATTTGCAAACATCATAGTGTGCCATGATAATTCAAGGGCATTTGACACAGCTATCTTGACAGTTTCATTACAGGAGCTGTCGAATAATCTGGAAGAGTAAAAGAGTCTTATTGGAAAGTGCTTACTTATCTTCAGTAATCTAATAATCTATAGTGGTAAAGTCAAGTAATTGTTTATGATACAGCCTTTAATCCTCTATCACTTAATACCTTTAATTACAGCTGAGCTGCTGAAATGTATAGAGGTCTTCCTGGAGTTAAAATGAACAGCTATAGCTCTGCTCTGAATAGTGCACTGTTGCCAAAGAGAGCAGTTCCCTTTCTCCACCACTACCTCCCTAGGAATCAGCTGGCTGCAAAAACAAAAGGTGCTGAGCCCATTGCACATAAAGCCAAAGATCTGGTTGTGTCACAACACATATCCATGACAAACAGAGCAAAGATTATTACAGAAGATTTTGTGGCTTTTTCTAATCTACACCTACCTGACTTTGCCTTTCAACATTTCTAACTAGCTAGCTACACTAACAGCTGCAGATATATTTTCTAGATAATTGTGAATGTCTGTGTGGGCCAGGACTTTTAAAAATACCGACTGGTCTGACACTATTTAAGTCCCTTCCCTAGAGAGAAGGGAACACCTTGCCTAGGATCCTTGAAGGTCAGTTTAGAGCTGAGCATTGCTCCCCTCAGTAGTACGGTCCAGGCTGTCATGTGCATAATGATCACTTCAAGTGTTTTGGGTAGATCAATAAAAGTACACAACATTAATACCACCAAAGTAAAAATTTCGCAGCCCACCAGCCACCCTGAGAAGTTGCAGTTCTCCCTTGATTTCATACAAAAGATTTTGCTGTGTTACCTGAAGGTCTCGCTGCTCCATGATGTCTCCATTTTCCTGTGGATGGGGTAAATTCAGAGGGCTTGTTTGTTAATGGCACTGTGACAGCTTTACTGATTCTGCAGGCTAGTACTGCACAAGTCCAGCTGTTTATAAAAAAGCAAGTAAATAAAAACTCAGTGTACTTCACATCAAATGAAGACTGTATTTTACTCCTTTCTTTGTGTGTAGGACTCTCCAGAAGTCTAAAACAAAGATGCATATAATGACCCTGCAAATAAGATCAGTGTAATTCAGAGAATGAAATTAATTTGTCAAGCCCTGGCTTTGTTTGTCACTTCCCATCACTGTAGTTTCTTTTCATCTTCAATTTTTGCTCCTTTGCAGTATTTCCTATAAAGAGTTTTATTTAGAGGAAGAAAGAAAAAAAGAGTTTTATGCATCCATTATTTAATGATGGGCTTTTATCCTGGGGGAAAATGGGCAAGAAGGATTCTGATGGCAGAGTGAAGTGAATTAAAGACCAAAAAATTTCCTAAATTTGTCTGAGAGTTTATGACTTAATTTGCATAACTCTGGTTTTAATGTCAGTGACTTCTTTCCTGATTCATTGTTGGGATTTTTTTGTTTTCAAATTTAATTGCTTGTGTATTAATTTTCACAATTCTGGAGCCAGCATCCCTGTGAGATCTAATTTAAGGACTGTATTTCCTCTTTGGAAAATAAGAGACAATTTTGCAAAGAGAAGGAAAAATCAAGAACAAAGCCATTTTTTATATAACATACTTTTATTTCTTTTCAGAACAACATTTCTTTTCTAAGGCTTCTTAGGAGGGGTTGTTGTTTTTACACATTTGCCTGCATGCAGTTTTTGGACTCACCATCACAAAAGGCCAGAAGAGGCACCACTGACTGCTTAAACTTGCCTTAGTGGACCTGATGCACCAGGGGTACCATTGCAATTAGGCTGGGCAGAGGGAATTCTAGACTGCTCCACCTCCTTGCTGGCTGACGTTTCCTGGAAAGAGTGAAGCGCACGTATCTCTTTGTAGGAGCAACTAAATTATACCTGACCAGAGATGCCTCAACACAGTGTATATACAAGGCATGTACTGAACTTTATTTTCCAAACAGGAATTATATTAGGGATAAGAATCAGATGCCAAATGTCCTCTAACCCGCCCTCAGCAGTTTACTCTTCGTGCTCCACTTCTCAGTGCTGAGGGTGTAGCCTTACAAAAGTTGCACGGTTTGCAGAGCAGCTGAGCTCCACATGACAGTGAGCCTGGTGAGACACAGGATCACATCCCTCAGGAGGGAGCAGCTTTAATTTCCCTCTGAAGCAACACAGTCATCTACAACTGGTGAGCAACAAGGCAAGCCACAGGACTGGTGTACCTGTTGCCAAGCCTTTGCCTTCCCACTGCTGGATGGTGAGCGGGTGAACAGGCTGTGGGGCTCAGCTGAAGCATAAACATCATCTTGCTTTCACCAAGGGACAAGACAGCAGTTTTTACATCAGAGTTACCACATCCAAAATATGTCTCAACAATGCCTTCCCTATCTTCCTCCTTATTTCTCACAATTTTTTCTAATAAAATTGCGCCAAACATCCTTGCTAAATGGCTGCTGTGTATCTCTGCCTTTATTTTCTTGCCTTCCTTCTCTCCCCTGGAAGAAAAAAAAAAATGGGTGCAAAAACCTTTCAAAAGAGAGTATTTGGAAAAACCTTATTACTATAAAATGAAGCACAGAGTAGGACAAAGAATTGTAGAAAATGCACATTGCTGAGTAAAGATATAATGAATATTTAATGAAATGATGAGAAGCTTATGGATACTCAAGTGGTGGAACTATTTGGTTGCCTAGGACATGCCAGAAAGCACACAGAGGTGTCTGAAAAGGCAGTAAGAGTTTTGTGTGATGAAGAGCCTCCCCAAGGAGTAGCAAATATCGTGTAGATCTGATGTAATAGAATATGGAGTCTTTTGGTTTCCAGTTAAGCTGGCAAGAGCAGAGTGCCCCCATGTAAACAGAGCTCTAAATTTGAATGTGTTACTGGCACAATAGGAATGATTACCTACCATACCTCTTTTCCTAAGGCTGCTTTGTCCTTGGTTCCCAATTTCTTTACTGGTATAAAACAACCTGGCTCCATCACAGGTAAAAAAGTGATGCCCATTTGCACTGCAGCAGGCAATTTCCTTCATCCCAAACCCAGTATTTGTTTTAAGGGCACGCTTGTCTCCTTCCACGGCACTAATGATTGCCATGAAGTGCTGCCCACCCTAAGCACAAGGTGTTCACACCATGGGAAAGCTTGCAAGTACAGAAAGAGCAGTACAGGCCACAGACCTGATGGCCTAAAGTATAGTGTACCTGAGTCAAAAGAGCAAAAAAAATCATGATTCACAGTCCAAACCTTGACTAGTGAGGACTCTTCTGCTCTGCTAAGAAGCCTCAGAGAAAGCATTTCTCTGTACTGTTTGAGATGAAATTAATAAAATAATGTATGTTTCTGAAAAGTGAAAACACTGTATCTCTGAAAAACAAATAACCTTTCAGTCACAGCCTCTGTCAAAGGAGCTCCTGTTCTAACTCTAAAAACATATCTGTGTGGTTCTGGGTTAAAGGTCCTCCTTAATCCAGACAGGAAATCATTCTGTCAAAATAGTCAAGAAACTTAATGCAGAGTCGTATTGTCACAAGGTTCTTTCTGGCAAGCAAAAAAGCCACTAACAAGGGCTTTTCTGACCTTCACAGGCACAGTAGACTTTGGATGCTGCTGCTTCCATTTCTACCTCTATTTGTCCTGCTGGTTGGATTAAAAGCCCCGAGGGTTTTGGCTCTGCTGTGTCACATCTCTCCTTGCAGTCTTGTAAACCCCAACAAGATGCAGGAGACTGCAGACCATATGTGTGCGTGGGGATAGGTTGAGAGATGATTTATTTTAAGGCCAATGCATTATTTTCTGACAGTAACTAACAGGAGAGTTACACTCAAAAGATATTCTGGAAAGGCTGACTTTTGCAGAGTCGGGAACACTGACTCACTCCTTCCATCCTCTCAATTTCCAGTGCGTGATGCAGAGGTGAGGTAGGAGAAGGATGAGTGATGTCTTCCTTTTGCCGAGATAGAAATAAGGGCTGGTTTCTGACTTGGCTCCCTTCCTGAAAATTTCCAGCATGAGATGGGAGACTGCAAATAGCAGATCACAGGTAGGTGACTTCTGGTGCACAGAACGGATAGACAAAGTTTTCAGACCTCTTACCTTCACACAATTGCCTAAAATACATCGACACCATACATTCCCCAAGGAAGAGAAAGAAAGGCAAGATTAACTGGCTTTCATATGGTCTTCCCACACTAAATGTAGCATAGGTAGAGTTACAAATGTCACCATGAGATAAGTTTAGTTAAGACACAGATACAAAGATACACCTTCTCCAAAGAAGAGCTCTCTTTAAATTTCCTATAAATGCCACATTTCAGCTCTGCTGCTAAATGAGTGCATTTGCTGGTGGAAATGCTCCCATTTTTCCCCTCATGTCTCACAGGGCAAGTGCTGCTCCATCGCTGAGTTGCATCACATCGAAGTAATGCAACTGAAATGGATGCAGTAACATTGGGATGCAGCTGTGTTTACAGCAATGAAAACGTAAGGAATTGCATTACTTAGGCAATGGAAGAAGGAAAATCAATTTAAAAGAGCTATTTAGAGTGGTTGATGCTTTACTCTTGTTTAGATAAATTATTATATACCAAAAGGCAATTTTACTCTCTCTGTGACTACAGGAAGACATTTTGATAGTGATATTTGGAAATACTCTAGATAATATTGGACACAGAGAAAGAGTATTCTAACACAAATGAAAAAGGTACCAAGACTGTAAGCATATTGAATTCCTCATAAATACCTTCACTGATGCCTTGCAAATGAGAACTGGTCTCCTGGCAAAATTTCCTTGAAAAAGTCCTGTTTAAAATACAATCTAATTTTTCACAAAGGTTATTATGTAGTGCAAAGTTTTCATAAGGTGTATTCTGTAAAAAATTATGATCCACTCATTGAAAAACAAAATCCAGCTGGGACATACTTTTGTGTATTTTTCTGAAAACTAAGACATTGCATTTGGGAACATCATCCTTGGTAGCTGTACATTTGAGGGGACAAATTCCAATTTGGTATTCTGAGTTGAGTCACATCACCAGATTAACTCTTACATTTAGACTCTCCCAAGAGATAAGATGGGAATGCAGGGAAGCTTAGCAAACCTGCCCCAGAAAAAAACCCAAGTCAATATTTTCAGGATGTCTTTCTTTTCCTTAGAAATTAAATGAGTCGTAAGCATGTAAACAGTAAGTAAATGAAGACTAAGAGCAACTCAAGAAATGGTACACAGAGAAAAGTGATTGTATCTTCCAATACGTCACGTTATAAACTCAACAAAAGGCCACCTCAGCCTTTACTACAGAGTCACCAGCCTAGCTAGACTTCTCCTAAGTTTCAAAAGGCAAACTTCTGGTACATCTCCAGATGGGAACCTCAGCGTAAACAAGGACTTGTTTCACTGATGCTTGGAGCAAAGGCAACACAGAGGGGGGCTGTTATAGCAGTGTTACATGTAGGTACTAAAATATTGCTCAGTGTAGAAAAATATATGCTAATACATTTCTGGGGAAAAATGTCAGCGATATCCCAGTGGAAGGGAAAAACACTAACAGCAAGTGTTATTAGAAATAAATCAGGTGTAAACTGTGTGACTGCAGACTTCAAGAGAAGAAAATAATACACATTAGGAATTTAGGTTTTCTGTTGCTGCACAGCTCTAGTAAGAACCCCTAGAATTTTAGGACATTTCACTACTTTCAGCTGCTAAACCGTAGCTTGGAGTGGCTGACAGATTTCAAAGGGCTGATGACAAGGATGGGTAAAAAGTCAGAAGAAATTAAGGTTGACTTCTTCGAGAAATTGTAAAAAGCTAACAAAAAAAAACCCCAGAATCAGTGGTAGACCTATGCAGAAAATTATGATATCCTCAGGATTTCTCTTTCACTAGCAAATGCCTCCAAGAAAGGAAATGTCTCCAACTCCTTTATGGTGTTAGTAAATCATCTCAGCTCTACAGCTGCAGGTGTCCTGGGCAGCTGGTGCAAGGGTCACTCTGGCTTTCGCAGCCAAGCTCTTTCACTAGGTTGTGGAAGAGACCTTTGATGCCTCTCTTGCCTCCTGAAAAATATACTTTTCTTTTAACAAAAATACAATACCTTTGCCTTCACATTGTACATTCTTGAGGTGAGCTCAACCATGGTCTGACTGTGTGTCCTTTGTCCAAAGCGTGTTTAAAGAGAGGTTTCAAAATGCAAACAGAATCTAATAAAATCTAATAACCACTATTCAGTGGTGTGGCCTAGAAAAGAGGTTGAATGAGACAGAAACTCCATGGTCAGTGGGGAAATACTGTGAAAAATAGAATCTGCATTATGCATATAGTATCAGATGTTGATAATGTACTGTATGACACAGTCCTAGGTGGGAAAAGAAAGAAGAACCTTCACTCTCTCACAGTGCCAAGCTGCTACTGGCACAGTAGAACAAAAATAAGAAATACATGTAAAAAAAAAGTAGAGAAAGAAAACATTCATGCAGTTTTCCTGTCGACAAAAAGTCTGAGCAAGTGGTCTGAAGTAAATTAATGATCAGTTTCCATCAGAGGACCTTGCTGTATTATCTAATTATTTGTGCATCTGTGCACACCCACAGCCAACAGTCAAGTAATAGTCAATGTCTTTATTCCTAATGTGGTGTATTTTTTCCAGGTCATGAAATGCAGGTTAATATTTGATCTTCTATCAGTAAATCTCCCTATACTAAATATATAAAGGTTATTCTGGAAAACACATCCTGGCACAGCCATAAACTTACTGTGATCATTTGCGGGAGGAAAAGCTCACTAGTTGTCTGGAGAATTTCACTGCAATCATGTGAATATACTGATGCCAATCCCTGTTGCAGTCATTGTCACAAGTGATGTTACAGACCAGCATGTGAAATATTTGACTTAAGAATTTAATATGATCACCTACGGACTCTCGTTCACCATCATAGTAGCTGCAGGGCATTGATTTCTCCTGACTCCCCCTGCTTATCTCAAGATATTTCATTTTGCTTGTCTTATTGATTTTCATGTTCCCTTCATACATTACCTCACTGGAAGCTGGTAATGAATCAATGTGGCCACTTAAATACACGTTCTGTGACAACCCTTGGAAAGAGCCACTTACAACCATCTATATCAAACTGCACCCGGTAGCTACTGTGCACATCTCAACAAGGGAAGACATATTTATCTCAACACAACTCATGGAGGGAAGGCCTCTGTTGAGTGCACGTATTTTTAAATGCTTGTCATAATAATATGGACTTTAAAAGAAAACACTGGAGCAAACCAAAGAGACCTCAGTGTGAGTCCTTCACCCTAAGTAATTCCATTATTAATGGCTCATTTTGCAACCTCCTGCCTGTAAGTTGTGTGCTTTTCTCTGAACCCCTTTTCCTACCCTGAAAGGCCTTCAGAGCAGGAACTAGCTTTTATTCTCTGCTTACATTGCCCATAATGTGCAGTTGTTATCAGAAGGGTCCCATTAGCAGAAAAGGGACACCCAAAGTATAGATAAAAGTAATACCAATTATGCAAACAAATGCCAGGACAGCTATGATGACAAATTATCATTATTTTTGCTTCCTGCTGTTCTTACATCTTCAGGTAACATTAAACTTTAATGTATCCTTCATTCCCATAGTTGCACTCGTTTATCCCAGCTGGCCTGCTGCAGTACACAAGGATATTGATACAGCTTTCTGCTAAACAGGGAAAGGTCTAGATAAGAAAGGAAGGTTTGTACTTGACACTGCTGCTTGAAACTAATCACACTGAAAAGTGAGTTCTACTTAAAGATGTTTTAAATGGATACTTGAAGGAAACAAAATAACATCACAAGCACCTTAAATTGACTAGCACCTCAGTGATAAAAACCTGTATGTTAAATTCAAGGTTTTCTCCTAAGAGATTGCTTAGAGTCTGCTTGGCTGAATAAAATTAGAAAACACATATGTTTATTTTAGAGCTCTCCAACATGAGAGCAAACACTATATATCTGTGTATATAATGTTGAATGATTACTGACAATAATGGCATGCCTCATTTAGATGTACACTCACACAAACCTCATCATGACCCTCACTGAAACAGGGTTCAAGCAGAAATTTTCACAGAGGCCTCCAGGGCCCCACAGCACAGGGCAGTGGAGCTGCAGGTTCCTGGTTTGTGTCACCCAGCTGTGTTTACAATGGGACATTACACCAACTGTGTCACATCTGGTTCACATCTGGGTGTTCTGGCTACCCACTTCAGGACTTCTCAGTGGGAGTAAAAGTGAGTTTCCATGACTGCATTGTCTGAGCAGCCTCCTGTGAAAAGCCAGGCTCAGAATATTTGGAAAGACTTCAAGGTTTGATTTGCAAAGATTGAGAGCTCTCTTATTTCCATCTAATTCACTAAGGGGCAGACAGCCCTGAACAGATCATGAACACACTGGTAACAAACTTCCAGGACTTATTTTTCTGGAAAACAGCACCTCAGTATTCCTCAGCCTCTTCCGCTTGTGCTGTTTAGCAGTAAATGCTCCCCTAAACGTGGGCAGAGAGGTTAAAACTCGTGCTGAAGAATTACAGAAAGCAAACTGCCAGAGATGATCGAACACACAAACCCAGTACGCAACCCCTTTGTACACAAAGAGCCGTGTAACCCTTCTGCCAGGGGATGTTTGTGGCAGTGAAAAGGGTTCACTCATATGGGCTGCCTCAGAACATTCCATCCCCAACAACACTCCTTAAATTAGCCTGCCTTGAGATCCCCATCGGGCACCTAGGAGACTAGATTACATTGGCTGGGCTAAGCGAAAACTCCCCACTCACAGCAACCACTTGGAAGTCCTTGTCCAACTGTGCCTTTCAAATGGGCACTGCCAGGCTCTTGGGCAAGGAATCTACATTCATTCAAGAATTCTTTCATTCAAGCAGAAGGAGTAAACTATTTATTTCAAAGCAGAACCAGGTAAACAAAAGAATCAAAAGCTCCCATACTCAATTGCCTTTACAAGCTGTTTTGAATTTAAAAAGACCAAACAAACCAAACCTCAAGAGCCACCATGAGTCTTACCAGCATTGCAATTAAACTGTGAGTTGACAGCATTTGGTTTTGTTAGCTCTGTGGTGACTAAGTGAACAAATAACTTATATGATATTAAAAGATTTTTTATCTGTCCAGAAGCCCTTCCCCATTTACAAGGCAAAGCATGCGATGCATTTGTCTTCCTCTTAGTTGAGTGATTCTATTTTCAATATCTCAGTTAAGCTTCAATCAGTGGTCCTACAGTAATGTCTCTGGACCAGCTACCATCATGATTCACAGCTATGAGAGCAATTCAATAAGCATCTCTTTTATTCAGTGCTACAGAGACATTTCAAAACCCCTACAGCTCCAGAGGTGCCTTCTCCAGGAGCCCTGCCATGTAAAGTCTGCGGACATTCCCAAGCTAGACCTTGCATCTGCAGCAATTTACAACCAGTGATCTGTGACCACTTTAAAACACACTCACTGTCCTTCCAGACAGTTTTACCAGAGGCCTAAATAAAATGAGCAATTAGTCTGTGAAGGTCTCTTAGGTAATTGTTTTGGTGTGCTTACAATTTCCAGCTGTACAGGGTGCTTCCTGGTGACCTGCAAGCAGTGGCAAGTCTTAATCCTATTTCTACTTGAACGAGCCCCTGAAAAGTGCAGTTTTTAGTGTCATCTAATATTTGTCCAGCCTGCATAACCTCCTGCTGGTGGAGTGTATTAGACTAATGCCATTAGAGCATGGATTCTCCTGAACCTACTTACCTGAAGCAGGACTTCTGGTTTGGCACTAGTTGCCTGCACCGCTGCAGGAACTTCCCAGCTAAGTCCTTCCAAACTCAGCTCTTCTCAGCATCACCCCGCAGCCCGAGGGCCCCACAGGTGCCAGTGTCCCCAGTGACTGCTGGCTGGTGCTGCAGGGGCAAAGGGGCAAATGTACCAACTGCCTTTGCTCAGACACTGGGGCCTGGTGATCAGTTTTAATACTTTCTGGATCCAGCTGCTGATGCTTGTCATGGCACCTAGGAGCATCCAGGAGAGGCTCAGCTCTAGGCCGAGTGGGTGTGGGTGGCTAATTTGGGGGTCCAGCTGGTAGTAGCAAACTAAGCCTGCTGCAGTGTCCCAGCCACTGGGGGAGGTCTCCTACCCAAAGGTCCTGTGGGAGAAGGTTGAGGGGTATCACCATGGCCGTGTGGTACCCACTCCTTGATGGCTTGTGGGTTAAAAAACCCATGGGGCAACACTGAGGAGTGATCCTGGGTCTCCTCTCACCAACCAGATTTGGAACAAGAGGAGAAAATTTCATCTGGTACAACCATCAAGGACAGTGGACCACAAATCCATGGACTTTGGCAAAAGGGAGAAATGGACTCAGGTACCCCCCCGTCCTGGCAAATGGCAGGAAAGGCTTATGCCTGAATCTCACATATGCTGGATGCAAACTGTCTAGAGGGGACTGCACAGGCACAGCAGTGTCCTTCAAGTAGAGACTCCAAGTCCTTATTTCAGAATTGCTTTCTACCATAATGGGTTTGCACAGTACTTAACTGCTTTCTAATTGACCAGAATTGTTGTGTTATAACTAAATTGCAGTCTAATTTTACTTAGCTATAACTGATAGAACACAAAGCTACAGAAATTAAACCCCATCAAAAGGAAACAACACTGAACACTGGCATGAATATTAGACTGAAGAAATGTGGAAACAGACCAGCACCACAGCCAACACTATTTATACAAATTAATATTTAGGGCCCAAGTGAATCAAAAAGAATTTTTAATGTGTGTTTTTGTCACACCCATCACTCTAAAATAGAATTTGGATTTCAGTTAAATGGACAAAAGCTGAGATTGTTGGATGACACTCACTGTGGACTCAGCTTTTCCAGGTATGTTGACTGGATATTTACTGTTGGGTTTACTGATGGAGCTGAAGCCCATGCTTCTAATGGCCGTTTTTCTACCCTCATATTTCTTCCCTCTTGCCAGACTGACTATTTTATTTAGTGTGCTATAGAAAAGTTTGCTTATCGTGCAGATAAAAGGCCAAAAGTGTTCACTGTGAAAGCCTAGAACTAGGTCATTCAGTTCCCCATCCAGATTTAATCTTCCCTCTCTCTTGTATTAATGAACCTGCAATGGAGGTGGCTTTCTACATTCTTTGGGCATTGAAATGAAAGCTGCCAGCACTTCAGCCCATGCTAGAGAGAAAACATCTGGAGGTCCCCATTGTCATGACAGGTTCTTTGTAGAGATTTTGCTTTTCTAAAGCAAATGTTCACTCACATATTTCCAAAAGCTACTTTTCAGGAGGGGAGCTGAAAATGATATCAACCTCTCTCTGTACATAACAGGGACCGCATACTGCACCAGCAGCATTAATATCAGGGAATACTCCCTTTGTGTCCAACTCTTCTTCCATCTTCCCCATTAGCCAGCAAATCAAATACTATGTGGGGATCTAAACCTTTATGCTCACCAAAATTATTCTGTTTGTGGCACTGCAGTGGTGACAAGGTGCTATGGCTTTTACCTGGAAATAACCCCATGACGGAAGTAACCCCATGATGGAAATAACCCCTTCGTCAACTTCAGCCACTGCTGAGTTTATCCTATGGTAAAATGCCTTTTGTTTCCTCCAGGATTTTGTTTTTAAGGGCAAGGTGCCTCACGATCACTTGTTTTCCCTTTGATTAAACATACCATTTTCAACAATAAAGCTAAAATCCCAGGTATGCAGTGACTTCCATGGCTAGGTCTTCTCAGGAGAGCTAAAGAGTAGAGTGATGCTTTACTGCTCAGAGAAACCACTGAGCAGAACCTCGTTTGGTCATTAGCCTGACAAACCTAGACAATGTTTCTCTGAAAGCCTGTCTTGGCTATAGTAGGAGAGACTTCAGCCCAGGTGCTGAAGACTGAAAGCTGCAGGCCCATGCCATAACATATTTTCTCTTCCACTAACCAGCTCATGAGATTAACATGCAGAGAGCTATTAGTTCTCCTACAAACAGATAATTTCTCAGTTCATTAAACATTATTGCTAAACTACCAGTAGCTCTTCAATTACTCACCTCTGAAAAAAGTGGCTTTCAACTAAGAGCAGAAATAGACATTTAACAGTTTATTCCAATGAAATTTCATGCTCTGCAAGATTATTTCAGTTATTTAGTTTCTTTGGTGGGGGTGGACAGAGAGACTGGGCTTGTCTACAATGAAGTATTTTGTTAATGCTGAAGAGAGGTGTATTTATCAGTTCAGCAAGCATTCATTTTGTCTCCAGAATTTGTATGATGGACAGAGCTGACCAGCCCCTTCCCTCCTACCTCTTCAATCACCCTGCCTGATGCTCTTCCTCCAGCAATATGAAAATGTCTGCCCTGCATCTTTTCTCCCAACTCCATGGTTCCTTAGGATAGGTCTCCTGCAGACGTGGGGCCATCCATTTGCCTGGAGCCATAATTCTGAATTCCAGACCTTGGCACAGCACCATGGAACTATAGGGAAGTCACTTCTGCACTCTGCCGTTGCTGCTGAAAAGGAGTCGGAGGGACAGAATCAAGGTTTGAAGAAGACAGTAAGGAGTCAGAGGAGCTGAGAAGGGTGACCAGCTGAACACTGCATTTCAGCAGGAAAAGTCCCTGATAACATCGCTCTTTCTGGTAAGTAGAAAGGACATTGGGAACATGCTCAGGAGGGAGGCCTGATATTGGTAAAGAAAGGACAGGAATCTTGGAAATTTGGTAAAATTGAATGTGCCTTTGAAATCACTCTAGGCACTGCTAATCTGGGTTATTAAATGCATCTAGGTTTCCTTGTAAAAGGTACTTGCTCAAAAATTTGAACAATTTATGACTTTCAGATCAGATGGATTCAGATGGATACAACCCCCAGCAGAACTCTATTCCATACTTCCAGAACAGCTATCAGTGCCATGAAACTTCAGTTTTTCATCCAAAAACCAGCCACAACTAATTTCTTTACCTACAAAAGAGCTGATCAAGGAATCAATTTCCAACTGGCTCTCAATCATCAACATTTAATTAAAAGCAATGCCACAGACCTCAGAACAACCCTTCTGCTGTGCAATAGAAATCAGTCCAGTTCTTCAGTTGGGAGCAAACTGCTTTAGTGCTACCTTTTCCACAGACATCAAAATTGTTGTACTGGGGAAAGAAATAACATCAATTTAGATTTGTGTTCCCAGCTGTGGATTAAATTCTGAAACCTTTACTCTCTATGTTGCATTCAAGAGAAATGACTGTAAATGATTCATAGATGGTTTCTTCCAGAATCCAATGGATAGACTCCAAAATACCAATTAAGCCTGGTTCCTATGCTTTCCAACATTATAGCTTCTCCTAAAGGACAGATCCTTTTCAGGATACCTGTTCACCACATCTGTTGGCCTCAAAGTCAGCCATGGGCTGGGCTCCATCATGCAGCTCCTGACCTCAGGAGAGCTGCAGAGCCCAAGTTACTGCTGGTCTCTTTGGTGGGAAACTGTTAACAAAGTTGAAACCAGCCAGATCTTACCCAGCAGGTCAGCAGGTAAGAGATCCACACTTCCAATGTGTGACCAAGCTCACCTGTTATAGGAAGCATTAAAATACGTTTCTGTCTTCAGCAACGAGAGAAGGAGCTTACACAAAATGTTTATAATGATAAATTAACTGAAACTAAGCCCACACAACATTCAAAAGGGCAGTACTTCCATTAAACTGACCCAAGATAACCTGTATAATTGTAATTACAAATGGTTTTTTAATATGTAGACTGATGGGCTTGGTCCCTGAGTCTTATGAGGAGTCATTGCTTGGAGCAGTCCAATGCTTAAGTTATATTTACAGCTTTAATCTAGACCAGGAAGTGAATTGATAAGGATTATGCTCTAATCTATCTGACCTGCAAACTACTTGGCTTGGGATTCTGTATCTTGTAATCAATAAATTACAGAATTAAATAAAACATCTGCATGTCCTTCCTTCCTAGGGAACCTTTCTCCCAAACAAACAAGGCAGTTCCACTTGTTCGATTTCCTGAAGGGAAGGCAAGGAGAGGATTAGGAGAGCTTTGGGTCAAATAGAGAAATATATTTAGGTGCCTACAGTCATACAGAATTCAGTAGGTACTCAGGCTATTGAGACTCACTGGAGCCTGTTCTTAATTAATATTGGCAGTTTCCAAGGGTGGTGCAGCAGCAGCTGGTCTGGGTGTGCACAGCACCAGTGAAGTCAGTGGGAGGGGACTGACTCCTGAACAAGGATTTTGCCTGTGCTCACTGTGTCACCTCTCAATTCACATTTGGAGGCAGCTGGGGACCATCTAAGGCGTATACCGTCAAACCTGCTAGTTCTGAAATTCTGTTCCTACACCCACAAATGATGCCTGCTGTTCCAGACCTTTGGGGAGGAGCAGGCACTATCTTGTAATGTACAGTGTCTACTACCATGGGCTCCTGGGCTGTGGGGCAACTCCTAGTATTTTAACTAGCATGTTTATCCTTAGTAGAAGCAACTCATAGTTTAATTTAAATGACATGATACCATTAGTAGATCTTCCTCTCTCACAGAATCATAGCCTCGGTTTCCTGGCCTTTTCAATAGACCACCTTTTTTCTCTTTGAAGTAGCTCAACCAGACTTCCTCACACGTACATCTTTGTGGGGAACAGCTAAACATAAAGGTTTCTCTTCATGTGTTTTCCTATGTGAAATTAGAAAACCCCTTTGGGGGAAAACCCCTTTAGGCTTCATCCAAGCTCTTCACAAGCGAGAGGAGCCTCAGCTTTGTAGCAGTTGGGTAGATTTACATGCCTGAGTTAGCCTGCCATGCCTGTACAGTGAGGAATGTGGACTGGACCACCATGGATCACAAAAGACCATCTGACTCTTAAATCTCTATCAAACGTGACATACTTCAAATACTGGATATGAAGGTTAAGTGCTACTATGAAGCCACTCACCTGAAATGACCACTGTTTCTCACAAGCAGGTTGAATGCAGTTGGGACCCACGTCTGACTCACTGGTGTGAGCTCAGCACCAGCTTTCTGCTATTGGCTGCTTTCCTCTCCTTTTTGTCTTTTCAAGTTAAGTTTTTAGAACTTTGTACTAGAGAGATCAGTGCTCCTGCCCCAGGAACAATGAGGTGCTGACTGCTGGCTGTGATGAGGCAGCTGTCATTATTCTACAGAACTAAGTGTCCATGGGATCACAGCATGCAGTAGCCTACAATTGCCACATCTCAGAGTGATGTTATGCGGAATGACCTGAACCACTCTACGAGCCCCAAAATGAAGAGGCAATCAGGTGTCTCGACAAGTTCCCTTTCCTCAGGGCTAATATTTCCACCAGCAGCTGTAGCTTTCCACATAGCTGTTCTTAACAGAATCAGCATACTCACAATACCAGGCAAAAATAAAATCATTCAGTACCTTCTTGCATTACAGGAAATGCTATGTATGTATGTATGCATTTATTAACTTACATGGGAGATTCTCCACAGGGTATCAGCAAGTCCCTCCATGTGCGAGTTGAAGATGTTAGGCTACTTTTTGGATTAGAGCTTGTTCTGCAATACAGCTGCAAGGATGGCAGCAGGGAGGCTGCTGGACCCAAGCTATTTATTTGTGCTAGTTGTGGTTTGAGATCAGTCCTTCAGCAAGGAAGAGCCCTTACAGCTGCAGGCTAGGACATTTCTCTCATGGAAGGTACTCTCAGTTATATGGGGACAGAACCAACCAAGTTTCTCTGGCAGGTGCTGGTAAAGGCCAATTTGTTTTCTTCCATCTCTGAGCCTGGGTTATGCTCCTGTATGCCTCCTCAAAGACAGGGAACATATCCGTGCTTTAACCAGAAAGACATACATTATTTTAGCAAAACAGGTTTCAGCTATGAACACATTCTCTGGAACTCTATCTTGGCATTGACTGCAATCACATGCCCATGAACCAGGGTCTCACTTGATGCAAGTCAATTACTTATCAGATATAACTGGCTCCAGAGTCTCAAAAACTCTGGTCTCGTGGACACAGCATACTTTCTAATCACGTAATCTTGTAAGTCATTGTACTGTAGCTGAGCCTTCACACCTAATAACGATAATAATAATAAAAAAGGTTAAAGTACAAAAGGAAGGTTCAGTTTTACAAAGTTCCCTTTATCTACCTGAATCCTGCTAAGGTCAAGAGAAAGCCTGCTTCTGACTCACAACAACATTTGAATCAAGTTCTGAATACACTTCACACTTTGTAGTTTCAGTGCAGGAAGGAATTGACTTCTTTAAAGAAGATCACGTGGTGACAACCTTTATGCTTTCTTTACAAAAGTCCTAGGAGTATTCAACAAATCAGAGCACTTTTCTCTTCTATAAGAGTTTTAATAAAAGTCAGTTATAGTTTTGATTCTATAGATGTTAAAAACTGGTTTCAGCCTCCCTTCATCAGCAAAATTTCCACTGAAATTCAAATGGCTGGGAGAATTTGGGGAGCCCATCTCTAATGGGCTGCTTCCAACTCTTACAGCTGTGGGAAGGGAACAGGTGCCCAGACATTGTCCATATCCAGATCCACTCAAACACCCTTAAGGGACCAGCCAGCCTGCAGTGGCACTGGAGAGGACCATAATCTGTATAACTTCCAATTTCTAAAGTGTTTTCCTCTGAATTTGGCCATATTTTTGCATGGCTTTGAATGGCCGGATCCTCACAACTCTTTCCTGTAGATAGCTGGGTCTGGCACGTAGTCACTCTCATTGCCTCCATGCATGCGCGTACTGAGCTTTTTTTCGTTCACCTCATTCCAGTAGATCCAAGGTCATCCCTTCTCTGAGCCTGCAGAGAACTAAGTGGACAAGAAGTGACTCTTCAAGCCCCCAAAGCAAAACATTTCCTGATTATTCACCCCCAGCACTGGCTCACTGTCAGAGAAGGGGCAGCACTAGCTGGTGGAAACTGTGGAGATGAGAAAAAGCAGGTCTGCCACTTTCTGTGGCACTTTGCCATGAGCTGAGTTTCGGCTGTTATGAAGCCATAGCTGTCATTTCCTGCCTTTCCCAGTAGATTTCTTTCTTCTCCCTGAAGTGGTGTACTGGGACTCTTCCTCACACCTCTTGCACAGGGCTCTGCAGTACTCCTGCACTGAGCTGGGACTCATCAATGATGTGCAGCTGCCATAGGGGAGGCATAGATCTAAGGACAGATTTTTCAGATCCTCTACATCTCAGGCAGAGGAAATCTGGGGAAAAGTTTCACGGGAGTCATGCCTGCAACTGCCTGGGAATTTCACCAAATCATGCCTTCCACATTCCTGCATCTAAGCTCTACAGTCATGTCTCCTGGCTCGTTTCACTATTTTCAGCATATGCTGTCTTCCAGTGACATCTAGGGATAGGGACTGGAAATTGCAGGCTGGAAATTTACATTCGCATTGTTTAAAACCTATTTCAAGCTGATAAAACTGGCTTGTTTCATAAGTCAACAGCTTAAGGAACAATTGCGATCAAGATCAAGTGAAAAGCATCTCACATTTTTTGCAGGATAGAATTGATGCCACAAGATCCATTCCTTGACTCACGTTCGTTAGCATTAATTTCATAAAGTGCTCACAGAAACATGGATGGCACTGACTGACATAATATTTTGCTCTGGTACAAAGAATACAAGCAAGATGAAAGCATTTCAGTAGTAACAAGAAAGCACATGAAAGAGGAAAATATCATCAGGAGGACAGAATCACTTTGAGGTCAAAAGAGCAAACAAGTTGTTCATGTAGCTGGATCTACTATTTACGCATTGCTACTCATACATTACTTGTTACATTTATATATCAGTCCTCTGGTCACAGAGAGTTGCCATGCTTGGTTTCACCTACACAGGACCAAGAGCCGGGCCCTGACCTGGAGATCTTACCTGCAGGGCAAGACAGAACTGCTGGATGAAGGCAGCAGAGCAGAGGGAACGGTGGCTTAATCTGCACTTCTTTTCAGGCTGGCTTCATGTCAGATTTAAGTTCGCAGTGTTCAACAGCTTATCCCTGTAGGATCAAAGCAGAAGCAGCAGCAAGTCTTCCCACCGTGCCTTCATTTCTTTATGAAGAGGCAGATAGGCTTCCTCCAGAGCGTAACGAGGGACACCCAAGCAGGATTAGACAGAAACCCACTATGCGCCTGTGTAATACATCACATCAAAGATGCAGAAATGCATAGGCTGGCTCTTTCAAAACAGACTTTGTGTGACTGTACAATCTACATCTGCTCTGGATTTTCCCCTGTAAATCTCGACTTCCTAAGTATTCACAGCCCATGAGAACAAAAGAATCCTGTGCCAATTCATGCCTGGACCTTTGCAGAACTCAGAAAAATACATCTCTTTGATGGCAGAAGGATATGTGAAACTTATTATCCAAAGAAAACATCAAGAGAAGTGCTTATTCATGTATCAGAAGCCTGCATGTTCAAACCCGAAGTATTTAAATCTGCTCACATGGACAAAAAATATGTGGAGAGGGTAGGGACAGAGGCAAGCTTCTGGTTTATCACGATCTTTTGGTCTGAGCAGATGGAGCTGTGCCACCTGTGGCTCAAATCTAATGAACAGAAAAAATTCTGTTCAAAAGTAAAGGTCAAGTAAAGTTTTGAAAAATAAAAGTCATTGGATGCTTTGCTAGTATCACTACTACAAGACACAAGCCTGAGAATGTGGTCTGTCCAATGCTATTAACTTAATTTCTCTTGATAAGTATATGCAAAGTAACTGAGGAAAAATCCACCCCTTTGCTCCCTGCAGCCACTTTGTCAGATCACTAAACCCCTCCAGAAAGCACCAAACCTTTTGTTTCTGGTTCTGCCACTGCTGTTGTTCCCATCAGACAGCAGTGCTGCTCAGCAGCCAGGGCTGTCACAGGTAACTTGCACTTCCCTGCTGCCCATGAGAGCAGCACCAGGGTCTTCAAAAGCTTCCACACAGTGACTTGGGAGAAAGCACTTCTTCAGGGCTGATGTAGGGAACTGAAATAAATACTGCAGGAACTCTCCTGGGCAGGAAATGACAGAGACCCAGCTGTGTGTCAGTTTGAACCACTACGAGCAGCAGTCAAGACCTGGAGACTGCACAGGTGCTGCAGCACGATATAAACACAAGGCAGCAGATGCTGCCATGTTCAGGCTGGCTTCAGGTGGCCACCGCCTGAAGGGCTCTGCATTGCTCTGCTTGGAAGGAAAATGCAGACACCTCTTTCCCTCAACCTCTGCAGAAATACTTTTTTTTATTCCACAGAGTTAACAAAGGATGATCTAGTTTCAGCTTGACTTAAGTCACTACTGGAACTGGCTTCTACTACCAGGAGAAATGAAACAATTTGATGACCCCAAGAGATGCCCCTCCCCTCAGAGCCCTTAAAAACAGCACAAATGGCAGCAATGGGTGAAGACTCCAGTCCAGCTAGTTTCAAACAGAGCAATGTTCACAATATTTTTAATGAAGTAAGACCACTACTGGACAATCAGAATTTCTCCATGTCACTGCAACAATTTTACCAAAAGGAAAGGCGTGTAAGAACAGAAAATACTCTTTGCTCAATATCCTGTATAAGGAATTCTCATTTGTATGAGAATTTTCACTTGTATAATTTATTTTAAATAATGTGTGTCAGATAGTGACAAGTGTCAGTTTGTGGGGCCCTCTTTCCCCGGTGTTACTGAGTTCAGGTGTGCTGCCACCCATGTCTGTTCAGCCTCTTTACTGCAGGGTAGCCCATCACTCAGCAGGAGGCACCCCATCATAGAACTTTCTCTGGTGGAAAGTAGCTAAAGGCTGCTTCCTCTACAACGGGGTCTGCCCTTCAATAGATTTTTCCAGCAGGACTCTTGGGAATAGACCATTTTAATCTTTCTTAGTCGAGAATTATTCTCCAATTATACATCAATGCATTTATGTAACATGCTGGGTCTACCTAAAAGGGCAACTTTCTATTTGTGGGACAACCACTTAAAAGCAGCACCACCCCTTCCCTGGGCTTAGCTGTCCTGTCGTGACACCCAAGGCTTGTTTGTGTGTACGGCAGGAACAGAGCTGTGCCCCTGTCCGACGGTGAGGGGGACCACAAACACAGCTGACAGCTAAATCCCCTCTTTGAGCAGCATGACCGTTCCACTTGCAACCACATCTACTGAATTCAGCTACTTGTAACTTTGAGAGCTGAGCCTGGACCATGTGCTGTGTGGGTTTTCTGGTTTTTGGTGTTTGGGTTTTTTTCCATAATCACAGCAAGGATGGCCTAAAATAAAAAAAAAACCCAAAAAGCCAAAAGAACACCTCCTAATTTATTGTATACTCAAATACTTTTAATCAGACCCCAAATTCATTTCAGAAATGTGCTGTCACATTTCACAGATGCAAGACATTCTAAAAGAGCTGAAACCAGACTTGAGCACATTACTGGCTTTGTCCTAAAACACTGCATTTTGCTTATTCAAGAAATCAGATTATCCACTTCGACTCAAAATTTTAGATCTCAAGCCAATATGATCATCTTGTTTTAGAGCTACAATATTCCAGGACAAATCACAGTATTTTTAAGTTAATACAGATTATGTTAGAAATTTAGGAGAGGAAATGTAACATTTCTGTATGAAATCAAAGTTGATTACAAGAGGATCACACACATCTTTATTAGATTATGCTACTTTTATCTTCCACCAAAAAAAAAAAATCCTCCTTAACGACAGCATAAAATTCCATTTGTTTTAGAAAAGCATACATCAAATAACACTGGCACACTTTATTTCAAAAGACTTTGTTGTCTCAGCTCT
Organism: Atrichornis clamosus; assembly: GCA_013400975.1. Lineage (NCBI taxonomy): Eukaryota > Metazoa > Chordata > Aves > Passeriformes > Menuridae > Atrichornis > Atrichornis clamosus. Next base: position 115,720 of record WBMZ01000423.1, on the reverse strand, counting down.
GTAGCAATTCTCCAATACAGGTTAAGACTTGTTCATTAAGAGATCAATGACAGGCATGTAGCAAACTTTGAAAAGGCAAGCCAAGTACAAATCCTCTTGTAAGATTATTTTTGCATTTTTAATCTAAACTGGAAACAGTAGGCATGAAACATCTATACAGCAAACATAAAACAACTATGTCATTTTTTCCTAATGATCTCAGGAACTTTTGATCTGACAACTGGAAAACAACCCTCATGTTGCCGCGTGTGGGGGACACATTCCTAACTAAACTGATGTAGGAGGACTCATAGCAGTTAAATACACAGGACCCTCTAAGCCCACTTCCCTTTCCCCAGCGGCAGCAGCACACTAGTCAGAGGAATGCTCAGGGACACCAACCAACACTGACCAGATAAAAGGGACAGTAACCCCTACTGCATCCCAAAGTGATCTATAAAAAACACTTCCCCCATCCTTTAACTGGCTAAATATCAATCATAGTGTGAGGAACTACTGTGCCACTTAAAGGTGATCCGAAGGTGGACCCTGTACACTAGAGCCTTCCAAGAAGGATTAAGGAAATTGTTGACTGGAACTCAAGGTACATCTCTCCTATACTGTAAAATTAGAGTAGTATAGCCTATAAGGGTGCAGCACATTAGATAAGATCTTACAAAAACTACAGACTGGATATGGCACTACAGCAGGAATATCTGATTACTGGCTGGCTGTAAATAACACATGCATCTGCTGGGCAACTACATACCAACTACAAGCAGGACAGCAGTATAGGAAAAAATGGGGAGTTATGCCTAATTGTTATTACTTCAAATATTTGAAATGAGTTTCAACAATTTAAAGTTCCCTCTTCACAATTTAAAGTTTTATGATAGCTGTATATGTATTTAGAACCTTAAATGGCAAACTCTCAATATTTAACTAGGATTTCTAGATACAGAGAGAGAAACAACAATGTAACAGAGGTCTTACAGTCCAGGAATCTAAGTTAATGAAAACAGACTTCAGATATAAATGTATTTCCTAAGAGAGGTTTTTTGACTGGGGTTCCCTCCTCCCCCTCCAAAACGAAGTGGTTTTCATTTATGCTGTGCAAGAATACAGTGCAGGAACCAAGGTTTAAGCAAAGCCACTGAACCAATGAACAGTATGCACACACAGCCCAGGTACTCCTCTGTTCAAAGGTTATTCCACTTGAGAAAGTTACCTGCCCATAGCTGTGCTCCTCATGCTCATCTCTGAGACACAGAGTCAGATTTATGAGACCACAGGTGCCAGCCAAGGGCCTGACAGTTCACACAGCAAGAGGAAGTAGGCAGCTTACAGACAGACTTAAATTACTAAATCTCATATTCTGAAAATAAGGACTGCTACCAGCATTTGGGAAGTGAGGGTTTCATTGCTCACAGCTGCATTAAGTAGATGTAGACTCAGAACAGACAATTTAATGAATTTATGCAACACCTTACTCCACTGTACCAGCTCAGAGTCAGCTAGAATAGTCTAATAAAACAATGCACAAAGCTGTGAATTTGAAACAAGTTTCTACATCAAATAACAGCTTGTGGTTAAGCCTCTAAGCCACTAAGATGGCAATCTTGATTTGTAGGTCTGAAGGACATAGACTTCACAACATTCCAACAAAACAAAACCACCATTCTTTGCATTTTTGAGCTTGGCCAGCTTCAAGTCCTACTAGTAGACTTCAAAAGTTTTCTATTTTAAGCTCCTTTTTGCTGCCTTAACAATCATGTGCCACATTCTTTAACATTTTAAAATTATTTTGGAATAGATGAATAGATTGAAACCTGCCTTCATTCTGAAAACAGATTTTCGTGGCAGTACTTTCAATAGTTCTTTTCCAAAGTCTTCATTTTCAGCATTCTTGAAACAGAGATATGTATTCCAAGTAAGTTTAGCTTTGACAAAGAAGTTTCAAAATAAGATGACAAAACATGAAATTGCTGAAGCCTTGAATCTAAAACATACAAAGAGGTTTGGGCTTGTAACAGGGCTAATTATCATCCTAGAGACACTGTTTTAGTTTAAAATACTCTAAGACAAAAATTTCTGCTTTCCTTCTAGGAAGATTAAATGGTTTATTGCCACAATAAAAATCTTACCTCTTTAAACTCCAAATGTGTTACTTCTTACTCCGTTTCCTTTTAATTTTGCCCTTCAAAGTTCAAAACACAAGCATCTCCGCCCAAGCCACCTATCAACTGCAAGGTTCATCCTATCAGACAGGATTTTTACATGAGGAGGAAGAAAACATAAAAGATTTTTCTTATTTATTCCAAGCAGAATGACTATGGAGAAATGACTCAAGCTTAGCTAGTAAAAGTTAACGGAATGCCATCTGAAATGATGACTGACTCAGTAACACGAGACCTGCTAGTCATTTCTTGATCTCAAATTCAAAGCCCACTACTCCTGTAATACCAGTGAAATAGAAGAAGATACTGTTTGCTTTTCTCCTTGGGCAGGAGAACAAGCTTTAAATGAGAACATCAGTTTTTCTGGCATGTGATTAAATGAAAATCACTAAGTGCTATGTACCTCCAAAGGATTAATTACTTTAGCACCTAAGAATCAGGACTAGGTAAACTTGCAGTAGAATGATTTTATTCTGCTCATCTGCAAGACTTGCATAAGATTTATTTTTGGATTTCATTTGGTATGTGGGTATTTTGCGTTTTGCAGCAGGCTTCCCTCTTCCTGAATGCATTACACTTTAACGGTATACAATCTTCTGGAACTCCCTTTCTCTGGAACAGAAAGGATCTGTAACATCAGGCAGAATTTGTGGAGAGTGAGAGACTGGACACCAGATTTTTACAAGGGGAATTGTCTAGAACAGACAGAGAAAGCAATTGTCATATAATGCTCCCCTAATTGTTCCTAGTGCCATAAGGGTTCATATCCAAACTCAAAAATCTAAAGAAAAGAAAAAAAACTATTCACATGAGTTAAAACTGAACATTTCTATTTAGAAAGGCAAATCTGAATAGGAAATGAAGTACAGGTACATGTAATATTAAGTAATAGAGTTTTGCCTATTCTTGATGTTTACTTAGGTAGTAAACGATTATTTTTTTTCTGGCTAAGTTATTAGTAAGTCTTAGCAGTAAAGAAATGTCTCTTTTTTTTCCAGAGAATACATGATATTACATGAAGTTTTTAAAATGTTTCCCATTATCGTTATGGTTTTGCAGCTCAGCATGTTCTGAATTGTTTCAGAAAAAACTTCCATGTCTATCTCAAAAGGAAGACATCTGGACGTTTAATTAAAAGAATTAATTTCATTCTTCAAGAGATATATTTTACAAGCAGAATACCAAATGCCTACAGCTAACTAAAACTAACTAAAAAGCATGGTGGAACAAACCTATTATAACTTCCAGTAACACTGAATTAATTGCCTTCTACAAAAGTAGACCAAATCAGCTTTTTGCAGTAACACCCAAACACCACTACAAACCCCTCCGTGTCAGCCGTTAATCCTACCAAAACTTTTCCTAACAAGGAAAAGGTTAGCACAAAGCCTATTCCCCACCTTACTCCTGTGGCTAACACTACCAGCTCATTAAACCACTCTGCTTGCCAACATGAAATGCAAAGTCATGGCAGAAGCCAACTCAATGTCTTTTCCCCTCACACAGTGACAGAGGAAATACAATAAACCATCCACTTCCTTCAAAGGTTTTGGAAGTTTTGCCTAAATGTTTCGCCTTGAGGAGCTCAGCTGATTTTACCCCTATGATGCTTCACACCAATACCTCACAGTCACTGCAATAAACTTTAGAGTAGATCCAGTTACTTACACAGCAAACAACTGATGTCTTATTATGCTGCTATTAAGACACACTACAGACTGTAAAGCTCTAGTCTTACAGCTACAGGGTAAGATCACATCAAGCTAATCTACTGATTAATCAGCTAGTACTTCATCATGTAGATTTTCCAGTTCAGCCACTCTTCAGCAAGGCTGCAGTGCTAGTTTAAAACTTAAGCTAAAGCATTTCAGATATCCCAGAAATTATATGAATAAACTTTTATTTTTAAGCAACAACACATACTATTTGAATACAACTCACACATTTAACTCAGGTGGAGAGTACTAAACTGAACAATCATCACTAATACATTTCCACTGGAAATGTGTTAAAGTTCACAAGTGTCTTCATTACCATCTTACTGAAGTTTTCTTATGTGTTTCTAGTCTACACACCACCTGTTTCATGCAGTCATGCAAATCTGAATCAAATTGTAAATCTTCAGATAACAGGGAAGTCCATTCACTGCAAAAATTCATTTTTCACAGAAGAGCCAGGATAGGTAAGACCAATACTGCAGGGTTCTTCATAAGAGTACAGGTAAGTTAGAAACCATGAACTTTCAGTTGTTCTTCCTTGACAATGCCAATCTAAAGGAGAAAAGCAACATATTTTAATAAAGCTTGGATACTTAGGATATTACAGTGATATCAAGTTACCACAATCTTACACTGTGATTAAAGAAACTGCTATACAGTGTATACACTCAGTAAAACATTTTTCTCCTTTACAGAATGTTTCCAGGCCAAGCAGAAGAATTGACTGAACAAAATCTTATCAGACATCTGATTTGTTCTGTAGGCCTAGTGCTCATTCTTTGACAGTGCAACAACTCTGCATCATGATTTGCATCAGAGTAAGTCTCTTTCCTCTCTATAGTGTTTTCAGTCTCACGATTACAGTTTGCATCGAACACTTGCTTTTACAAACAAAAAGCTCAAGTTGCACTGCCAGAGAACAAGTGGTGTGTTGTAACAGGGTAAAGGCATTCTACAGTGCTTTGATTCTAACCAAAGGCTTATTCTCATTCTGCAAGTGTCATTTTACTTTCTGGCTGAAAATACAAAGAAACTATGTGGACATCTTTAGCTGGTTCATTAGCATCAGTACCACCTGTCACCCTACTGCTTCCAGAGAGGTTTAGATATTTATTTGCAGACCCTCACCTCCAAGAGGAATTGGCAAATGTTCTTCCTCTGGTCACCTTGCAGCTGGATAACTTCACCGTATTCAGGATGCTCAATTACAGTACCATTACAAGCAAATTTCTAGGGAGAAACATTCATATTATAAGACATCTGATGTACATCATGATTTTGCTTAGTCAAGTCTTTTCAGGAGAACTTTGTCTCAGTAGCTGCTTACTAAATTTTGATGCCAAGTCAGGCAAAGGTTAAATCTATTTTACTGTTTTGAGAGCAAATGGAACATATCTGCTGATGCATATATATACAAACTTAGCTGCTGATCGTAAATTCAGGCAATGACAGGATTAGCTACTGTGCAGAAGGAACTGGTCAACACTCATTCTGAGAATGAAAAACAAAGTCATAAGATACAGCCTTTTAATTCCACACTATTTTAAAGTAAGTATTTTTATCCTGGCAAAACTAAAGGCCTCTATTTTGAACTACAACTCAGCTGTAAGAGAGGCAGGAATGCAAAATCAATTCTACTTTAAACTGATTTCATTCTCCCTATCAACAAAGCCATATATCTGTAAAGTTTTAATTCAAAATATATTTTATTTACTTCTTTGTAAGATAGAAATGTTTAACATTTTAGCAAAAATCAGTGTCACTAGACACTGATAGGTGTTTTGAGAAAGGGAAAGGACTTGAACATTAAAATGATGTGCACTGGAAAGAATGAGGTAAAATAAGTATTTAGTTACGTAGTATTAAAAGCTATCTTACTCCTTCATAAATATTTATAATAAACTCAAATCAGCAACTTTACCTTTTTGAAAGCTTTCACAAGTTTCTTCTTGTCATAATCATCTGCAATTCCCTGAACAGTTGTCAGTGTCTTTCTTCCGTTTCGTTGCTGGATCCTTATATGAATGTAATCCTCAGTCCCCGCTGGGAGTAAGTCGTCTCCCTTTGTTGCATCAGCAAAGGGGTCTGCAGGAGGAAAGAATTAATATAATTCCCACAAAGGAAAACACCCAAGCTCAAAGCTAAGAAGGAAGATTCTCACTTCACAAAAAAATTATTATTCAGGGTATAACCTTGATGTTTTCTCTCTGTTTAAAAACCACACTGCTACAACCAGAGTGCTTTTTTTTATCGCTGTATTAAGTCTCATTAAACTACCTACTCAGGACAGCCATCTCAACTACCATGTACTACCAGTTTCTACAGTGCCTTCCCAGGTATAAACAGTTTTCTGACACACTATCAGTTTACTTAATTGTTTTTTGCAAACTGTAAATCCTGAACCTGAAAACATGGTTCTGAGAGAACAGCAAGTGCAGGTAAGTTTTAGACAGCCACATACATTTAAAGTGAAAATAGCAATTGTATCTCTTGTCAGACCAACTGGTAAGTACAGAGAAATAGGAAAGCTCTAGAACACACACCACCTTACACAGCCAGCACAGGAGTCTTCTATTGGGGTAACTAGCACACTACCAACGTTTTAAGGCACAGATGTTAACTCTTGGCTACTAATAGAAACAAAAGAGAGAAACATGCTAACAGATGTCAGAGGTTGCCTGTAAACCAGAACTCTTCCCGTCAGCAGCTTTAGTCAAGGAATGCAACACAGTAAATTTAGGCTTTGACTACAGAAAAGTCAGTTCTCAAATTCTTCCAAGCTTAAGATTTATCTAGAACAGATAAAATAGAAAGGCTTTTAGAAAGAAGGGAGGTTTCTGGGTTAATGCTTCTTGTTCTCTGTACTCCACAAAAACATACTTAACATTCAATCAAGAAATTTTACAGCTCTACAAGTCTCCTAATATGTAGGTTCAAATAAACTTTGAAGCATGAAGTACTTTATTACTTTTTAACTCTAATCACAATAATTTTTTGTACTAATCAGAATGATATTTAAGAGTCCATGTAGGTTCAACAGCCATGCAAACTACATTTTCTCAAACTTCCACTTAAAACTCAGACCTACAAACACTGATCAAGTTTTGCCATCCAAAGAAATGCCCCAAATGAGTAAAACTTCAGCAGAAACACAGAGAAGTAGCTGTCAGCTGCAGACTGACAGTTCCTTGTAAAAACAAGGACAACAAGAGCATTAAAGGCACTGAAAGCAGGATGAGGATTCAAGCACCACAGGAAAGAAGTACAGCACTGGGAATCTTGACTAGCTTAACTTCTGCTATGAAATTTGTTAAGCCATGCTGAATTTTACTGTCTCCCACAGCTTGTGCAGCAAACACTAAAAGAAAATTTTAGTCAAAGAAAAAGTGAAAGAAAAAGAGGACTTGGGCATGAGGATCACTTGGCAGAGTTTAGTACTCTAGACTGGAGATAAGCCAAAATAACCTGGCAGAGTTTAGGGCTCTAGGCTGGAGATAAGCCAGCACTCTAAGTGTCAACACTGGATCCCTTCAAACAAATCCTTTGGGCGGCACCTTCCTAAGCACAGGGTGAGCTCCCAAATCATGATGGAACATGACCCTCTCATGTGCTTTGTACGTGCTGAAGATTAGAGTCAAAACTGCCACCAAAAGCCTGACATTATTGTATAAAAGGCCAACTTGCTCACTTCTGCTGCCTATAGACAAGGGAGGGGGAGAACTTGTACTGGCACGGTTAAACTTCCCTGCTGATACAAGTGAAATGATCTGCTATCTGCGTAGCTCAATCTATAGAAACAATAACCTTGTAGGACTTGTATCACGTTTTGGGACATTGCTAAGGATAAGATGAGGCAGCAAACCAATTGGAACTAACGAAATTATTTCCTCAGCAGAGGATACGAGCCCTTGATACGGGGTGTCAGAGCTGAGAACATGGCAGCACCTCCTATGGGAGCAGCGAGGCGGCTGAGCGTCCCGCCCGAGGTCTCTCCGCTGCACACACTGAGCACGTCCCGAGGCCGGCGACACGGCAGCACAAGGACGAGCCGCCGGCGCTGCCTCACGGAGCAACGCGGGGACGGCGACCCCCGCTCAATGTCACCGCGGGGGCGGGGGGCCCTCGGGAACGCGGGGGCAAGGCGAGGGGGCTGGGGAGAGGGATGCGTTTGCCGAGAGGGTGGCTGCGGGGGTGGCGCGGTGCCGGCGGCTCTTACCGAAGGATTGGAGGTTCTGGATCGAGGACATGCGACTCTGCGGCGAGAGGCTGGAGCTGCGGGGAAGCGAGTCCGCTCGGGTCACGTCTCCGGCTCCGCAGTGCCACGCGGGGGCGGGGAGCGGGAGGGAGCGAGGGGAGGGGAACAAAAGCAGAGGGACGCGAGTAGCAAGCCCGAGAGGAAGTGCGAGAGCGAGAGGAAGGAGTAAGAGAAGGAGGAAACGCAAAGGGAAATAAAACGAGGAGGGAGGGACCCCTCCGCCCCTCGCCCGCACCGCCCCACGGCACCGCCAACGGGCACCGCCTGCCGTGCTCCGCACAAAATGGCGTCCCGCACGTGACGGCCCCTGAGGAGCCCCGTGCACAGAGTCACGGAATCAGATAAGTTGGAAAAGACCTCTGAGATCATCGAGTCCAACCTTTGACCGAACACTACCATGCCAATTAGACGATGGCACTGAATGCAACGTCCACTCTTTCCTTAAGCACCTCCAGGGACGTGACTCCACCACCTCCCTGGGCAGCCCATTCCAGTGTGTATTCACCCTTACTGTAAAGAAATTCCTCCTAATGCCCAACCTAAACCTCCCCTGGTGCAGCTTGAGGCTACATCCCCTTGTCCTGTTACTTGGAGGAAGAGGCCAACCCCCACCTGGCTCCAACCTCCTTTCAGGTCGTTGTAGGGAGTAGTAAGGGCACCCCTGAACCTCCTCTTTCCAAGCTAAACAACCACAGCCCCCTCAGCTGCTCCTCATAGGACTTACATTGCAAACCCTTCACCAGCTTCATTTCCTTTCTCTGGACCAACTCCAGCACCTCAGTGTCCTTCCTCACATCAACATTCCTCTCAGCAGATCCCTGAAAGCACTGCTGGTGGGTTGCTGGAGCCCTTCGTTCTCCACGCTGCTGGCCCTCAGGGACCCCTACACCCCAGCAAGGGTGACCCCCGTGGAGGCCCTTCCATGCTCGCATCCCTTTGGCTTGGGTGCTTTTGAAGCAGATCTGAAACTGGGAGAGCATTTCCCCCTTCCCCACTGAAATATGTTGGGAACTCCCTCCCTCAGGCCTCTCTCACTGGACAAAATGCTGCTTTAAATGCTGAATATGCTGAGGGAGGCAGTCAGCACTCCACAAATGTCCTGTGTTTCCACTTTGGGCATGACTTGGAAACACAAGAAGTTCTGCCTCAGCATGAAGAAGATCTTTACATTGAGGGTGACAGAGCACTGGAACAGGCTGTCCAGGTAGGTTATGGAGTCACCCTCTCTGGAGACATTCAAAACCAACCTGGACGTGTTCCTGTGTCACCTGCTCCAGATGACCCTGCCTTGACAGGGGGGTTGGACCAGATGATCTCCAGAGTCCAGTCCAACCCTAGCAATTCTGTACTTGTGTGAACCTTGCATGCTTGCTCTCCCTCTCAGATGCGCACAGCTGCTGTTCCCCAGTCCCCAGGGGCCACCATGGATGGCTGGCATGTGGCCCCACAGGACTCCCATGCGACAGCTGTCCTCTGACCATCCCTGTTTTGGGAGGACATCAGCAGTGTAGGGGAGCAATGGGAAAGGCTTGCCTTTAAAAAGGTATGCAGGTGTTACAAAGCTTGCCAGTCCTCACAAGGTGATTAATTGCTTTGCAGATGTACAATAACCTAATTCCATTGGCAGAACTGGCAGAATCTGTATTTCTCTTTAATTTTTTTCCCCCTTTTTGGCTTTTATGTTAAACATCAGTCCTCTGTATCTTATAGCTGCGATCCAAGGTTTGGATCAGCACTGCAGTAGTTTTATGAATGCCAGTGTGCAATTGTTTAAGAAAGTTTCTGGTCCTGGTACTTTGCAAGGAAGCTTTTCTTTTTTCCATGAGGAAAGCAAAGCCATTTGCCATGGTGCAAAACCTCTGCTTACCCTTTGCTACCCATCATAGATAAAACCTTTCACTGCACAACAGGCTGTAGAGGAGGGTTGTTTAACTCTTTCCCAAGCAGCTGCAAAAGGCACTGTTGGGGCAGTAATGGAAGGACAGGGATAGAGCTTGAGGCACCTGCTTCAGTCACAGATGCATGCCATAATTTGGACAATGTCTGTGGATTAAGGATGTAGAGCTAGACACTGAGAGACCTTCTGGGAAGGTTGAGGAAGCTCAGGACAGCCATCCTCGGAAACATGACCCCAGGATGTCAATAGCACCTCTTTCAGAAAACTTGTATTACTACTAATGTGAAGAATTTTTGGCTCTGATATGTTTTCCCTAATCCTACGTCTCTCTGCAAGGTTTTTTTCATATCTTTGGCTCTCCCATCATCATCCCATGATTTTTTTTCCCAGCTGCAAAGCAGATCTATCACCCTTTTTTTCTCCCAGCCACTGTTTTTTTTGTTACCTTAGCTGGACCAGTACTGGTGTCTGTGGGGCACTGGGATGAGCCAGATCAGCAAACTGATTTGAGTTTATATTTTTTAAGTCAAAGATTAAAACCTCAGATCCACTCCACTTGCATAACCCTGTAACTGAAGAGGACAGAAGCTGGGGACAGGCCTGGCTATGGATGAGAGAACAGTGGATTTTTAGATACATACCTCAAGTCTGAGTCTGCAGGTTTAGGTGAGTATTCTGCTTACTGTGCCAGTTCTTGTGCTTACTCTGAATCTTCATGCATTTAAAATAGTTTTACACTTCTAATTGCAGGGTTAATCCAGTCCTATGGGCTCATGGAACATCTGTGGAATTCAGCCTACAGTTCACAGACGAGATTTGGTGTCTGGGAAGCAACAAAGCTCCTTTATAAGCCAAGAAGATGTGACTTTGTTATCCTTAAAACAAAACCACAATGAATAGTTCTGGCAGCTGCTGAGGGAATGGAAACAAACTCTGACTGCACAGCTTGGCATGCACTGGGCAGCAATTAAAACAAAGGTGGTGGCCAGCACCCTTATTGTTCCCTTGGCAGCCTCCCACAATGCCCATGTGCATTGGTGGGGCCTCTGTGGGACTGTGTCAATGCAGAGAGCTCTCCCTTTGCTGTCGTCCTCAGAGGGAGCTGCAGGTCTCTGTGTCATATCCATCACTAAGGTCTGACACCAGTACTGTCTGTGCCAGCATGCTGCACCAAACTTTGGTGGCTGTGAGCAGAGGTAGGTGGCATCCTGCTGGAGATGTGCTTCTCCTGCTGTTGCCCCTTGACAGCTGTCCTGAGGTCTTTTGACTTGACTGAGTCCTTCCCATGGCTCTTGAGCAGCTGCTTGTGGCAACAAACCTGTGAAAGTTCTGCTTGTGAGGGCTTCCAGCCACACCAGACTGGAGCAAGGTGGGAAAAGCAGACATGGCACAGCAGCAAACAAAAAAGGTAGAAGCAATTGAAATAGGTTTAAAACCTAAGTGGAGGTAAGAGTTGTTGTTGCTTAAACCATTAAATTTCAATTTTCAAAAACTGTTAATTTTCGGATTGTCCTAGAGCCGAGGCTGAAGTTAATCTCATTCACTAATATTAGACATTAGGGTTTAAGCAGTATTTTAGGAATGAGACTCTTGTCTTTCCATGACTAATATATAACCTGCCAGCTATAGTGCCAGAAAAGAAGAACATCATCTCTAATTAACTTGATCGTGGCTTCAAGCTATTTAAATGTAATAGTTGCAAGACCTGGTTATGAATAGCAATTGGAGGTCCCCTTCCTTGCCTTTGACTGTATTTCAGTTCATCTGTCAAACTGTATGTGAGTCATTAGAGGTTATTTATGATTGGATAAGATGCATGGATTAAAACCAGGGGCTCACTGGCCTACAGATAATAAATATAACACAAAGAAGGCATAAAGTACATTTCTGTAAAGAATGCCACCCTAGTGCAGAACCTCACCTTCACTGGCTACTCTCAGAAGTCCTACAGATGCCCTGGAGGAGCAATGGGTAACCCAGAGTAGTGGGAGAAACTTTCTTTTTCCAGAGAATTGCTGTGTTGGAAAAATGGGCTGGGAATGCCATGAGAAAGCCTCGCATCAGAATAGTTAAAAAGTCCCCCACACAGTAGGGCTAAAGCTGTGCTTTAATTTAGGATGTGCAAAAGGCCACCCTTACCTGCAGCTGCCCCTCTGTATTAACCAGAACAAGCAACATTGTTTTTCACTTCCTACAGACACAATTCTAATATATATTACTATTACTTTCAGGTGCAACACACTAACATTTTAATTAAGTTTTATTCCTTAGGAGCTTTTACAAAGCCAAAATTTAAGTTAATTAAGGCCTGCTCCTGTAGGCAGATCTCCTGTACCTGGTCCTGCAGTCTGCCTTACCAGAAAATGGCAGGCTTGCACACTGACCTGTCCTCTGCTGGCCTGGAAACCCAATTGCTGCTTGAAGCATGCAGTGTTCAAAGCGCAGTTTAAGTTGCCTGACAAAGTGATTGTGCACAAAATGTGCAAATGACACGTAGCAGCTTTAATTTCCATCCTGTATTCCAGCAGTGCAGCTACTCTATACACAAATTCTGCTCCACTCCAGCACCAAAAGCTGGCATTTGCTGGCCTAATGTTGGCATTCTTAAAATAACGTCAAAATGCTGGATCCTTGAGAGATATGCAAAAATATTTCCATCCTTGATTTTTTTCTTTGAACTTTAATCTTCCTTGCTCTCACTACATGACTCTGCCTACAATATCTAGCTCCATTTGAAATCTACACATTCCAAAACTCTGTGCAGAAGGCTGCATGGTGGCTTTCAGCAGGGAGGAAGAATAGCAAAAGTGTCGGAAGAAATCCTATCTCTCACATCAGCAGAATAGTTTTGAAGGTGGCTGTAATCATGCCAAGCCTGACTTGTATTTTTCCATCAGAGCTCTAACTCTGGTGCAAAGCCTCCACAGTGTGCTGAGGAAGGGCTTGTGGAGCCTGGCTCAAGTCCTGAGTTGTAGCCTCTACTTGAGCTGCCCAGCTGCTAATAAGCTCCCCAATAAGCATGTGGGAGACTGGGCAAACTGGAGATTGTGCTGATGATAAACACCTGGATATCCAGCCTAAGTCAAGAGAGTCAGGGTTATGTGTAATTTGGCTGAGCTTCAGTACATAGTCAGATTTCAAGATACACAGGCTTTCATTTGAAACGTGGGGGGTTCATTCCTTGCTCAATAATGGTTGAAAACAAGATGATAATTTCAGCATTAACCACTAGATGGTCCTCTTTCTCAAATTAAAAAAGTTGGTCCAAAATAAAGCCAGTCCTGGTTTTTCTGTGAACCTGAATGCTAGCAGAGAACAGTTTCAGTGTAAAGCTAATTGTAATTAGAGGTTTCATCTAGTTGTGTGAACTGACATGGTTTTCTGAATAGGTCTGAATACAGCTTTTCATGAATCCTCCAAACTCAGTGCAACTGGGCCTCTTATCGATCATCAAATGCTTCCTAGTTAATGTCAGTTAAGAATTTCCAGCTCCAGGCAGCACAAGTGTCAGTGTTATTTCCCCCTCTCATTGAAGGCTTAGCAAAATCAGACTAGCAATCTTTTGGTTCACTTCACGTACAGAAGTCATGCTCTACCCCACTACAGAAGGCTACAGAAGATTCATGGGTCAGACATTTGCAAACTATTCCCAAACTGGTACGTGAAACAATGAGAGTGGTGGGCTGAGGAAATAAAAAGGTTTATGTTTCTCCATCCAACTGCATCAAGTATCTTAGGTTTTGTGGTTTTTCACTTTCTGTTTGTGGAAGGCTCCTACCAGCAAAAGAAGTACAGAAAAAAGAAGGTTTGGATTAATTCTTTGAGAAAACTAAATTGTAGCATTTGGCATCAAAACTGTAGTTCACTGTTGGCCTCTGGTGCTGTCTTGTGCAAGAATATTTCTCTGTGTCAGGCTCCCTGGACCTCATTCTCTTGGGTCACTCCAACCTCCAGGCAATACCTTCCTATTATCTCCATTCAGTCCCCCTCACCATTTCCTACAGTGCTACTGTACTGTGGTGGTTCAGTTGTGGTCTGGTGGATAGAAATGATGACATCCAGTCAGTGAGGATGCAGTAGAATTGTGCTTTGGTAAGAGAAATGCCTGATGAGGCTTATTTAAACAGACTGTCACATAATTTATTACTCTCCATTGCTGAGAACATTTTATAGTAGCCTTTTATGAAGTCAGGATGACTAAAAGTGAAAATGAAAATACTTGAATGAAAGTGAAAATGAAAGTTCTTGACACTGGCGAGTGGTGTGTCCAGAACAGATGCACAGCTGTCATCCTTCTTGTAGCAGAGAAAGAGCTGTGAAGTCCCTGGCACACAATTTTGTGGATGCTGAAAATTTACATGGGTTCAAGATGCAACGGAGAAAGAGAAGAAGCCCATCAAGGAAAGAAACATTTGGCTTGGGAAGCCTCTGTACCACAGGGCTTAAGGGTCTGTGAAGAGTCTTGTGGGGAATGTCAAAACAAGCTGCCCTGTTTTTAGAATTTTCCATAAATGTTCTTTGCTGTTCACTGCCAAAATCAAGGTACTGCAGTAAATCAACCTTGGGCCAGAATGAAGGCAGATGATCATATTAGAGCATTTTAAATGCTGGCTCCTAATAATGAGTTTTTTTGGTGTGTTTGTTATGTTTTTTTTTTTTTTATGGCATATTATTTTGAAGGTAGCCTTTACCAATAAGCAAACCTTGTTAACATGAAGACATTGCATAATTTTGTTTTACATGGTAACTTCCATGTAGGTGACAATCAGTGAAAATTATATGTGCTGTTGAAAGTCTCACATTGCAGTGCTAGCAAGACTAGAAAAAGTAAATGGGATGAGAAAAACCTTTTGCTTCTGTTTTAAGATGATAAGATCACTAGCAAAACAACAAAACAAGAAAGGGTCCCTCATATCCTGGAGAAAAGACACCTTTACCCCAGCAAGTAAAGGCCCACTAGGAATCATGAAAAGATACCTACATTTTCTGGTCAAAATAAATGTGAGAAGCAGTTAAGGAAAATATCTATGATGAGAAGCCATGAAGAGTTTTGCTTACTAAGAAGGTAGCCTTTGCACACATGCACATAAAATTAGCATGGCAGAAGCACAGCCACTGCCTGGTTCTTGGATGCAGATTGATTTTTAGGTAGGGAGTGTTTGCAAGGATCAAAGGGAACACGCTAAAAGGAGGTTTCTGAGAAAAGCATGTATATCTATTATTGATTGTGATAGCTGTGGGAAGACCTTTTGTGCTACCATGAACTTGAAGTGCTCTTCATATTTTGCAGTTGTGATCCTGAGTAGTCTGAGTAAACTCTTAAAAACTTGGAAGAGGAAGATACTTCTTTTAGCTGTTGTTAGGTGGAAATTGGAGAATGGAAAAATATTTCTCAGGCTTCTTTGCCATTTTTGTTTGTACATATACCCATAAAACAAACTATTACACAGAAATTAAAAAAAATATTTTAATCCCTGCAATTAGTGACCATAATCTCCCAGTGGTGGTGATAGGGTTGTCTACTCAATGCTTGAATGGTAAGGGCAGGACCAGGCAACATTTCACCATGCTTCCTCATATGCCACAGATTGCCTCTAGGAAAGAAAATAATCTCATTTCTTTTGGGAAGTGCCTGCAGTGAAATAGCATTATTTGTGCCTTGTGGTCTTGCCAACTGGAAACATCTTTATAGAAAAACTGAACAACAGATTTGCTATTGAACTGCCTCTTCATCCTAATGGGATTTCAGCATTTCCTATGCAGTCTCAGTTTATGGAGGGGGCCAGGCCTCAGAGCCCCCTTTCAAAGCACAGCCTTAAAAATTATTCCTTCAGGTACCTCACCAGGAGCAGAGCACAAACATGTGTCTGTGAAGAGAGAGTTTGCAGCTCCTGGGCAGCCCGATAAAGCTTCATGTGTCAGCCTCCCTGCAGGATGGTGCCCAAGGAGCAAAACAGCTGCCGGTTCAGCTGCTGCTCCTCTGCAAACCTCCACGGTAAACACGGTCGTAGCTTTTACAGCAGCGAGATCGGTAACAGCAAGGCCGCGATGACACGTTAGTCAAGAGACAGAGTTAAAAATAACCCCTCAGAAGAGACACCTATTGTAGAAATACAATATTGCTTGAGATATTAGCCTCATGCAGATTAAATTGTCTCTGCCACAAAACTGGTAAGCACCTCCTTAAGCACTGAATCACTAGTGATTTCATCAGCTACTTTGGGTGCAGTGTTGCAGTATGACTTAAAACTTACGCAGGGTGAGTTGACCCCAGCTGTGGGCTGAGGCTTAATGAAATAAGATCAAGATCCTAAGAAAAAAGCAAAGATGGGCAACACCAGGAGGAACAAGGAGTGTATGGACTGACTGTTCCAGCTTGCTGGCTCTGAGAGCTCCCCATGTCCATCTCCTCTTTCTCCCCACAGCTCATCCCCAGTCCCGAGTGTTTTCCCACTGCAGACAGACTCTTCAGACAGAGCATCTCTGCTGGGCACCAGAAACACTTGGCTCTCTTTTGCAGAAAGTGTAGCTGCTCCCGTCTGCCTGTGTCCCCCCACACACAGGCACATGGCAGCAGCCCCCTCCCCTCTGCTCTCCTCCTGGTGGGCCTGCGGCCTCAGCCATGTGTCCAGCCATGCACCCCCCTGCAATCCCCTGGCACCGCCCTCAACTGCTGCTCCCTGCCCCCTGCCCTAATCAATGGCTTTCTAATAGAGCCACCGTTCTCCTATCCTCCTTTAGTAAATTTAAATCCTGCTCACTAGTACTGCTGACGTCCTGCAGGCCCACCTCTTGACTCCCCCTCCCTGCTTCAAGTCCACTTCCCTCCAGTATAAAAGGCACATGCCCCCATCAGCTGCCCTGCTTCTGCTTGGAGCAGCGACTACCTGAGACGCAGTTTTGGTGCACACAGGTGAGTGCCTCCCCGTTCTGCTTCAGCGATTGTCCAGGCTCTTTCTTGCTAGATTCCCTTTCTTCTTTTTGGGCTTTAGCTTACCTACACTAACATACACTGCTGTGCCCTGTGCTCAGTAACTTTTGTCCAGTTTTTGGAAAGCAGACTGTGCCGGGGCAGGGTGGCTGACCCCGCGGGCAGTGCTGTGCCCTGCAGGGTGAGCACAGGCTCTGCAGCCCAGTCCTGCACCTCTCCAGCTGCTCGGCCCTGAAATAAGCTTGGTCCCAGGCCTGGGCTCACTCCGGGTCTGATCCCTCGCGGGGTACTTCCAGTGCTACTTTCAAACATGAAAGCTATTCATGTTTGCATTGGAGGGCGTGTACGCAGCTGCTGATCTCAAGTAAGATGCAGGTTTAGGGTGTAAAGAGTTAATAGAACCTTGTCTCTGAGGACATCAACGGTAGGGTTATATCTGATGGATCTGCAGCAGAGCTTGAGTTTGGTATGCCAAAAACCCCTGTGTGTCCAGAAGGAGAGCCAGGCTGGTCGTCCTATTAGGCAGACCCATGGGAAACTGTGATACTGCTGCTTCACTGTAACTTTGTGGCTTTCCTGTGAATGAAAGTTGCCAGACTGCAGTCACAGATGTTGCTCAGCCAAAATTTAAAGACTCCTTCTTCTTGGGCACCAAGCAGAAGTGGCAAGTTGATCAAATGACAGTGGTGCTGAATTTTGCTGAGCTCCAGGAGCAAAATTATTCCTGAAGCTTTTAATTGTGTCAAGTTTTGTTGCAACTAGTCCATTTTTAAAATGTTAATGATTATTTAATGGTTGAAAATGGAGGCACACAGCATGACTGTATGAGGTCTTGTTTTTTTCAGTTTTCCTTTTGGAAGAAAGCTGCAGGTCTGTGGGCTAAGGCAGGTCTGGACCTGAGGAGATCACAGACCGTCTCTCAGCCACGTGACTCTTGAAAGGACTGTGCATAGGTAACTAGGATTTTTTTGTTTAGTGACAGGATGGAGCTGGGTGTTAGAAATACTCAGGGTCGAGTTTGTGGCAGTACCTCAGCCTCTGTTTCTTCCCATATAAACAGGGGCGGGACAATTAGGAGCAGGAAAAATTAGGGGAGGATTAGAGATGCTGAGCCTTCTGCTTATTTAGGGGTGTCATGTTCCTTACTGAGGAGCAGTGGGCATGATGTGCTTCACAGAAGCCCTAGCCAGGACAAGGGTATGAACAAAAAGTTCAATAAATATCAGTGCTGTAAGAGGTGGCTGGGCTGATTCAGACACAGGACCACTTAAAACACCTTTTTGTCTCACTAAACCTAAGGTTTTGCTAAAAATGGAGCAACAAGAGAGTGCCCCAGATGAAACTGAAGGCAGAATTCACCCCATGTGGTTCTACATGCTAAGATAATTTTGTCCTGTGTGTCATGAGATTGTCATGAGATATTCAAGTTAGAAAAAGTTATTTCACAGTTCTGAAATCATGAGTTAAAATCACTTTCCTCTAAGCTGCCTAGTAAGGAACTGTCAGTGTGGGAAAATGTCCTTGAGAAACCTTCACTGAATACTAGGGGTTAAGGAGCTTTTGACTGCATTTTCATGAAAGGCACAACCAGATTTTTCATGTGCTTTTGCTGTGTTTTGCCTGTTTGGTGTGCTTGGGAGCATCTTGAATCAAAGATTTTCATTCCTGCTCTGCCTGTACTGAAAGCAAGCTAAGATTTTGGCAGCATTGGGGATAATAATCCCACCTATACACAAGGAGAAGTCTGTGTAGGCACAGCTGAGAGGATTTCCTATAGCTCTGTGCCTGTATTTCTACTGTAAGTAATGCTTAAGCAAACAGGGCTGCTGCTGACTTCTGTAGGCAGAGGCTTCAGGATGTCAAATGTATAGGCAGATTTTGCATTTTACAAAGACAGACTGTCCTGGTGTGACAGCTGGGAGAGCTGCTGCAAAGAAGCTTGTACAAAATGCCAGAGAGAGGGATAACCAGAGCCTGAGTTCCTTCCCTTCCTGGATGCAATTTTCCCAGTTTAGCCCCTTCTGTTCTGCCCAGTCCGTCCTGTGGGAGCTGGGAGGGGTTTCTCATTCGGTTGCAACTGGGTGCATTTACAGGACTGGGGCATCTACCAGTGGAAGCTCTAACCGGAGACTGTAATTTTGCATGCTGGCAAAAATAAGGGTGTGATGACACAGGAGCATTCCTACTCATACTGAAATGCATTTAGTTGTAAAAAGAGTGTGCAAAATGCAAATGTTAGACACATTTTACAGGTGAGGAAATGATGCTGGTGGTAGTGGCTAAAACACACTTTGGTAGCCGATGCCCATGGTCATACAGAGAGCCACACAAAACCAGCAGTGAGCTGAGGGCCAGGTCTTGAGTGTCCTGTGGAGGCTTTCATTGCTGGAGAGAAAAACTCTCCAGTTTTTAACTCAGTAGATGGCCCACTTCATAGCCTTTGCCTTCAAACAGAAATAGCCAGGACATCCCCAGCATCACTGTTCCACAGAACCTAGAGGCCTGAAATGGCTCTGATGGATAGGAACACACTGTTACAGTTGACACGTTCCTTCAGCTGGAGAGCTTTGACTCATACATGTTCCCCACGTTCACTTTTCTCCTTACAGCCTTCCCACCACTGCTCCGTCATGTGGCATCCAATCTCCTGGACACCACGTGCCCAGTGGTCACCAAAGCGCTTAAAGCTGGTCACTGTCTACGTGCTGGTGCTCTTGGTATCGCTCAGCTTTGCTTCAGGACAGAGCAGGCCATTTAAACATCAGATAGACAACAGAAGTAAGTATGAGTCTCACCTGACATGGTGACCCTGCAGGCTCTGCTGCCCTGAGGGATCAGGGTTGGGCTGCCAGGCAAAGCACAGCACCAAATCCACGTAGGTGTTTCTATGGTGAAACGGTGGTGTGAGGCCCTTCCTCAAGTGCTTCCATTCGCACTTGTCGGTGCTTATAGAGAACCTCACGTCCTTCTCACAGATCTTAATCAGCCAAGGCAAATAGCATTATTTTTGGTAAATATCAGAGAAGACACTAACGTGCAAAACATAGACAGGAAAATGTAAAGTGGTATACAGCAAACACTTAAGCACTAAATTTTCAGCTGTATTCTGTAGACTCGAGGTAGTTTACAACTACTTCTGAATAATAGCAAGAAAGCAAGGGCCAGAAGCTTATGTTCACTCTACAGAAATCTTAATTTCTGTCTGGGACCATGAGTTGTCTGAAAGTCCAAATACAAGTGGTTGAAGTATCTCCATTCAGAGATGCTGTGAGGAAATGAGGCTGTCCAGGTGAGGGACAATACCATGTATCCCAAGTTAAAGCTACCACACAATCCAAAATATTTTTGACAAAACCTTATCAAGAAATCTCATCTTCCTCGAGGAGCAAAGATTGATAATTGTATGTGAAGTGGAAGAGAGAGAGTGTGGAGAGTAAGGTGCATGGGCTCAGTGGCACACCTTTCCCCATTAAAGAGGACTAGAGGTATTGGGAACCTCAGTTTTTAGGTACACAGGTGAAAAAAAGGAAGTTACTTGGGTTTTGTTGAGTAGGAGGGGTGTTAAACACTGTGTTTAAAGACTTAAAAGATGTGTTTATGGAGAAATTTAAAGGCAAAGTGAATTTTTTATTTTCCCTGTTCAAGCATCAGAATGCACAAGGGAAAATCCTCCTGCCTTGACTGAGACTTTCATATGACTGGGATGAAATATAATGCATTTAAATTGTAATTTATTCCTCTTCCTGACAGTTTCCTGGCTCTGGAATGATTTGGCATTTCCTTGGGGTAGCATCATCTCCAGCACATTGTAGAATTTCCCTGCTGCTATATCTTTTAATATATAGTCTTTAATATTTTTTTAATAATCTTTTTAATATCACAGTCTTTTAATACAACTATACCCCTGCTGACACCTGCTCCAGAACTGCCCTAGGCCACAAAAATAAGTCATGTGTCAGGTGCTTTAAAAGAAAAAAAAAATAGTCATCCATGAAAACAACTTCCTAAGTGAACACGAATTAACCTTTCATGTTTATCTCTCATGTAGGAGCCCCCTCTGCAATCCAGTGGATTTGTTAGCCTGTAGAAATAATGTACCTGGTAAATACTGCAGAAAATTTGAATGGGTACTTTGGCCTATGTTAGAAATGCAGGCTGCAGCCCAGATGGATGAAGACTAATTTTGCATCTGAATCCTCTTCCTTTGGGCTCTAAGCACAGAAAGTAACCCTCAAAGGCACCAGTAAGCTGTGTGTCTGGATGTGGCCTTTCCCTTTTTTTTATTTCTAGACTACAAGTAAGCTGTCTGACATCCTCAAGACGTCCTGGAAACGCTGCCTCCAAGTGCAGTGGTATATACTCACTGACTGCTTTGAATTCCAGGTCCTGAGATCGACCCTTTTTGGTATGTGGGCCGTGGTGTCCGTCCCATCGGTCGCTTTGGGAAGAGGCAGTTGAGAAGCAGCCATGGCAGCCTGAGGCCTGTGAGCAGACACCTGGATTTCATCTTGAATGCTCTGTGGCAGCAAAAATTGTTGGACACAGAAGACAATGACTGGTGATCTCTGTTCCCCAAGGTGGTGGTCCAACCTCTGTTCTTTGAATTGTGCCCTCCCCTGCACCTCAGACCTACTTTTGCCTTTAGCAATCCCACACTACTCTTCTTTCTGCTCCTTGTGCTCCTTCAAAAAGAAACGTGTTCAGGGTGCAGGTAAAAGACATTGCATGGACACTGGCACTGAGTGCCACCATAGCTTATAAAAATACT
Organism: Atrichornis clamosus; assembly: GCA_013400975.1. Classification (NCBI taxonomy): domain Eukaryota; kingdom Metazoa; phylum Chordata; class Aves; order Passeriformes; family Menuridae; genus Atrichornis; species Atrichornis clamosus. The sequence continues at coordinate 93,995 of WBMZ01000423.1, read as the reverse complement.
TCTTCATCGTGCATCCCCACCAGTCTGATCCTGTTCACTGTAATGTTAGGTTTATCCAAAACCCACACAGCTTTTGGGTTGGGATTTAAACTCTGCAGTGTTAAATGTATCATGAAACCCTCCTGTCACATTTCAAAGTCAATGGCTGTTGATATGTAAAAATAAAAAGCAATGGTTGGAAGAAAGAAAAAAGACTCTCACTAATTTTTAATGTACCTGCCTTAATGGCATGAAATGCTGGTTCTCTGTGTGTGGCTTTTGTAGAGATTGTTAATATCCACTCCTAAGAATGTCACCCTGAAGTACCCACTGGCCCTTCATGATTCTTCCTGTACTGCTGAAGAGATACATTAATGAACAAAGAGGAGCTCCTATCAAAGATAAGTATTTTCTCCCTGCTGAGGGAAAAAAAAAAGAGACTAATTGAACTCCTTGGAGTAGTTTTGTGCCTACTGCATTTAATTGTGCAGCATTATCCAAAACAGGCAAGGGCCTGAACGAGCTGATTCCCTTTAAAACCAAGCAGTTGTTTCAAGTACATTGTCTGAGCAAGCTAGAGTCACTCTTTGAGGAACATGAGCCATGTACCATCTACTACATTAGTCCACATCAATAAGCCTGGGGTTGCAGCTCAATACTCATGTTTACTCATGTTAATATAACTTTGTTAGATTACTTTTATAAGAAGTGTTACTTACAATATGTTTAATCTTGATTAATAACTACTAGCAGGAATAATACAGTTTAATCTATGACTTATATCCAAAAGAGATATTTTACAATTTAGGTAATAACTGACGGTTAAGTCCAGGCCGTGAATCATTCTGCACAAGACAAAGTTGAATAGACTTCCACTTCTAGCTGTGCTATATTAGAATTACTACTACAATAGTGGTAGAGATAACCATTGCAGACATTTTAACCCTTTTTTCTCTTTGCAAATGGCCTGTCAGCAAGGGGTGGGTTTTTATTATAATAAGGTAGCTACTACCATTTATAATACAATACACCTGCTGACCCAAAGTGTTACTTAAAACTCACTAATTTTAATGAATGTTTTCAAGGTGGAGAAGATGTGCTGATAAATATTTTGATCTGCATTCGTTGCACAGAACTTTGGAAATACGGGACTAAGATTATCGGGAGGGTTCTTGCTCAGTTTCTGTAGCAATCCCAGAGAGTTAAAGAAATTCTGCCTGAGAAACTGTGTTTGAGATGGTATTTCACCCAACAGACTGGATGGTTTGGAGAAGACTAACCATCAAATGTTCCTATCAGGATTCCTCCCACCCCAGGCCTAGAGGAGGAAGTGTGAACTGAGCGTGTCCTCCTGCCCTCAGCAAAGCCCGGCACTTCTGTGGAGCTGCCCGTGTCCCGGGGGTGACGGTGTCACTTGTGGAGAGGCAGTGCCTGGGCACCGTGTGTGGCTGTGTTCTGCACGCTTCCGGGCCAAAGTGCACATAAATCCAAACAACAGAGAAGAACTTTTTGGTTTTCTTTATGAATCAAGTCGTTGAAAAGGCATTCTTTTCATAAATCGCTTTTACTCTTTTATAATTTCTCTTGACAATAGTTCTTGGTGAGTATGCAGATAACAACAACAAGGCAAGCTTAATATTCACTCAGACTTAATCAAATAGGTCATATAGTCTTCATTTTACCCATTAAAATATTTTCATTTATAAAAATTAATCTAAATATAAATATTAACACTAAAGATTGAAATCACTTGATGACAAAATAAGTCTTTGTGTGCTATAACATATGCTTTTATGATTTTTTAAAACAGTAAATTATATCTTTGCACATATTTGGCACGATAAACATTTGTAAAAATTCAAATGCCTTAGAGCAGGTGGGATATTTTTTTTAATTTTTTTTTTTTTTGCAATGCCTACACAGTACACATTTTTCTGTCAAAGAAGACTGAATATTTTAACATTGTAACACGATAATAGTTGCTTTTCATGCCTCTTAAAGAAAACAACCTACTCCAAACTGTTGGCTTGTTTAAATCACACTAACAGAACAAAAGCCAAAGAGTTATTCTATTAAAATTAGTCATTTCTGTATTGATATTACATACACAATATTAGTAAGTATTTATTAGACGAATATGCAGACCAACCACCATTAATGACATTTCATAACACGCATACCTGCATAAACCAGAACCTGGGAATGTATTGTATACATACACAAGAACAGTCAATGGAGGAGGAGATTGAATAACAAAAAAATTACTAGGCATCCTACTCTGTTTAATCTCCTTTACTGGATTGCATATATAAATAAAATCTATTTGTTTTATATATATATTTATATATTAAACAGAGTGGGCCAAATTCTTCCCTCACATCTGTGCAAACCAATTTCAGAGAACTAGTATTGTGTGAGAGTAAAAGAAGGCCTAATTTCACCCAGAATTAACACATTGGGTTAGATCTTGGGCAGATGGAAATTCCTTGAAGGGATGGAGTGATACTTACGTATTGTAAGTGGGAAGATGGTTGTATTTATTCCAAGGGTTCCTCACATGCAGCTGGACATCAGAGTACTGACAAGCTAGATGTCAAATGTGGGTGGCAGATTTGCAACTGGCACTGTTTTTCCAATCAACCCATCTAGCCATTCCTTGTGTTCCCCACTTGTCCTCCTAAATCCAACCTAGTCAGGAAATTTGCCCAGTTTTGCTCGTATTTGCCCAACCATTGACATTTCATGGCCTGGTGTCCCAGGGGACTGCTTTCCCGCTGCATGGCAGGTAACGTGTGGCACTCTGCTTGGGGGTGTTCACTGGGAGCCCAGGGAAAAAAGGAACCCTCCTTCCAGGCACCCACAGCTCTTGGGTGAACTCACCACTCCTTAATGCTGAGCGGGAACCTGCCAGCCCATGCCTTCCTTCACTGCACATTTCACATCACCCCATCTGCATCTGGGTACCTGCTCTGCAACTGGTGCGGAAGGTAAGGGATTCACTGGCTTATCACCTCCTCTAACTACCTTCTTGGTATTCTTCAGAGCAAAAAATACCACAAATTTGCAACACTCTCCCACAAAAGGATGAGAGGGACACCCTGTAAGCAGCATCCTCCCCCCTGGGGATCTGCTGAAGGGCCTTCTAGTTTGACTCACTTGTTAAAGGTCTCAAGAAATGAAAGAAGAAATATTACTATTCACAATCCAATTCAGTGGTCCAGTGGTAGTGGCAGCATGGCCAGCAACAGGCCCCAGCTACGCCCTGGTGGCTACAGACTAGGAAAGGAACTGATGTCTGGGCTACATTTGCCCCCTTCTCAGAAACGCCACTGAACATAAGAAAGGAAACTCTTACAAGCTGCAGCCACCCTATAGCCACCAGTCAGTCAGCAGAAATTCATCCACAATGCTTTCACTTGCTTTTTCCAATCTTAAAGGTTTGGACAGAATTTTTTCTGAACTACAGCATGGTTGGCCACCACCAAGTGAACAATGCTACCAAGAAGAACAAGACATATGAAGGTGTTGGTTTCACAACAGTGTTTAGATGTTCCCAGACACCAGGATTGTAGCTCAACAGACATCTGGTCCACATGCGAGGCCACCAATTCCTGATTCAACATGGCATCCCTGCTGCCAGGAGCAATATCCCTAGCTCTGGAGCTAGAAAAATCTGCCAGATATACTCTCAGTGAACAGAGAAGTCTTTACATGCCACATCTCCTACAAACCCTCTCCAAACTTCCACTGACTCCCTGGGAGCAGAGTGAGGTACATGGATTCTCCCCTCCCACCACGCAGCTGGAAAGCAGCACACACTGCACAGAGTGGTTCTTATTGCTCGACAAGACGGATGCCCATGTGGATAGTAAGAGGCCAGCAAATATGGATCACAGGTCTGCTTTGGCAGATTAGCTGGCCGATAATGGTGACTGATTGAGTGTACAAAAACATACTGCAGTTTAAAGACGACATATTTTAGTACAATCGATAGGGAGAAAAAGTGCATCTTAAAATGTGGAGCCTTGCTTTTGAAACTCAGCATCCTGTCTAGAGTCCTGTGAGAACTTTAAGGCAGAGTTTCCTGTAGCAGACCACAATGCTGAAGACTTGGACAGCTTTCTCAGTGAGGTATCCAAATGAAGCCCTATAACTGAGGCTCTGTGGGTTCTTGAGGGTCCTTTTTCAGCTGGACATACACAATGGCTGTTAAGAAAAGGCACTCAAGTGTACAGCCTTAGGCAGTGTGTTATTGGCAGTAGGGAAGTGTAAGTTTAGTACATCACAGCAGATCCTATAGCAGGTTCCTAGAACAGAGAGGGACAGGAAAGAAAAAAACATGAGTGACAAACAAAACAAGCCTGCTGAAGAACAAAGCCATGTCCTTCCCTTTCTCACCCCCTCATCTATTTCCCACACATCCTGTGGCAGACTGCTTTGGGACAGTCAACTTTTTTCCTTATCCCTCTATGGGTGATGTAGATGAAATGATTGACAGCTGTCCTGGGTGTCCTGAGTGAAGCCTTTTTGTTCAGACCCTGCAGAGCCAACGTGTGACCTGTCTACCCCTTAAATTCCACTTAGGACAGCTTTGAACATTTCTCAACAATTAGTGAAATTCAAGGTGACTCTCACCTGCCGAGTTACAATGTGCAGCTGGTTTTGTGAGGGTCTGTTCAGAAGTCTGAATTGTAGGGGATCATTAATTTATGTATTTTTTAAAAAATAAAGGTAGTGCATTCCTGGAGACCTGGCAGCCAGGCTACATTATCACATTCTGACATTCAGGAGCTGCTATTCTATGGTATTTAGTTGGACATCTTCCAGGACACTGGTCATACTTGTTCAGAGCTGCCTCAGCAGTCTCTATGTTTTCTTCCTCAAACTATCAAGAGAAGATTTGTGAAGATGCTGAAATATAGCTGCCTACACAGATACTGCTATCTCTCTATTTACTGCTTTTAACAGAATTTTAAAAACATTTGTTTACCATTAAGTCCTTGGCAGTGCTTTTCCTTTCTTTAGTTCTTTGTGTTAGAGATCCTTGAAGTATGAAGTTTCTGTTAAATGTTCTGACAGTGGTAACTGGAGAACCATCTATTTTTTCACCTGGGAAAAATACAAAAAGGGAGGTTTTTCGTACAAGAGATTGAAGCAGATATAAAAATTCTTCTGAAGGGTCACAGCTTCTAGAGAGATGAAACTTGCCCTAAAACATATGAGGAAAGCTGGATTTAATTTAAATTAAAAACAGCAGGCTATGGTACTCCAAATTTATTAAAGTTTGAGGCCATGTCAGTCAGTGGAATTAAAAAGGACTAATGCAAGGTGAACCAGACCCTAGAATTGTCAGAGATAATGCACCGTGGAGTTAAAAAAAAAAAAAAGGAAGAAAAAAAATGAAAGAAAAAGAGCACTTTATTTTACAAAGCAAATTCACAGCCATTCCCTAACACACCAGGAACATTGCTCAGCCACATCATATGGACTGAAATCCCCAAACAAAGGCTTTAAGGAAGTGGTGGGTTGTGGAGGGTGGCAACTGGCTTTTGGTAAACAAAGCACTGTGACCACTTGGGTCTCACAAACTAACCCCAGCCACGCTGGAGCAGCAGCACCCCAGGGCAAGCAGTCAGCACTCCTCATTTGCTTTTTCCAGCCCTCTGCCTCTGCTCCTGTTTGTTTGCCACTGTCACAACTTTCACTGAGAGACAGTGGTGATGTTGTTTAACGTGACAAATGGGCATTTTGTATAATGCAAGTACCTGGAAAATGAGGAGGATGGCACAGTCTATTAGGCTTTCTCTGTTCATTTTGTAACTTAAACTTTTCCCTACTTTGCTGAACTATACATTATATTGAACCCTATGAAGAGAGTCTCTAATTTACATAACAATTTATGCGCACCTTTGATTGGTGGAGCTGGAAGTTTTCTCCTCTGCTGTCTTGATGTATCTATTGTATGCATCTGTAAACAACATATATGCATTACTCAACTCCATTATAGAAAAAGAGGCAAGATTTCCCCAATGTATTTTTGAATACTACAGAATGTTCTGGCACCTGGTTTGTTTGCTTTTGATCCCGTTTCCTTGTCAGGCGAACACAGGGAGCCACGTTCAAGCCTGCAACAGTGAGAGCTGATATTCTGCTCTCAATATCTGAAATCTTCAAAGAAAATAAAAGAGAGAGACAGACAGATGGGGAGGGGGGAAAAGAAGTTTTAAAGTTACTGTGGATGCCACTACTAAAATATAACCCTCCCCCAGTAAAATCCTCTTTAATAAGAAAATATAAACAGATGGCTAACTTCTTCAGCAATTCTGACACTTTCCTGTATTCTTTAGTCCTGATGTTAAAAGGGGCTTAATTTGTTAGTAAAGATGGAGTAAAAGAACAATCCAACCTACCTTGTGACTCCAAGGAAGAGACATTTTACTCCTTTTGAGGAAAAAAAGAAAGGAGGAGAGAAAACCTGCATCTGCCATCTCCCAGTTACCTTTAGCTGCATAATCCCAAATTCACTCAAGCTGTCTTTTTCAAAGGCTACATTCAAAGAATGACTTTGTGGGACACATTTCCTAACTCAAATTAATTTTATACACACACAAAGTACATTCTCTGTCAAAATCTAAACATTTGATCTTACATATTTATAGTGTAAATGTATATGCATATTAAACACAAACATGCATAAATGCAGGCACACGCTAATATAAAAACACTGAAGAGAAACCAAATTGCCAGGGGATAGGTAGTTTGATATTGAGAGTAGGGGAAACAAGTGTTGACAAAAGGTAAAGAAGTGTCAGAGAAGTGAGACATATAACCCGATCCTGATTCACAATGACACCTGAAGCCAGAGTTGGCTTTACTCTGCAGAAAACATCCCACTGGCCTCTTTGCACAGCTTAGGCCTCTCTCCTCCTCACCTCTCACCCTCGTTAACAGATTTACTGTAAAATAATGACCGAAGCCAACAAAACATCACTGCCAGTTTGCCAAGTAGTGCAGCAATGCACTTCTGGCATCAGAGAGATGGCAGGCTCTCAGATCTTTGCTCAGGCCTGAATTGAGCACGCCTCCACTGAGTAAAATCCCCAGGCATTTCCCATTAAACCCTGACACAGGCAGGTCAGGGTGTCTTGCAGGGTACAGACTGGTCAGTGAAATCATTGGCAGTGAGCTGCAAGTGGTGTCAGCCCCTTGAGGTCTGGCAGCGTTATCTTATTAAGCTTTTAGCACCAGATCACGATGTGTTCTGAGCCACTCACTTTCTGGAGCCTGCTAGATTGGTGTAGATGGCAGTGCACAAGAGTTCTTGCCTTTTGGCTGGGATGTGTGCTGCTTAGCACCTAAATCCCGTGGCAGGCATGCAAGCCCTGGGCTCTGTGCTTGGCTGCTGTTGGCCTATGTTATTAGAAAGCTGGCAACACTGGCTTCTTTTGGGAAGTGCTTACAAGATGCTGATTAGATAAAGTGCCTCAGACTGTATTTGCTGTGTGACCACGGCCACGCGCTTAACACAGAGCGCACCACGGGAGCTGCCTGGAGCAAGGAGCAGTCCAGGAGTAGCATTGCAACAACAGGCTGCTGCACTCCCATCTCCAAAACCAAGCTGAGGGAAGAAACAAACACAGTAGATCTGGCTGGGCTGAGTTACACAGCTCAGTTACGCTCTGCTCAGCTCGTGTGAGGCAGTCAGCATCTTTAGATCCTCAGACCACTGCAGCACAGAAGAATACTGAAGTGTGTACTGTGAGGTGAGCGTTAGGCAAGGCAGTGTGAAACCTGCAGATGGGGAGGAGCTGCTGTCCTCACCTGAAGCTCTGCGTGATGAACCTGGGCAGCTGCTGTGGCCACCTGGTCCTCCAGATCGGCCAGCTCGGATTCCTCAGTAACGCTGTTGATCTTGCGTGCGGCATCTTCCAGGTTGGTCAGCTGCCCCTCCAGCCCATACACCGTGCTGGCTGTCAGGTACACCTGCAGGGCCAAGGCAGGGACAGGAGTCAGTGATTTCTGGTTTGTGGGCAGGCAGGTTTGAGCAGTCTGCATTTTCCATGATACCTTTGAGTTTCCCTGCTTGCTAGCCCGCTACAGGGAGACTTACCCAGCAGAGGAAAGTCACATGGGAATAATCTGAAAAACACACATCTACAAAGAGGAGGGAGGAATGAGATGGCAGCATTACCGATTTCATGCTGCAGTGGTATTCCAAAACAGATTTGTTCCAGATTGATCAGCAAAGAAAAAGGTGGAAAAGTTTGCTTTTTTATTACTGATATTCAATCGCCGATCAAACCCCGTAAGTCTACAAGGGGAAGTCAACAGATCACTTCTCATATAAAGCTGTGTTTATTAAAACATGCTTAATGCCTGCTGGCAGTAAAAAGGGCATGAATAACTGTTCAGCAGCAAATAGTTATTAACTTCCTGTAGAGCAAATGTGCTTATATGTATAACAATTTTCCATCCCATTCTGCTCTCACCCAAATATACAGCAGCCAAAACCTTTCCACTTCCTTGGCCTTTGAGTGAATCTGTGGAGGATCAATAGACTTATCTGGGCCACATAAGAGAGAATTACTGACTTTATAATTTAGAGTTCTTCCCTAAAAGCAAACAACTAATATTTTGGCCGACCTATGATATCTCTGATAACTACAGCTAAAGGGTCCATTTCCCATTCAGATCCTCAGAGCAATAATTCTCTATACACTGTGTTTTATCGTTTCTTTTATTTCACAAAGAAACCTAAGGTGCAAGGCTGAATGCAGGTCACTGGATTATAGAAAAAGGTAATTTTCAAGCATTAGCTTTTGACATCTGTGCTTAAAATTGTGCAGAACTATGTGAAAATACTGCACTTTCTGCCTATTTACTCGTTAGCCGAGAGACTTGTTTCCATAAGGCTGGTAAAGCACAGTGGAAATGAAAAATATGTTTTGATTTTCCCCATCGGCAGCCACACTCACAGTAACAGCAGTAAAGACCGTGTTGCTACAAACCCAGCATGAATTAAACATGTTCTGTGACTGACTTCATGGTTCAAGGGGCAAGCAGATAGGGTCTGAACCAGATCCTTGAGCTGATATCTTCATTTCATAAATGGCTTCCACTCCAGTCATTAGATCTGTCCACAATTCCTCGATCATGCAGTCCTTTGACATAACAGGTATTCAGATAATTTATGGCAATGCTATGACTTTATAGATCAAAAGTACAGGATAATGACCAGATTACCATTTAATTGTTTACTTTTAATTATTTTTCTATTTCATTATTGTTTCTTTATTGCCTGCAATAATTTTCTTTTTTTCTTTGTGTCAGTTGTAGGTGTTTTTTCTTCATGCATGTGACTTTGCTAAGAAACAAAATCCTTACATCTGTACAAACTGCATCTTGTAAGAACACATTCTAACTGCAGGCATGAAATCTTTGAAAAACATACCTAGAACAAATAAGTGGTCTGATTTAACTTCTTTGCTGAAGTACCTGGAAACACAGGTGGTCCATAAAGTTAACATACTGTTTTAAATAGAAATGCTTCTGGTTTCGTGGGTTTTAATTATTCTTTCCTTTCATTTAAACAATATCTCTTTTACGTATGACATACCACAGCCACTTCCGATTAAAATGTGATTTAAAAATCTCCCTGTCACATCTAAAAGCTTAGAGAAAGAAGAAAAAGGAACATTTTGAAGAGATGCATCTTTAGAAAGTTAAAGAAAAGATGCATTTAAATGCTGTGCCACAAATCTCTGCACAGTAAGATGTACTTTTCAAGAGGGGGAAAAATGAATCTAAAGAAAATGGGACTGATAGAAAAATGTGGGAAAGAAAGGTCATCAGTGTTCTGTAACTCAATCAGCCCTTATAGTTGTTAAATCTTAATGAACATTTTTCAGCTAGATCTTAAAACATTTTTCTAAAGAATATTCTCTTTACCTGAACAATTGTTACACTTCCAAACAGTAGTGGTGTCCTTGCAGGTCTCCCCTAAATGATGCCCTTATTCATGCAGGTCTCCCCAAATGATGCCCTTATTCATACATTCACATTCAGATTGTGGAGACTTCTTTTACCACCATTTAGGTATGTACAGCTTCCACAAAAACCCAGCCTTGTGCTGGTGCAGGTGGCCCTACATTCTCCACACTGCTGCATGTACAGTCCTCAAAAGGCTAGAGAGAGCAAAAATGAGCAGAGTGCCTATAAACACCCAGATCCTCTTGCAGAATGTATTGCAAAGAGGATGTGCTTCATGCAGATATGGCCCCAGCTGCAATCAGAAAAGCTATGGATTCCTGGATTTATAAAGGATCTTTACCATGGAGTGTAGTGGTGAAATCTTGAAACTGTGAAGTATTTGCCACCTACTTCATGTCCTGTGTGGGACACAGCAAGGCTGAGTTGGATGCCTTATGAATTCTGCAGGGAACTGGGAGAAGCTAAACCAGAGATACGCTGAGTGAGGGTGATGCCAAAGCAAGAAATGCTCTGCCTCAGTGCCCACTCTCTGCTCAGTGAGAAATGCTTGGCCCAAATCAATTACTAGAGGCCACAACACCCAGATGCCAAAGCTCCACACTGCTGGGAGGGACTGTCAGAGTGCAACTGAGGGGAAAAAATGCAGCTTGGACAGTTTATAACACAGTTTTCCACAGAAAAACTGTGGGAGCTGATTTCCCCAAATTGCTCTCTGTCCTGCAGAATTTCTTAGTTTCTTGAAAGATGTGGTCTAGCCTGGATTGTTATTCCCTATTCACTCTCTTGCCAGATGAATTCTGTGGTGTTTGAAGCTAGGACACTTCAGTGGTGGCTGTGGTGCCCCATGACAGGGGGCAGAAGCTGCCAGCACCCCAGACGGTGTGTGGGAGTGAACGGGAGCAGGGACACCTCAGCTGGCACACTGAGATGCCTGGAAAGGCTGAGGAGAGCTAGGAAGGAGAGGTTACGACAAGAGGTGGTTGGGGAGGAGGTCGTGGGTCAGAGGTCACCCTGTTAGTGTGGGCACGGGGAAAGGTCTGAGGTGGAAAAGGTTTTGGAGCAGATGAGGTTAGGAGGCATAGGATCTAGTTTGGGAAAATCCAGACTGGACAGGGCTGGGAGATTTTAGCTCTGACAAGGTGTGGTGAGTGGACTGGGCAGTTGTCAGACTGGTGAGAGGGCTCTGGAGTAGGACAGGTCTGGTGCCAAAACTGGCTTTTACTGCCATAGAATATCTTCCACTCAGTTCTTAGCCTGGGGCTGCTGTGGAAATGTGTTTCTGTGGAGGAAATTGATTTTATCCCCTAAGAAGAGATTCTGTCTGAGAATTTTCTGGGGCTAAAGAAAATCAGGATTTATTTTCTTGAATTGATCAGGATGTTATAATGGGACAGTGCAGATTCCTATGAGATCTTTAAGAGCTCCTAATGAAGGCAAAAATCACTGAAATGTAATCACTTAAATGTGGGAGGAATAGAAAATCAAAAGTTACAAGTGTACCAACTCCAATAAGTGGATGCACAAAATTTCCAATGAGTAGTGACTTCCTCTATGATTCATTGTACTTTCTCCTGCAGATGACAGGTATTCATCAAAAAGGATGGATGATTTGGATGTGGCCAAACCAACGTTTGTTTAGATTCTCCAGCCTGCTCTTTCTCACAGTGCAGCAGGCAGCTCCAGGGTGCTCAGCACAGTGTGCTGGGAGGAAGAGCTCCTCCACTTCTCTGTGTGACTGGGGACATGCTTTCCCCATCTGTCCTTGGAGTGATGGGGCTGTGCTGAGACTGGGAGATGTGACTTCAGCCAGGCACGGCATAGCCACGCAGCTGTGGAGGTTTGGAGGGCTTAACTCAGCTTTTGAGATAGACATTCTAAATTTAGCTGTAAACCCCAAAGCACCCAACTCCCCCTCTCTGCAATATTTTCAAGTACACATAAAAAATGGCCACCAACACTAAGCAGCTGTTGAAACATGATTTTTTCTTTGGTTTGTGTATTTGTTTAATTTGCTTAACCCCAAATTAATTTTGAACATCCACTGATGCTGCCCATGTGCTTTCCCTTTCCAGTTGGTGCACACACACATGGGTTCACTCACTCACACATGTGACTCTTCCACATATTGATGCAAGTTCTTACGTTTTCTTCCAGTGTGGTGAGCTGCTCATCAAGTCTGACAGGGTCTGTGCCCAGTGGGAGTGTCCCTCTTCCTCTGTCCTGAATGTCATCAGGGAAATCGCAGGGATCGGTGGATTCTGCTATCAGTTCTTCAGTGGCATTGATGACTTTCAGGACTTCTGTAGATATGTTGCAGAGAGAGACAGCAGAGTACTTCTGTTTTGTTACAAGAACAGACAGAGAAGACAAAGGCATTCAATTAGCACAGAGGGGTAAGATATAAATCACCTTGCAAATAGCCACAGCTTTAGCCATGCTAAAACCATATCCATGGCTATTGGCTGCAAACAGACACAAGATTCAGGTAATGGAATTGGCATTTACTTATCTTTTCCTCCCTCCCTTTTCACATATCCACACTGCTACAGCATGCAAAATGACACAGACATGCAATTCTTCTACAACACAATTCTACTGGAGAGATGGTCCAAATCTTATCCCAAAGGAGTACAGAAATATCTACCTTTAGAGTCCAAGTGAGCTATAAAAGCTGTTTTTGCAGAAGTGTTTTAAACAGGTTTTAAAACATAATTTTCCTTTTTGGATACTGTCAAACAGATGTGGAATCATCTGTCTGTGTATCCACAGGAGCCTTTGCATTGTGGTTGCAAACACGGGACAGCAATCTTTAGCAGCCCTGTAAAGATAGCACTTTACTAAAATGCTTACTAATGCTTACTAAAATGCTTACCCCAAATAAACAAAGATTGAGCTACAAGTGTGCAAACACTTGTATCCTTATTTTCTTTTTAAATTCCAATTTACTTTTTTTTAAAATATGGAATAAATTATATCAAATACCAAGGAAAAATGTTATTAATTTTTTTTAAACAACTGAAAACCTTTTTATCAGTGTTCCTTATTTGCAATTTGTAATTAACTGTCCTGATTCTGATGATTTTCACAGAGCTTTAAGCTTCAGGAGGACTCCTCTGATGGCAATAAAATTTCACCGGATGTACCTTCAAGCACCAAGCTCAACATCCAAACTATACAGCTTGGAGATTGAGCCAAAGCTTGTTGAAGACAATACAAATACTGTCACTGAATATATGTGCAATACCTTTAGTGTTGTTTTGCCTAGAAGAAAGTGTGTAAAGTTTAGACTAAAATTTAATTAATTCCTCAAACCTGCAAATACTTATGCACGTGAATTAGGGGCTCACCCATCTGTAAATTTTCTCACAAAGTATCTGCAGATCAATACCGAGGAAATAGACAGTCTTTGGATTCTATACAGTAAACTCTATAGTATAGGAAAATATAACTGATTCAAAATGTCTATAGGCAGGATACAGGAGAAAAAATGTTCAGTTGATTCCCACAAACTCTGATGAGTTAAACTAGAAAGCTACTTTTATTATCTCTTTCCTTTAATCAGCTGTCCATTCTTATGTTAGATAAGACTTTACTGAAAAACTACATTTTTAGCAGTCTGTACTCAATTGCTGTGTATCAATACATTAAGGCATCTTTAGCACTGTTACTCCTCTGAATTAGAAGAAATAATTAGAAACATGAGATTAAAGAGAAGAAGAACAAAGCAAATACAGTATGCTACAGCACTCAGATCTTTAGCTTGTTAGGACAGCCAACACAGCCCCAAACAAGCAGGCCTGGGGCTCTTACTGAGAACAAATACTCAAACCCCATAGATAGCCTACTGGTTTTTCCCATTTATTTTCACAAGTGCCAATTTGGTTAAAAACAGATCAATAATTTTATAGGAAAGAAGAGGAAATCAATGTTACTTTGTTTTATTATTTGCTTCTACAAGTACCTGATTCTTATTATCTTCTCTGAGTAATGAACAAAAAAGGATAAAGGCCAGATGCTACATTTTCTTCATCATACTCACTGATGTATGTTCTCCATTTCAAGACTGTAGCCTCACTTTTGTGTTCATTATTTCTTAAATTTTTTATTGTCCTTTGTAGTTAATGATGAATGTCCAAAAAAAAATGAAAATAAATTAGGAAAAGGTACTTTCATACCTAAATATGAGACTCCAGATTGGCATTTTTTTACAGATCAATTACTATAAAATAGTTTTTTCTTTTTCCAGGTAAAGTGGTCTGTGATAGAACTTTTTGTGGAATCAAGATTTGGAGTGAAAAATACGCTACCTTCTGAACAGGTACAGGATAGGGGGGGAAAAGTGGTCAACAAGATAGGATAGAATAGAATAGAATAATCTTTTCATTTGAAAGACAATGAATGATCACCTAGACCAGGTACCTGACCAATTCAGAGCTGAGCAAAAGTTAAAGCACGTTGTTGAGGGCATTGTCCAAATGCCTCTCAAACACTGACAGGGTTGGGCATTGACCACCTCTCTAGGAAGCCAGCGTTTGATCAGTGCATTGAGGAAATGCTTCCTAATGTCCAATCTAAACATCTGCAGGTGCAGAAATGTGATTTTTAAATACTCAGTTAATGGTTTTGCATATGTTTTACCCTCCTTTTTGAGCAACTGTCAAAAGCTGTTAAAACAGCTCATGTTCCAAAATGGTCAGTTTGCAAATCTAGTGAGGTACTCTAGATATAATGATTTAGCATGTGTAATGGGAAAAACCCACAAGAAATATTAAAAAATAATAATTAAAAAAGAAAACGTTTCTCAGGGTTTCAGTGCTTCACAACCCTCTCCCCTCCCCAACCACCCATGTCAAACTTAGGATTTACAAGATCATATAAAAATCACCTAAAATTCACAGACACACATCACGATCGTCCTGGTAGGTGGATTTCAAATTGCTCTAAAGACTTGTTGGTTGTGTAATTTATCTTGCCCTTGCAGGAAAGGTCGTTGTTTACACCTCTTAGTGATTCACAGAGACAGCTATCATGCCATGACGCAGGCTCTGTCTTGTCAAGCAAGTCAGAGAGCTAATATGGATGTGACAGATGTAGAAAGCAATCTCTAATACAAATATCTAGCACAGAAAAACTAAATGCAACCATTCTTCTTGAAACACTGGGCTGCATTCTGATTTCTACTGTGCTACCCTACTTCTGAATTAACACCAACCCTTCCAAATCAAATTGCTGCAGCAGACCCAAGTTTGACTGGTTATGAGAATCTTATTTTTTTTACTGAATTTGAGACTGTTTAATGGAATGATGAAAATATGCATTTACCCTTTTAATGATAATTAATATCCATGGTCACAAATACGTTAAGCACACAGTCAAAAGAACATGCTCAATTTCCCTGAGTTCTTTGTGACTGAGTCTTAAAACCAATGAAATACTAAAAAAGTGTGTGTATGCAAGCATACATACATACATGTGTGCACTGAATGTAACAAACATCTTGTAAAACCTTACTGTCATTTCTCTGTGTGGTTTGTCAGATGGAAAGTATTCCTGTTGTGAGAAGATAATGTTTCAGTGGTCTAAGCTACCTCGTGCTAACTGTCAGCCACTTCCCTTCCCTTCTGCTGTCTCTCTTTCCTTTCTCTGTTGATGCTGATAATATTTCCTTTGTTGTTTAACTCAAGCATCCTACACTGGAAGGTGCTTTATAGACCACTATTTACATTCTTGCACAAATGACAGAAGGAAAGCAGGGTCATAAAACTGAAGCAACGTTAAATGTCCAAACTGTTAGGAGAAGCAAAGTCCTTGAATGCATCTCATCATCCTATGATATTTTCACATCCTTTCCTTTGCATGAACATTATTGCTTTCATTTTTGATGCTCTTAAAATAGTTCTCTATCACTAGCACTAATTCTTCTCCACATTGTACTCAGCTATTAGCATTTTCTCTTTTTCTGCTACTATGATGTCATCATTAGGCTCTTTTAAACTGGCATGGGAGGCAGTGACTTGCAATTCAACAGAGAACAGAGACATCAACAGTTAGATCAAGATGACACCCTTCACTTTTAGCTCCAGTGTCAAGTTGTTGTATCACGCTCTGAGTCACAGTCAATATCTCTCATTTTTTTGTAGGGAGTTGAAGGGAGCTGGGAAGAAGACAAGTTTTGCTTTGCCACTGACTAATTCATCCTTTCAGAGTAACCTGACTGATTTCGGTCTGGATGAAAACCAAAGCAAACCCCAAACCTGTCTCCTTCATCTCCCCACCCTGTGGGAGTTCACTCTACAGCTTTGAGAAGGCCCTGAAGAGCCCAACAAAAGTCCTTCACAGGCAAGCAAGATCTGAGACACAAGTCACAGTGTGGGAGGAAAAGAGCCATCAATGTCCAACTATCTATGGCAGTCGTCAACCCTGACCTTCAAAACATCTTTGGCCTAAAAGTGAGCCCTAACCACTCATTACCACAAAGACTGTGGGTAAAAAAAGGCTAAAATTTGCCTGGCTGTTTGATGGCAGACAAGTGTACTGTGATAAACTGTGATATTAAGGAATTACTCTTCTGTCCTAATGTAGTTAAAGATGTTATGCCTATTAATTTTTAATGCCTTATTTCTAGAGATGAGTTGCCTGTAATAATGAGAAAGGAAGTGATTTTCTAAGAAGTGAAATATTACGGTCTAAGTTGGAAATGAAAATATTTACATCTTAAAATCCACACAGGATTCTGATCTATAACAGACACAGACTGATGACATTGCACAAATGGCAAAATACTTTTAGTTTAAAATCACTGTTGATATTTTTACTAAATAAAACCAAGATAATGAAAAGATGACTAAAACTCATAGGACAAAATTTAAGTCTGAGAGCAAGAAAAAAAGTTGAGAGGACAAGTGTTTTGCTAAATTAAGCATAAACTTTTGATACAAAAAAAGTGATTCTTATTTTATGACTGAGAGAATGATATATGACATACTAAAAATAGCAGATATTTTAAAATATGAGATAAGCATATATTTGCTCAGAGAATATAATGAAAATATTTTTTAATATGTGCTCCTCATAAACTGAGACTCAAATAGCACTGAATATGAAAGGTCTTTCCACCTAGAAGAATAGTAAGCAAAAGACACTAGCAGCAAAGTGAGAAAATATCTAATGACTGTATACAAACTCTACAATGAATTAAGGGTTTTGATTATTCTTTAAATTGGGAGCTTAGAAAGATTTTTGAAGACCACTATGGTCAGAAAATTTCCTTCCAAATTTCTTAACACAGGTAAGTACATGAGAATAGAAAGTTCATAACCTTATCTTCATCTTCTGTTCTTTACTGATAAAACCAAATTCTCATCACAAAGCCAAACAAGAGAGCCAGTCTGCTCTACATGTTAACTGTGATGATAAAATAATTTCCTGCAATGATTATTGATTGTGGCCAAAAGGTATGATTTTTCAGGCCTGGTATTTCCAGGAAAATGTTTTGCTTTTGAGAATGTTGCTTGGGAAATGTGGAAACCCTCAATATCACGTTATGGCATCTCTTACTACATAAGAGATGTAAGCAGACACAGACAAAACAAAGCTTTCTCACCTGCTGCAACACAGTGGATAAAAACTGCAGCTTTAAATGAAGATCAAAAGCCTTTTGTTTTTCCTAGATAGTGGGAAAGCAGTTAAATAAAAAGGCAGAACAGTTATATTAACAGCTACGGAGGTTAACAATTATATAGGTTCAGACTTATAGGGAACTTTAGGATAAACAGCAAGGATAAAGAAACTACCAAGAATAAAATACCATAAAATTTAGATTTTACATTTATTACTAAAATATTTTAAATAAAGCAATGCCTAATTTTATTGTGGGATTTAGAATAACAGACCTAACTAAGACAGATATTGCAAATCACATATAATTTTTTATAAAATGAAACAGATGGAAAATACTGATTTCCATCACCACAAAACAAAGTGTCAATAGCAATGGAAAAGTACTTTTTCAGCAGTGTTAAGAAAAAGAAAAGCCAGTTATCTTCGTTTTTGGGGTCTACATGATTGCAGTTTGGACACTACAGATGCTTCTAGTTACCAAAGGGTCTGTACCTCACTTATGCCACAGTCAGATGCTCATGTGGGAAACACCTGGGCTAAGTTAAGTAAGATGTCTTGTGCCAAATCACTTCCTACTGTTTGCTGCTGTCCCTCTCCTGGCTTCACTGCCCCAAAACAAACAATTAAACCCTTCATAGTATCCCTCTCCAGTGCCCAGCCAGGAGGCTTGCTGTAATCCCCCTAATCTCTTCAGGCCTGTTTAAACTAAACTGCTTCTGCCTTGAAGTAATGACACAACCACAGTTACCCTGTTGGCTGTGCTGTGACAGAAGTATCTTCCAGCTGAGGAGCAGCGTTTCCTTGAAACTCTTCCAGCTAGATCTGAAAGAGCTCAGTTTTCACTGCCATGCTTCTGGGCAGCTTTCAAAAGATGACAAAATAATAGTAAAAAATAGTCTATTTTCCCCCCGTTTTGTTCCAGCATCTTGCACTAATGTTCACTGATTTTCTGCAACTGTATCTGTAAAATGGTTTGGACATTTTGTCCCTAAGTAAATAAATCCTTGGTGATCAGAGGACTGAAGTAGATTCCCCTTGCACACACACTGGACAGAGCTGGCTTGGGTGTGCATGCACGTCAGTATCAAAACTGAGACTATGAGAAGAATTCTGTTTGCAAAGATGCTGTATTCCTCATGTGACACCAGCTGAAGTTTCACTTATTCCGTGCTTCTTCAGGTAGATCCAAGAGGGCTTTGATTCAGTTGCTTAAACATAGGCAGACAAAGTGCAATTTGAAACAGCTTGAAGTATGTGAGGATTTTGAAACAACGCTGTCAGATATGATAAGGGCCTGGGAGATTCATGTTTCCTCTGGACTGGCATCTTAAGGCCCTGTGGGTCACTCTAAGGCATCTCAGATGTCTACATCCATATTTATGCAACTGTATTGAGCCCAGAATGTGTCAGAATTGGAGCAAACACAAATACCACTGCTCACTTCTGAAAACTTTTTAAAAAATAAATGTTTCAATGCTTGAAACTGAAGACTCAGATTTTGACAAAACAAAGTTAGGACCAGTTTGATATTTCATTCTAAAGACTGATAAATAATAGTAAATACAGGGAGAAATCTCTTGAATGGGAATTTTGTCCAGCAAATCACTCCAACCTCAGTTTAAAACTGAACATATACTTGACTGCTTTGTTAAATTGAGAACTTAAAACTTTGTATCCATTAGCCCAATGTGAAGATTATTGTCTCAATATTATTGTCTCAGCTCTTTTCACCTTCCCTAACCAAAATCTTTTTTTCTCTGCTGTCATTCAAAATCCTGTGCATAGATTATCTGCAGCTCATAAACCTTAAAGATCACTTTACAATGCTGCCCACATTCAATTTTCCATCCTGGACTTTGAGACTGCCCAGATAATTAACATAATCTTAAAAGTAATGATCCATCAGAACACAAGAATTAGTCTGAGCATCTTGCATACAAAGATGTGAAACAGCAGTCAGACAAGTATCTTCCAAGTTGTTAACCCAGGAAGATATCATGGTACTACACTGTTCAGCATTATTACCACAGGAGCCGCAATGTAGTAAAGCTAATGTACTTATGCTATTATGTTTTCTTGCCTAAGTGATCCGTGTGGTTTTGGCTCCTTTGGAAACTTTTATTCAGACTTGTAAAGCATTCAGGCATATGAAGCTGGATGGCAGTTTCCTATTAACCCCTGCTGGAGTAACACACCAGCCCAAATACCCAGGAGTTCAGGGAGTTGCAAGATAATTATTACAAAACTACGACATCATCTTCCGTGAGGAAAGTGCCTGCACCAGCACAAATGCCTAAAAACACCCAGCCACCAGGGGACACAGGCTCACTCTCAGTGTTAGAGCACTGCTGTTTCAGCATCCCAACAACCCTGCCTTGATGCTTCAGCAGGTCTGTGATACACAGGAGGGATTCACTGACGTGTGCATGTCCAATGCCTCTCCTCAGCTCCATCAAGGCTGCGAGCATATGTCTCTCCAGTGGCCGAGTCCCATGAGTCCTGCCTTGCCTGACCGCCCTTACTGAGCCCTGGCCACCGCCTCCAAGGCCAGCCCTGGGCACAGCCACCAGCACACACACACCAGGGAGCTGGCTCTCTCTTTTGCAGTAACAGGCACCCACGTGCACACATACTGGCCTCTCCTCTTGCTAAACAGAGGGGACAGGCAGATTTTCTAACAAGTGTCAATCTCTTTACACCCGTAGTTGAACAGTGCTAATTTACCTGGTGAAAAATGTAAGATGTACTCTCTTGAAACAAAGAATATAGGCCTTTGGCACAAATCCACATGAAAATGTTACTTGTAGTACACACTTTCATCAAAATAAAGCTTTATAAAACCTAAGAAGAATAAAATGTTTCCAGAGAATGGAAGCATAAATATTTTATGAAAAGATTATTTATGCTGTTATTCATACTGTCAGGAAACTCCAGAGATTTCACTTAGGAACCAGGATCCCACTGTGCTACTTAACAAACTCACTTAGAGGTTGTCATTCAGAAAAGAGCTATTGTGTCATATAATAATATCAACAGACAACAGCAGAATTTAAACAAAGTTACTAAGCCTTGGTTATAAGATTCCCTGAGCAGAAGTACACGCATAAAAGGCTTAAAAGAAATTCCTCAAGCACACAGCACATTGCATCAAGCTAATGCAAAGAGCAGATAAACTCCACGTTACTACTGAAGTTTAACTCACTCATTTGTGTATCTTAATGAAGTTGCAGTACAAAGTAGAAGGACACAAAAAAAACCCCCACAAGCAAGGTTTTAACAACTATTTCAGGTTTTATGTTATGTGGGCAACTTGCAAAAATGGCAGGGGCTAATATGTTTTTTAAACAGTATCTCTATAATTTCAGATAAAGTGGTACTTGCCAAAAATGCAGCCTGCCAAAATTGCCTTCTAGAATGTAATTCTGGCATATACCATGAAATAAAGACCTGGTCTATTTATCTTCATGAAAGCATTAAACGAGAAGGAGAATGGACAGAGGAGAGCATGAACTAAATACATCCCATTTATCATGCTTGCCACTCTCAGGATCAGTATCATTGCTTCCAAGGGAATTTACATTTTGCTTATTTCTTTAGGCATTTGTTTAGGGTTTGGGGGGGAGTGAAGCAAAATCCAACCAACCAACCAAAAAGCCGCAACAAAACAAATGAAAAAAAAAGAGCAAAACAGAATGAACTGCACAAATCATTGTGCTAGTACAAGATGTTCCACTAAGACAACAGTTACACAACATGAATTTTGGTTTCTTCACACCTGAAGTCTAGAGGGGCTGAAGGTCAACTCTACTCTGAGCATGGCTTTTGGTGAAAACTGTGGTCTTTCACTGCACAACTAAGGCAAATGGACTTCTCAGAGCTCTGCATAGCCCCGAAAGATCATGAACTACTTCTGTACCTTAATAAGCACAAAATGTTTTCCATAAAAACAAGTCTGCTGCAGGATTATGTTTGTTTTAAAACGAGAGTTGTAAATCTCCACAAGACCATTTTAGGCAATCACAAACTGAGAGATAATGAAAATGATGGTGCTGAAGATCTAAGAAGATTTAAGTCTAAGTCACAAAATTAACTTGTGTTAATTAATACCCACCTAAATCCTCAAGTAACCCACATGAACTAAATAATTAACTCAAAGGTCATCACATTGAAACTTGCATCTTAGAGGCAGACATACAACTCAAAAGCTCAATTTGAAGTGAGAAATGAGAACCCATAAATGCCCAACAACTTCAGCTAACTCTCCACTAAAGAGATGACAATTTTTACCACTGCTTCAGATCTTAATATACTAAATACACTTTTAAAAGCATCAGCTCAGCATGTCATTACATCAGATTCCCAACTTCCATTAAAAATAGAAGTCCAGATCTTTAAAGGTGCAGACACGTGAAAGTCAGATTTTCATAAGTACTAGGTACTTAAATTCCGGTGATTCACAAACAATACATGTTGTTTTAAAGCCTTAATCTATGGTCAGGTGTACAAGAACTAAAAATTCCCAGTGATTTAAAGTTGCTAAAGTGTTCCAGAATAAGCTTATGTTCAGGAACATAAAGCAGATAGAAGGCACTCCAGCTCTCATTGTAATGGCACAGAGTTAGTGCTTCTGCATACTTAATTTGAAACCTGATGCCCAGGTCAGAAGTCTATCTCTGACCAAGAATGTTGAGTGCTAGTCTAAAAGATCTGTAAATTCCTACATATGCATTTTCCAAAAAGAAGGCTTTTAAAAGATACAGCATATTGGGACATCTGGCTTTGAAGGCATCTAAAATTACTGGTTGCCTGAAAACAGGTTTTCTATGCTTGTCTTTCACATGCCATCTACTCATCTTAAAGTTATGGCAACTTTTATGAGTTTAGCTATGTCTTTGTGTTTTTGATTGCCAGAGCCACAACTGGCATTATACGGTGTCATCTTCAGTATTTCATTGTAAGATGTTGGTCCGCCACCCTTCCAGAGAGAAGGCACATGTCGGAAGATTTTAAATTACATTTAACAGCAATTGTATGCTTATTTCTCTACAGCTGGAGAAAGTTCCCATGCCAATTCCACTGAAGTCTAGACCATGAAGAGTACTGGAGTATTTTGGTTTCTTTTTTATAGACTAAAATAATATATACTGGGACCATTAATGACAAAGACTTTTTTTTTTCCCCATCCAAACCCAATAAAGAATCAGGAACTCCAAGCATTCCCCTTTTGCTGAACATTGTAAGCCTCTTCTTTTTTAAACTTACGAAAATTTTATTGAGGAAAAAAAATAATAATCTTTGCTTTCTGAAAAATAACTGACAAAAGTTAAAGAAATAGCACAATTAGAAGAGGAAAAACCTACCAATATTACTTTGTAGATGCATGCAGATTAATAAGTAGACCACAAAACATACATTTGCCATTTTCTGTGCTCAGTTCACCATATAGGAGCATTTCAGAAAGTCCTATTTACAGCTTTTAATTCTGGACTTCATTTGCATCATGTTATACTCCAGCTAGCCCACATAGCTGTTGAATAATATGATATTGCTGTTTTGTCTTTGTAAACCAAAGAAAGCAAATTGAATGCTGCTAACAAGCACTGACAGTAAAGCTGTTATGTGATTTCCCTGGAAAGGTTGTGTGTACATCATGGAGGTATTTGCATACATGATGACGGAGGTACTTACACTCCCGTGTACTCCATGGCTAAATAACTCAGAATCAGAGAGTCACAGACTATTTACATTTGGAAAGCACCTCTGGAGATCACCTAGTCTAACCCTTCTGCTCAAAGCACAGTCAGCTAGACCAGGCTGCCCAGGGCCATGTACAGTCTGATTTTGACTATATCCAAGGGCATAGACTCTATAATCTCTCTGAGAAACCTATTCCAGTATTTGAACACCATCACAGTGAAAAAGTTTTTTGTTTGGATGGAATTTTTTGTATTTGTTTGCACCCACTGCTTCTATTCCTGTCAATAAAGAGTTCAATTTCTATTTTATTTCCCACATCAAACACTCCCCATTCACCCCATCAGGTATTTAAACTCATTGAAGATATCGTCCCCAAGCCTTCTCTTCTCTGCTTGGATAGACAATGCCAGCTCTCACATGATAGATACCCCAATCTTTTGATCATCTCTGTGGCCCTTCACTGGACTCACTTCAGTGTGTCCATGTGTCCTTTGTATTGGGAAGCCCAAAACAGGGCACTCCAGAAATGGCCTCACCAATATTGAATAGAGGTGCATGAGATAATAACTTCCCAGGTGCAGGACTTCGCATTTCCCTTTGCATTTGTCTGCTAAAAGTGTTGTTAAAGCCAAAAGAAACAATACTCATAGCTCTGAATGTCTCAGACTGCCACGATCTTTCAAAGACAAGCAATAGTGGCCTCACAATAACATGGGCCAGTTCTCTCTGGCCTCGTAAGTGCATCCCCATATGACAGCAAGCACATGTGCACATCCCATTTGTTGAAATATTTGCTAACCTGATCCTCCTCTACCAAGGATACGTCTTCACTGCTCCAGGCTTTCCCACAGGTCTCAGGGACCTGGGATTCTTGAGTGAAAGCCTTACCTGTAAACTGAGGTGAAAACCATTTTATGTAACAGCCTTTTCCATGCTCTGTGGCACCAGGTCACTGCAGTAGTGAGCCTTGCTTTCCCTCATCTGCCTTTTGCTGCTGATATACCTGTAGAAGACTTTAATTCCCTTTGTGTCCCTTGACAGATTCAGCTCCAGATGGGCATTGGCTATTCTGACACCATTCCTGCACACTTGGACAGCATCTCTATCGTCATCCTGGATCACTTGATCCTGCTTTCACCTCCCAGTGTATTAGTTCTTTATATGAAAAAAACACCTTTCAAATGACGATAAATAGATTTCCTTCAGAGAGTTGTCCACAACCCTCGTCAAAGCTGAGCTGCTGTGCAGGTAATACCCCAAGAGGCAAGACAAGACACGCAGCAGACTAGAATAAGCCTATGTGGATCTAAGGAATAAGAGTGCTTGACTGGCAAGGGGCAACACCGGGCTCCTATAGCACCAAAGTCAAGCACACCACATGATCTGAAGAGAAATTCAGTGGCAGAAAGGGAAGAGAGGATGTGGTAAGTCCTGCAGAGTGACACTGAGATCAGATATCTCATTGTAAGGGTGAAAAGACACAAACAAAGGATCTCAGGCATTATCAGAACTGACACTGAATATTTTGATAGGCAAAAGAAGAATCAGTGACGTCAGCATGAACTTGATGGTACTAAAAAGAGAGAAGCAACTAAAATGATTGAAAAACCACTTAAACTAGCTGATTAGCAAGAAGTAAAAAAGTAAAACTGATTATGTTTTTAAATAAAAAGGTATAAATTGATTCTCAGTCAGAATAAACTGACATAATTCCATTAATGTACTCAGTTAACAGTTTTGTTGCACAAGCCAAATTCCTTGCTTGAAATTGATGCTGGAGACTGTCTGTTCCTCACAGAGAGGAACACACACCTTAACTGAACATTTACCTATGTAAGCGATCAGGCTCAGACCAGTATAAAGGACCTCAGGTTTTTTTAAGTATCTATGTTCAGTTTGCTAACCGGAAGTTTCTCTTCCTGGATTCTAGCTCTTACTGTTCCTTCTTATTCTTCTAATTCTTATGGTTCCCACTCCTTTACAATGAACACTTACCTTCTTTAACTCTTCCTGAATACTTCTGCCATTTTCCTCTGAGGACAAACTCTCCTTCTGGTTTTCAGGATCAATTCCAGGTTCTGACTCTTGTTCTTCACCAGATGATGTTTCCTTGTCACTCATTTTAGCAGCAAGCTGAAATAACCTGGATTTAAGCTCATCTTCCATAAGGTCAGTCTTGGGATTATGGTGCTGATCCTCATTACTTATATCTGTTTCTGATAAATCATCAAAATCCTACAAAGAAATGAGAAAAAGCATATAATTCCTGTGTGGACAAAAACCAAACAGCTTTCTAGAAAAGTATAGGTATGATCACTCATCAGGGGAGCTAGAAAGAGAGCACACATGTGTTCTGATAAAAAAGGAATGCCAGTAAACCAACACTTGTTGGATTATATTTATCATTCCTGCTTATTTGCATATTACCTGAGAAGGAACTATCAAAATTATTATGTGTCTGTGCGCAATTGATAAAATATGCCCAAGTGACATTTCCCATTCCCAGCACTGCCATCCCTTGCAGGCACAGTTCAGATGAAGTGAGGTGTGGGAATGAAATAACCTGTGACCTGGCAGCTGTGTTCAGCTTTCTGTTGAAAGCTGCACTTGCATTCCCTGACTGCTTGCTCTGTGTTCTTCGCAAAGACTGCTGGAAACAAGTTTTGAAAAATGTCTCTTTTATTACATGATGTCGCTTAAGACTGTCAGCTTTCCCAGTGGTTATTTGCATGGGTGGATCCTCTACAGAGTACTGTTTTTCAAATGCCCACCTCCTTGGAACAAGGTCAGTCTTCAGACACACCTTTTCTGACTCTTGGATCCTTAAAGGTGGGAATCACTTAAAGGGTCAGTTGAGTACAGTGGGTGTTACAGGCTTGACCACAAGTCCCTTACTTTGGAAGCTGAAGAGAAGCAAAGCAAAGTCTTTTTGCAAATCTGTTTAGTAACGTGCCTGCCCAGCATTTAAGAAGGTGGAAAGGGGGATAGTTCTGTCTGCCCTTGCAGAAGATCTGAGAATATCTCCGAGTTATTATAAAAACGAATACCCAGGTACACAGCAATTCATTTTCTGGATCTGTGCTGTCTGATTAGGACCCCATTTGCCCTGATTTCCACTACAGTCCCTGGGGAGAGACAGGCATCTCCTACAGCGTTAACTGCCTCCTGGACACATTCTCTCCCTCCTGACTGCTAAGAGAAAGTTTTGAATCATTAAACAGTTTGTTTGGTGCTTCAGCCAATTCCATAATGTAAGAAGGAATTAGATGGGTTTAAAAGTAACAGATTCTTTGAAATGGATGATAATTGTATAACAGCACCCAGAAGGAGGCTGTGAAGGATTCAGCCTGGGACCAGAGTGGTAGGCACATCTCAGTGGGTCTAGGAGAGTGATTTGGAGCAATTCTCAGGAAATGATTTCTGTCTGCCTTATGCTGTCATACTGTGACAGGACCAGACACTGCTGGAGAGACTAAAAGCTGTGTTCTCTCTTCCATTCATTTGGAAACACATGAACAGGAGCAGCTGTAGCAGCACTGTTTATGGATGAACCAATTACCTCCAGTTCTCACAGGAAATGTTAACTCTGCCAACTCCCTCACAAACCCTACCCACCAAACTGCTTTTAATGCATTGACACATTGTGTTCATAATGCCAGTTCTCATCTCTCACATAGTAAACTGTACTGTAGTGTTTAGCACTTTCACAGCTTTCTGGACAATTTTTGTCTGCAGTTATTTGCAATTCAATCAATTATGCAACTCAATTATTGCTTTATAGCTCAGCTTCAGGATGCAGAAGGCTCTTTTAGAAAATCAGGATTTGAAAGGACAATAGAAATTTGAAAGCTACAGTAAAAGGGGAACCATGGGTTTATGCTGAAACTCTTTTCCCAAACAATCAGCTTTTGCAGATAAAAAGCTTTTTCTGCCAAAGCTGTTCAATGATCAAGAACAAGACCTCAAATCAATGTGGTTTCACTTTATGATATGCTCTTATAAACATGTAAAAGACTCGTGCCTTTTTAATTAAAAATCTCTAACATAATGGCACTTCCTCAAATTGCAAGAGAAATTTTTTTCAGACGTACCTTGCGTGTCACTGAACAACTCATTACAAGTATCAGTATTACACCCCAACCAACAATCTGCCAATGACCAATTCTCACACATCACTAAACTACTATTATAAAAAAATCTAAAAGCTGTTGCTGAATCAATCAGTTCATCAATTTGTACCCAGGAAAGAAATAATCCTAATTTTTGTGATATACAGGATAGAAAGCACAGCTAAACTCTGCACTTGCATTTTATGACAATACAGGTTTGTGAAGATATAGCTCATTAAACTTGAGCTGTTTACAGCTACGTATCTAGTTTAAGCTAATTACTTAGAGGAATCCCTCTTTGTTTGAATTACCACCATTTATTTAATTGGTACCTCCAAAAATCTACTCTCATCTACCAAAACACCTGATTTAGAATTACAGCTCTGCACCAGGGGTGTGGACTTCCTCTAGCGGTGTCAATGCAGATTGAGCACGGTTTGCCTTGAGGCTGAGTCTGCGAGGAAAAGAAGAAAATCCCATTCTATGCAGACATTTGAGGAGATCAAGCTTGTAAAGACATGAATTTGGTATTCTTGTTTAAATAAGCTCACAAATATGTGTATAAAATCTAGTGGAGCAGTGAGGAAGGCTGGCAGTCCAGAGAGGCAGATTTTCCCCCATTTTCTCCTCACTGCTGTACCCTGTCTGCTGTACTGACAGACTTCACTGTGCAACAGGACATGCAGGATTCCTCTGGGGGCTTCTCACACAGATCAGCTTAGCTTGATTGTTAGCAACTTTATTGGAGTAGCAATGCACACATATCCCAATGGAAAGCATCACCAGTTAATCTTAAGAATCCCTACTGACAACAGCAGAATGACAACTTCTCTTGATCCTGAAAAAATATCCGTCTTCATAGGATCACATGTGGCAGCACCTTTTGGGTTGATCTCTACTGCCTCTATACAAAACTCACCAAAATCCTGTAAAGTCTTGCAGCTGACTACCCATATATTTGGGAGGAAGGCATGGCAGGACAATATTGGTAAATTGCCCAGATTCAGCAAGATTAAAAAGTTGAGGAGATAGTTTTATGAAAGAAGGTGAGTGAATGTAACAACCTAGTGCTGCTGAGTCATCCTGCGGCTTCCTGCCCTTGTTTGAAAGGTGGTGTGCAGGCTTGGAAAGGGGTCCAGATGTGTGCCAAAGCTGACAAGAGAGAGATAGTGGACCACACTGGAGTCTGATGGAGGGAAGGCAAGAAGGCAGGCAAGCTAGAGGTATTCCTCTTTCAGCAACAGCAATTGCTATGTTACCTTAGCCACATGTCATACACTATTACCAAAATGTTCCAAATTCTAGCCTATGCTTTAACACATAGACATTTTTTTCCTAACTGTCTGGGAAACTTGAAGAGCTTTTTGCTACATCTGTCAGCATAGATGAAAATCATAAGCTGCCTTGAGAACCCAAGGGTCTCATTCCATATGAGCTAAATTTGTGTTTCGAATACACATTGTTTCCTGGGGGAGGTCTCATCTTGAGAGTATTGACTGTATTACAGCTGGACTCATGTATGTCTATTATCCCTTTTTTTGCTTTCCAACCTCCTTACAACGAGCAGGTGGGTTATCTACATCTGCAAGACCTGTTAATTCCTGTGCACATGCAGAGATAATAGTACCTTATACTGCTACACTTTGTGGTTTCTGTTAATAGTAGGATCCCTGACTTGTGTGTTGGGATTTTTCAGATAAAAAGAAAGACTCCAGAACAAAATCCATGTTAAACTCCAGAGAGAAAGTTCCCTTCATATAGGAACCCAAAAATCAGAAACTACAATTTTTAGGAGAATATACAAATTGTGAGGTTTGCAGGCAGTTTCTCAGCAAGAGCCAGTGTGCTTTCAGGGCAGCTGTTTTCAATAAAAATATCCCAAGCACCATCCTGTGGGAACAGGCAGTCTGACAGTGCTCACCCCTTACCTGGCTGCAGGGCGAGAGGGCTGCAATTAACAGGTGGGGTCTCCTGATCAAAGAAGCAAACTCATAATGAGAGCACTTCCTTCACTTGAAGCAATTAAGCCACTCCACTTTCCATCAGAAATACAAGAATTGCAGCTATGTTAATCAACCTATCCTCCTCTCAAATAGATAATGAAAGCCAATATATCAATATTAGTATTGCTAATAATGTCAACCATTAAAATAATTATTAATAATAAAAGCAGACAAAGATTTGTGATGTGAGTGTCCATTTTTTGTAAGATGTTACAATTTGAAAAATAATCATCATTATATATGTCTTCCATGGTACATCAGCAATCAGGTTATCAGAAATTTATTACAGTAGAACCTTGGTTTTATCAGGATGGTTTTCATGTCTTGCTTCATTTAGAGATGTGTTTACAGCATGTCTACAGAACACCCAGTAAAGCAGCTTGTTCTTTCACCTATCCTTAAACGGCAGAAAAATCCACAGAAACACTACATCTTGCTATCTGTTCTTAGGTTTCCCTTTTTAAGTCACTGAAGACTTTATACAAAAAATTCTCTCTCAGTCACAAGTCAGCATTCCAGTGCTGAGTCTAAAATACATTTAAAAAAAACACGATACAGAATTATCCTAATCTAGGAACTGAGTCTTGATTAAAAAATACCTGATTTTAAATTATGAGTTATGAACTGACTGCAGTTGTTCCAGAACATAATGGCTTAAAATTCTCTAGAGCAGACAGGAAAAGGGGCTTGTTTTCATCTCACTGAGAATCTTGGAGAGTAGCAAACAAGAAAGCAACCTTCAGTATTTGAAAATTAAAAATGAACCCCCAACTGTTAGACTGCTAAACTGAAATCCTGTTCTACAATGCTGATGAAAACATAATGGTTAACAAATTATCACCTTATTATTACAATGCAGTAAAATAAGGTTATATTGCAATGCAGTAAAGTACTGAAAAAGTATGTTTGTTCACTGCAATTTACATGTGGTCAATTATTCCTTGTCTAACATCTAGGTGCAATATGGTGTAGAAGAGTTTGTATGGTCTCTGCAAATTCTCCATAATCTCATCATGTGAAAAGCTATGCCTGGTATAATATCCCACAGTGAATCTTTCTTAAGCCTATGCTATCTGCAGTTCTTCACATACCCATATTATAATTTTCTAGAACTGTTTACATGTAGGGCTCTCCCTGCTGCAGCCTCAATCATTTTACCAAGATCAATACATTACTTTGGGGAATATATGAAACTCTGACATCCCTTTAATGTCATTTTTCTAAGCAATGTAAATGATGTTTGGCTAATTCATTTTCATACCTTAAATCATGATAATTTTAATTGCTTCCTAAAATTGTTCAACCATGCAATATCCTTGATATAATTTGTGGTAGTCAGTCCATTCCTGCTCCCAGCGGTGCTTGTGTGCCGGAGGC
The DNA here is from genome assembly GCA_013400975.1 of Atrichornis clamosus. Classification (NCBI taxonomy): domain Eukaryota; kingdom Metazoa; phylum Chordata; class Aves; order Passeriformes; family Menuridae; genus Atrichornis; species Atrichornis clamosus. The sequence continues at coordinate 63,220 of WBMZ01000423.1, read as the reverse complement.
TGGAGTAACAATTCTGTGAATGTGAGCACCAGCTGTCAGATCAACCACCTGTGTGTGTGTGTGTCCCCAAACACAAACCAAACACACGCAAACCCACCCATACATAAACTTCCTAGTGAGAATTGCATTGCTTCAAAAACAGCAGCATGATCTGGAGGCACTGTGCCTCTGCTTGCCCCACTGTGGCTGGGGGAGCAGGGGAGCAGGAACAGCCTCATTTAGCCTAAAGGGTAAAATGAAGGGGAGGGTGGGTCAGAATCCCAAATCTCACACTCTGAGCACAACAGAGAGGTTATACGACACAAAGCAACTCACAAAAGATTTGGAAAGAAGCATTCTTTTCCACACCAGCTTGCACTTTGAAGCACACACTAAGCTGCTGAAGGATGCCATCATGTGTGTCTGGAAGCACCCTGCCTTTCTGGCCTCACCTGGATGAACGTGGGGGAGGTTTAGATTGGGTATTAGGAAAAATTTATTCACAGAAAGGATTATCCAGCACTGGAACAGGCTGCCCAGGGAAGTGGTTGATTCACCATCCCTGGAGGTATTTAAAAGACGTCTAGATGTGGTGCTCAGGGACAATGTTTAGTGGTGGGCCCTGCAGTGCTGGGTTAACAGCTGGACTCAATGATATTAAAAGTCTTTTCTATCTAAATGATTCTATGGTTCTATAATATCTCCAGGACCTTCTCTGTGAGCTCTGATCTACACTCTGCAGAGCAGTAGTAAGTAGAAAGCCACAATATCAATACAGACACACATAGAACGTACACAAATACACAAAGCCAGAAGGGAAGTACAGAAGTCTGTGTACAAGACATGGTCTTTGTGCAATCCCTGGAAAGTCTTGGAATTCTGCCTGGTTTTCTAAGAAGTCATTAATGGCCACTGATGTGTTGTCAGATCACATTATCATATATAACTCCCTTACAACAGTTGATTATAAATATATGAGGACACGAGTATAAGTGAATCAGTACAGAACACCCCAAACAACCACACCTGTCCTAAAAACAGACAGAATAGATACAGAATTAACAGCAGCTTACCCAGCATTAAATCCCCGCTGAATTCCTAGAATCCTAATCTTGATTTACAATCAGCTGTACTGATGTCTTTCTATAGGAAATACAGGCTAGTAGCATAAGCAAATACAAACTATTCAGGGATCCTAAATTTGGCCAGATATCTTTAGACTAAACCAGGCTGTTTGTAGTCAGAGGCACAGGGAGAAGATAGTCCTCAGCTCCTGGCTTCAGGCTTACCATTACTCTGCTGCAGCAATGATGCAGCTTCAAGATTCAAGAGGGGTAGTACATGGGACATGGAGCTGGACAAGGGGTCAATATTCTCCTCATCTAGTGTGCTTGTACTTCTAAATACATTCTGGGGAACAACTGGATCCCTTACTTCATATCAGTCTCAGACCTGGACAAACTCCAAACAGAGGAGATTTCTTGGCTTTCTGGTTATCCAACACCTGCTGTTTAAACAAAATGTTTGTGAAGTACTTTATTGTCTTCAAGTTGTATGAACAGTTTTTCCAAGTTTGAGCTATTACACTCTGGGGTTTTTTTGCTTATTTGTTTGGGTTTTGTTTGTTTTGTTGATCAATGGACAAATTATTTAAATAGAACTAGTTTGAAAACACTCACCCTAACACATCAGAACTCATCATAAGGTGACCAATTAAAAGCAGGCATCACTTAGACTGTATTTCACAAAAAGCCCTTTCTGAATTTCTGCTGCTCATTAGCTTTATCCCTTATCAGAACATTTGCAAACACCGCACAGCAGATTCCCAGGCATATGAGTTATTTCTTATTCCAAGGACAAAGAAGTTAAAAAAAAACCCAGCACAACAAAACAAGTGATTAATTAACATTTGTTAGCTGTTGACAAATGAGGGTTTTTTTTTTTTTTGAAGAGCACTGTATTTTACAACATTAACAATGTCTTTGATCAGATGAAAGTGGCCTATTTGCTGAAAAGGTGACGACTGTTCAGATATATGTAACACCCTACCTTTGCTTCTTCTCAGTTAGGAGGCATGAGGAAGATAAACCTTGCAAGAACACTCCACCTCCCACCCATGATCCACATGATATTGCCAGCATAGCTTAATTGGTTTTGCCCAGCTCTTTTTGAGAATGCATTTGGTAAGTTCAAACACAATTACCTGACTTAAATTCATCTTGTTGGCTTTTGCCTGATTCTTTTCTTCACATAACTCTTCAGAGACTGCTTTGTTCTTCTTCCACCTTCTTGATCTCTTTTCTAAATCATAATGGACTTCTTCAGTCTCACTGCTGTCTGAATATTCCAAGCTAGTTGCCTGTGGATTGAAATTTACATCAAGTTCTCCATGGAAATGTTTCTTTTCCATTCTGGGCATATCACTTTGAGTTCTGCTTTGCAACCAGAGAAGTTTGCTAGGTCCTTTAGCTTCCTGGGAAGAGTTTACTGAAGAGGTTTCCGAATCAGAGAGCAGTGTCTCAGCATTGGTGTATAACCCAGAGGAGGGGGACGTCACTGCCTGGTACTGATCGTTGCCATAAACCCACTCGGTGCCGTACTGAGAATTGGAGTAATAGAAATCGTCTGGCAATTGTCGAGGTCTCCGTCGCAGCTTGTTCAAGGCCACATTCCAGTCATAGTCATCCTCACTGTCTGAGCCCATCTCGTCGTAGGCAGACACAATGCTGGACTCATTCTCCAAAGCTTTGAAGACCTGACTCTTTGGTTTGGCGAGCATTCGAGGACGAGCCAGAGCGACATTCTGCAGAGCCACCCAGTTTCCATCGGTGCTTTGGAAAACAGAAGGTGGACCTATGAAAACAAAACAAGATCCATTGTGGTCACACTGTGAAAGGCTTGTTTTACTTGCCACAGATTGGAAGTTTCAACAAAACTAACAAACAACTGTTGCTGCTCCAATAACTCCGCCATGTTGAGAGCCATGCTGCCCTAGTAGTCAGATGCCACCACTTAAAGTCATGGTGATAAGTGTTTAAAATATGAGAGCATTTGGACCAAAGGTTTTTTTTCTAAAAGAATTATTAGGAAAGGCTGATGGAACATCAACACACAGACACGTATAAATCCTGAGTTTTGCAAATGTCTTTGATTCTGTGTGCAGTTCTGGTCCCCCATGTTGAAAAGGAAAAATGGAAAAACGATCACAGAAGAGCAAAAGAGCTTGAACCAGGTTCTGAAATGGTGTCCGTTCAAGGAATGATTAAGTAAGCCAGAGTTCTGCCATCTGGAGGAGACAAGACTGAGAGAATACATGCTAAAAGAGATGGGGGAATATCTTCCAACCCAACTACTAGGCGGCATGAAGAAAAGCTAGAGAAATCAAAAAAAGAAAAGAAAGAAGCGGGACACAATGGATACCAGATATATGGAGCTTCTTGCCTAAAGTTGTTCTGGATGCTAGAAATTATCTGTGACAAAACAGAGATGGATATGGACACAGAAGAGAAATCCAGTAAAATTTACTAAATACATAAAAATGTTTCTAGCTGAGACAGTCATTAAACTGAACATCCTAGAGGTTCAGAGCCTACTCAAGAGGCAGCATAAAAAATACTTGCTTTGTCCTAATCTTTCCTAGAGTCTTGCTTATGGCTACTGGCACTGCTGTGGTACCCCAGACTAAACGCTAAATGAATTTCCTGATTGACACAAGCACTGCTGCTCTTGCTCTTACACTTTTTCAGAATATATTTTACAACTGCAACAGAAAAAAAAAAAGTCAGAAATATGGTCAAAATTGTTGTATAATTCTCATAACTTAGAGAATTGCATTTCTTTTAAATTTAGATTTTATTTCCAATCAAACTTGAAAATTCCCCTCATGGGAAATATGAATCTGATGACTCTGCCTTCTGCAGTAGTTGAATAAATATATAATGCCATGGATTTACACAGTAATCTCAGCCTACTGAATGAACTTTTCAGATTTATGGCTTCCTCCCATGGGTTCAAATTTGCCATTTTCAGAAAACTATAGAAGTACTTAATATAAACCATTAATTTTCTCAAACTGTAAGAAGAACATCACTATTTTGAAATGGACAAATATCTAAATGTGTTGTAGATGATCACTAGGCATTTTGCATTAGATAGTTACAAATACTTGGATGACAAGAAGATTACTTTTTCCCTGGAACTGTTCATAAATTACATCAGTGTGCAGGAAGAAGGTATGCTTAGTTTAAAAAAAAAGTGTGAGGTGCCCTACCACCACCAAAATAACCCCATGAAAATAAAACAAAAATTAAATGGTAATTAGACTTAGGAGCTATGAGAGATTTTTTACATTTCTTACTCCTTTGAATCCTTTTGGCTTGTTTTCACTTCCTAAGTTTCAAGTCAATTCAGAGAACTTCAGAAAATACATCACTGAAGTAATTCTTACTCCTGCTTAGAAGGAAATAGAAATAATACTAGTTCTCTTGTAGCAGTGACCAGCTGAGGATCTAACTGAAGTCAGGTTCATAGGCAGAACTAATAACTCTTTACTGTAACCCCTGATACTGGAGGAAAAAAAGCACCAAACAAGCTATCAAGCATAAGAAACTTCTTGTTCACTTTTTCCTACTATGCTCACTAATCTAAGTACAGGATTCCCTTGAGAGAAAGAAGACCTTTCCTGAAAAACATCATTCCTTCAAACAAAGCTAACAGCTCTGCAAGATATAAATGCCCAACAGGAATTGAATTCAGCTGCACATTACAAAAATGTAATGGAGAGCCACACACTTTGTTCTCTCTCAAACCATATCCCCTTATTTTGTTTAACAGCAACACATGAGAATCAGTCACCCAACCTCAGTTAACTGAAGAAAGGACAGGATAGTAGTTGATTACATCTTAGAGGGCAAGCAGGGTAGAAAGTCACTGAGAACTCTATATTCAGAAAGTTGACTCAGTTTTATCCCAGCTTCAAGAATGTCAAGTGCTCCCTTCCTGATATTTTAAAACGAAGTCACTTACTTGAAAGAATGGATTTTGCACATAATTCTTTGGGCATATTCTATAATCCATCCATATGAAAATGAAAAAAAATATGTAGGAAGTTTCATTGTAAGACTATTGATAAAGAGGAAAAAAAAGCACAGTATCATGGTTTGGCTCTTGAGTCATCATTTAAACCTATATAAACTGTAACTAAAATGAATTGTGAACTACTTTTTGGCTACATAACTAAAAAGCCCATTGATGTTACTGCAGCAAACTCTTGGTTGAGTTTTTTTTTTTTCCATATCATAATACAAAGCTTCTTATTACTGCATAGGTGAGACCATATTTGCAGATATTAGCACAATCAGCTAATAGCTAATATTAGCTCAATAGGCACCACAATTTCATAACAAATGTGGTTTTTAGATGAAAGAAGCATAACAAATCCTCTGAGTAGAGCACCTGAAAAGAAACTGAGTCAGTCTGTTGTTCTGCTGTGGTTAAGCAATTGTTAAATACTAAATTGTTCAACAGTTGAATTCAATGGGATTGAAGTGGATTCTTAAATTTAAGCACCAAATTAACTGCTTTACTGAAAATAGGTCTTCCACTAAAATTCCCAGGAGAAAACCATTTCTGACAGGGGGCTGAATAAGCAATTCACAAAGTAGTGCATACTTGGTTAAGTCAGGTTTTAGCACTACTTTACTATTAATTTCTTTCTGGGGAAAGGAGAAGTATAGCAATTGTCTAAATTTCAGTCTCCCAAGTTATCAACTGGCGTTACAGTTAAACAAGTTGAACGGATGGGCAGCCCCCATCCCTGGCCCCACTAAACCCAAACACATGTTTTGGCTGCTTCTGCTTGCCAGTGCCTAGTGAGCCAGCTGTGGGAGTTACAGCACCAGTAAACTCACCCTACAGAATACAAGTTTTCTGCTTGTGCAGCTTCATGAACCAATTTGCTATGGGGGTCAGATGGGGTCTACAGCTGTTACAAGAGAAGAAGCAGGAACAAGCAGACTCTGTCATGGGAGGACAACACCTGGAGCCAGGGAATGCTGCTGCAATGAGCAGTTCAGCTCTTGCCCTTGTGCAGCTGTAGGGGTGAAAACTAATCAACTCTTTAGCGCAGCAGTTGCCTGGTGCTACACTCTTGTGGCCTCACAAATGCTTCAGCCAGAACAAGAGAGGCAGTGGAAATGGGACCGCTCCAAGAGCAGGAGCCACAATTGCAGAATGGGTCAGGTTGGAAGGGACTACAGTGGTCATCTGGTCCAACCTCCCTGCACATGGCACAGGATTGCATCCAGGTCCTTGAATATCTCCAGTGAAGGAGACTCCACATCTCTGGGCCACCTGTTCCAGTGCTTGGTCACCTGGACAGTAAAGAAGTTCATCCTCATATTCCGGTGGAACTTCCTGTACATCAGTTTCTGCCCATTGCTGCATGTCCCAGTGTTTGGCACCATCGAGAGGAGCCTGCAAACATCCTGTGACATCCTCCCTTCAGATACTAATAGACATTGATATCTTCTTCAATGACAACCTGTCTTTATGTCATCTTGAAGTAAGCAGGAAATTGCATTCTATCCCAGGGTGCTGATTCAGGAATGGAGTGGACTTGGAAAGCTGCTCACCATCCATCATCCATATTTACATCCATAGCTAATGCACGATGACAGAGGTCAGATCCAGGGAAACTGTTGGTCTGTGAAGTTCCTACTCATACAGCTTCCTCAAACTAGTGTGGAAGCACCAGTGAGTAGGGCTGCACAGAACATTGCATTGGTGAATTCATCAGGGTTGAAAATAAAGTTGCAAGGGGGAATTCTAAATGTGAGTTTTATTCAATGTTTAGTTCGCCATGTAACCTCATGAACAGTTACCTTGTGCAATAGAAGGGATACTAGGCTGCAGACTCCTTCAACAGGAGGACAGATTACCAGTGACAGAGAAGGGCCCTTGGGCTCTCGTGTCTTAGAAGCTCTGAAATGTATCCAAACTAGCTGCCTAATTTTTGTAACAGTCCAAAGTCAACTTTATAAAGGTCCAAATTTTGGATCAAATTTTTTTTTAAAAAAGGTAAGATAAGCAATGACATAGCCAAATGAAATTGTGACACAGCATCATCAAATATACATTTTACGTGTGACCTCTGAAAGCACAGAGATCAGCAGAAATGTCCTTGAGAAGGTCCTTGCTTTAACTCATATTCATTCCACATGCGAGAACCAAAAAAAAGAATCTTATTCGTACTAGAAATATTTACTTGTTTCATTTAGCCTGTCTACACTCTTCCAGCTGGGTAATGCAGAGGGCTTGCGTTCCTTCTGCTTCCTGGACTGTCCTTTTTGCTGCCTCCGAGGAGCCTCGGTCACAGATGATGCAGGGTCTTGTCCTTTACTGGTCATATCTTCACTAGCCAGGGAGAATGCAGACTGAGACCTCTGTGGGATTAAAAATCAAAGACTGTAATTTAAAAATAGAAGTACTTAATTATCCAGCTCTTTACCATAATCATTATTCAGTTACCCACAGAAATGTGGGATCTGCTGGCATCACAAATGGGATTTAATATATTCAAAAGAATTGTTTCAGCATTAGATTGCTTATTTATGTACATTTCTGATGCTATGCAAGGAGGCAGGAAATTGTTTATGCTACCATGGAGCAGATGGAGAGAAATAATTAAGGTGAAGTTGTTGGGAATGTGCTTGGTGAGGACTGATATCTAAGTGCTTTGAATCAAGTTAGCCAGAAAGGGATCCCATTGTGGTGAGACATGATGATCTATTGTTGGCTCAACAGGCCATCTGGTGTAACAATTTGCAGAAGTTAAAAATTAAAAAAAAGCAAACAAACAGCCTGTTCCCCAGAAATAGACATGCAACTGAACTGATTTTAATGCAGAATTCTGTTTGCTAGGACATACATATCACCCAATATGCTGAGCAGTTTTATGCAGTCTTACTAATGAACTCAACACAGCCTACAATTGCCCATCTATTTAGTTCCAGGAGGGTTACATTTCAAGTCATAATAAGCTAAAATACTCTTGTGATTTTTAATCAGCCCTGACTGCTACTGAGGGGAAGGGACTTTCCTTTGGTTCCACATAAACAGATCAGACATTTTAGTTTTGACTTAGGCACAGAGGTCAATTACAGAAGACACATTTAAATTTGGCCCGTTTTAAAAAGCTGTGAAAGCTGGCAGTGACCTGCTGATTTCAGGAGAACTCACACTTGCATATCAAATCACATATGTCATTCTAGAGTCAAGACTACAGAGCTCAAGTCAAGTTGCCTTCACAGGAGAGTCAGTAGAAGACTTTATATGCCAGGGTTTCAAGTGCCTCAGCTGCTTTGCACAGGCCAAGTTGGCCCTCTCAAATCTTTGTATGTTTTTCCTGATGTTCAAATTACAAATAATTAACTCAAACTGTTTCTCTCAAAAGAGCCAGTCTTTGCCTGTATCAGAGGTCTGCTTTGCACTGGTGCAGATGAGGTAAAGGAGAACTTGACTTTCAGTTATTTTCCAGTCCCTCCAGTTCCCAGGACAGCATAAGCATTGCTGGGAGTCCTGCTGGCTTGAAAGCCACACTTAACATCACTTTCTGGCTGCACCTCCTCTCATCTGAAATGCTCCTGTGTGGGACCCATGTACCCTGCCAGAAGATTTAATTAACTGCAAATCTTCCTGTATCCTTGGCTCAGCAGTAAAAAGAAACACAAGTAAGCACAAGGGTTTAGTCTGGCTTCTGAATTCTGGAGGAAAAGCCAGAATTATTGCCCTAGAATAAAATATTTTCTGTAACGGCAATAACTGCATGATTTTGTTGATCTTGTCCATGCAAAGACACAGGTCCTAATATGATGCATTAGAGTGTTTCCTTTCAAATTTAGTGATACAAACTACGCATGATAAGCTGGTAATACTGTATAATTTTACTATAGGGAATCTTTCAGGTGCATGATTTTTACAGGCCACCTATATTCAAGTGTATATTTAGGCTGTTTCAAACCTTGAAGCAGATCTTCAACTGATCAAATTCATCTGTTCCTTCTTAAACCTGTAAAAGGGTTAATAATTTAATGCAGTACATACAGGTACATAAATTGTTGTGCTGTAGGAAATTTGCTCATGAACTCTGATTTCATCCTGGCAGGATACGTGGAGAATATAAACAATTCTGCCACAAATTTGCCACCTGAACTATGACAAGTTTTGACTGTGCTGTGGTTCACCTCACTTCTTTGTAAAGCTAGAACTACCAAGCTTCCCATGCTTTCAGTAATTTAGGTCCAGTACATGCCTGCCGTGTCTTTTGATATCTTTGTGTAAAAATTGTTATATACTGAAAGCAGCAAGTTGTTGTGGTTGTCACTGTTTCCCTTCAGGGCACATTCTTTTTCCATGTGTATATAGCAAACACAAGAGATAAGAGATGCTGAAGACCCAGAAGAGGGAATAGCCTACAGTTCAATCAGTAGTATCTATTTTCCCTTATTACTTAAAGGACTGAATTGCAAGAAGGAGAAGAAGAAGATCAGGAAAAGCTTAAGTAGGCTGTGTAATGATAACCTGGACTCAGCTAATGAGAGCAACATGTTTTTCTTATGTTTTTCTTATGCAAAATCTGTATGCTTGACAACTTTCCTGTTTTAAATGGCAGCTTCTTGTGTGTCTACTCACCGTTTCATAACCATCACAGTAAAGGCTGAATCACAGTGATGGCAGTGTCTGCACTTTGCTCTCAGCTAATCTAAGCAGCTTAACCCTGACAACGCAGAGCTTGGCATGGGCTGTGAAACCCCCCGAAGGAGCTGGGCACTCCTGCCCCCGGGCTGATGCTTCCACAGCAACCCCGCAGCCAGCAGTGCCTGAGCAATTTAAAGCCAGCTCAGGTGCATCCACACTGTAGGGCAGATAAAGCTTTTACAAGGACTAGAAGAGACATAACTCCTTGAAGGATTTAAAAAGGAGAAGATGAATGGCCTGAAGGACAAAAGGCACTGGAAAATAAGGAAGCACAGAAAAGAAAATGGACACAGTCCCATGTGGTGTAGTAGCCTAGGATTTGAAATAAGCTTATCCAAACAAGCTTATCTAAAAAAAAGCCAACATTTAAAAAATTGTGTGCTAAAACTTTGGGGTCAGATCAAAGGGAAATTGCTCGCCACAGTTTCTGCGAGTTCTTTGTAGCCAGCAGGAAATTGGTATCATGCAGGAACTACTGCTAACTCCCAGGAAATCTGGCCCAAATACAGCAAGGGGTAGAGCTTTTGGTGCCTCCAAAACTTGGCCTGAGGCCATCCTCATTAATTTCTACACTTAATGTGAATTTTTGATAAAATCTGACTGCTCTGCTAGAAGTACCACCTCTTCTCACTGAGGATGGCTCAATGTCACAGAAAGCTCAAGGACAGAAAAGTAATGGCATGATAAAATAGCTTGGCTGCATCCCTGAATTCAGACCCTGAAAAAGGAAGAGGCTGTTGAACTAACACTCTTCACTATTACAGTTGCAGTTCTCTGCAGTTCCTGTGTGTGGAGGGAATGAAATGATCAACAAGGGTCAGTGTTCTGGTAACTTACAATTAAGAGGAATAGATAAACGTAGAACATTAGGTTATTTCATGTTCTGAAAGTTAGTTTTAGATAGGGATGGATGAACAGAGAGTAGAATTGTGTTTTACTCAAACAAGTATGGGTGGAAAGAAAGTGCAAATATTCATGCCTGACAGCACTTCAAATCACTGGTAACACTGGTAATGATACAAAAAAGGAGTGTCAATCGCCAGGCTTGGTACAGCAACAGGAAAGAAGCATATCCTGGCATGAGAACAAATCAGTCTAAATTGGCATAAACTAGCTGTATTTTTAAGAGCACAAAAGCAAATGTTTGTCTACAAGTTTATCTCAAATCAATTAGCAGCCAGACCGATGACTATCTGAAATGCAAATGACCTCAAGACCTTTTGTCGTTTTTGCAAATAAAGAGCAAACTAGAAAGTTATCTATCTGGTGTGAGGTTACACAGCAAAAGCCCTGATCTTGGCTGGCACGTTTGCACCAATTTCAACTCAGCCAGCACCACCAACTCCACAGGCCTACAGCTTCAGCACGGGCTACATGCTAGGTACACACCTGCTCACTCACCTTTGGGCTGATTTCACTGCTGCGTTGACCTGTGCAGGCAGCAGAAGCACACAATACTGCGCTGCATCGGTGCCTCCCTCCCTCCCTCCCTCACAGAGGTAACAGCACGCCTGTAGGTCCATAGGGGACGATTGTCCCTTGGGGACATTTGTATTGGAAACAAAACACTGAAAATAGGGGAACAGGATTGAGAAGTCTACCTGGGGGCTGGGGTTCCCTGTAGATTGCCTGTGACTGGATGCACAGAAGTCCTGGGGTAAGTTGGCCGGCTACCCCAATAAGTTCTTGGATAGATTTGCTTTGAAACAAGGGATTTTTAGTGATCAAATGAAGGAACCATGCTTCTCAATATTTACCAATTACCTACATACTTGGACTGCAACAAGATGTCAGGGCAGAAGAACCAAACGTATCCAAAAAATACAAGAACCTAAATACAATTTTCAAAAGAAGGCAGGAATGTGGGAACTTTGGTCCTGATTTATAAAGACAAGAGATGTCAAGAAAGGAGCTAAAGATACCTGGCGTCTTTCCTAACCAGAACTTCTGCTACCTCAGCAAAACCCCCCAAACTGTCAGGCAGGTGCTGTTTTAGGTGTATTTATGTGTTATCCCCGACAAGGCTGGCCAGTCAGTCTGCAGTCAGACGCTGCTGGTTTCTGCAGTAAATCAGTACATCAGCAGATGGCACTGCAACCCAGCGGATCACTTGCCGTGCCCTGCACACGCTCCACAGAGAGATGTGCTGCGTGCAGGAGCGCTGGGCAGTGCAGCACAGCTCACAAAACACAGTTACGGTACTGACAGGCATTTCCAAACACTTGAGTTAGATGAATTCCCCACCAAATCCTGTCTAGCAGCTTCTGCTGTGAGATGTTTGTTTCAAAAAAGAAATTCCAGACACGTTATAATCCTTTTTTTAATCCCTCTTCAGGGATTTCTGCTGCATGGTTTGCAATGTCTGGATGGAGTGAATTCAGCCTTCATTTTTTACTGAACTAGAACTAAAAGGAATCATCTGATTCATTGATGGCCTTCAATTAAAAAAAAAAGGAAGACAATGTAGTTTCTGAAGATTAAAGAAGGAAGGAGTGAATAAAACATGATTGTATCTTCTAGTACTTAATAAATATAAATATTCTGTCTTCTGTCAGTAATAACTTACAAGTTCATTCTTCTGAACACCGAATAAATAAAAATGAAACAAGTAATCAAAAGCAAGAACAACTTTATAAACCATGCTAACAAATATTGAGTCTAATGTTGATAATCTATAGATTATTTACCTTGAACAACTCCCTTATACGTATGCATATTGTTTAGAGAGAAAACATGAAGATTTTGCACTACCTTATTCATCAAAAGATGAAAGAGTATGGGTAATTCCTCTTTCTCCTGAAGAAAAGCCAAAATGTTAATTCAAAATAGGTCCCAAAAGCATCAGATGGGACTTTACAGAAGATATCCTGAATCATGCATGTTGTCTCCCTCACTTCCCTATTTCACTCTATTTCCAGCCTTACACCAACCTTCAGTCTGGTATAACTAGTAAAACTGTATTTTATTCTGCAATTATTTGGAGTAGATCAAGGACTCTCTCAGGTTCAGGAGGGACTGAGAACCCCGTGTGCCACAAGGCAGGCAGGATCACCACAGTAGGAACCCGTGCAGGCACGGGGACCCTCAACACCAGGGCTGAGAGCAGCTACCTCTGGATTTGGGCAGCAGAATCCTGTGCTGTGCAAGCTCCGATCTGTGGCGCAGATGTTAATTTGGCCTTTGAGGACTACCTTGCTTACTTAGGGAAGTAACTTAGCATTGACACGTAAACTCAGATGACTTCAATTCAACTGGATCCATCCCCTCTCCTCCCTCACAAATTCTGCAGCTATGCCTGCCAGCGGTGCAGCAAAACCCCTCACAAGCTTCTCAGCTTTGCTCTGTGAATATAATCCATGTACAGACAGAACCAGCAGGTCTGGTAGCAAATACAGTAGCAATCCCTAAGCATCAACAGCTAGTGCATCCTTTGGTAAGAAAACTCCCACACCAGGAAGGAGACAGTATAAGATTGCAAATGGTGCCACTCTGCCACAGCCTATTTATCCCTGGAAGTGATTTTCACTCTGCTCAAATGTATGCAGTCCAGACATCTAGCAGTGGGAGTGAAATACCAAGGGCTTCAAGCATCTGTTCCTTAGTTAATCTTGTATGTGGCAAAGGATCTGTTAACAACCTTCTGAAAAAGGGCAAGAACAGGCAGATGAATAGATGATTTTCACACTCAATTGAAAAAAAATTCCCCTCTTCGTGTCCTAATCATAACCCTTGTGGATTTCCCAGCCATCAGGGCAAATCCTTGAACAGCAGGCTGGGAGAAAGCAAAGATGACTGCTCCCTCTCCTGCAAAAGCTTTAGAGCATAGTCTTTCTAGGGTCTGCCAAAGCTGGCTTTTTGTTCACTAGTGACAGACATAGCCTGGCTGCACTGGATTGTTTACCTCCTTCCACCATTCTCTCAGACAGCTGATTCCCTCAAAAGCACTGTTGCTTTGAAAAGAGTACAAAACTAATGACTAGTTAATCAGAAATGGGTCTGTCAGCAGGATGAATTGCACAGCTGAGTACCACATTTGAGTGTGCATTTGTTTTGGATCAGTTTGGATAAGCTGACCTTGATTGTCCGGAGATGGAGAGAAGGGTTGTAAGGGAGAGAGACAACCCATTGCTGGTGGGCATAAAAGTAGCTCTACACCATCACCCATAGTGTAAAAAAAAAAAAAAAAAAGAAAGCTGGCCTCACACGTGGAAGTGCTACTGCTTTGCAACTGCAAGGGATTTGTAAACTACAAATAAAGGATATTTCATTTTGGTTCCGGAATATGAGTATAAACGTCCTTTTATTGTACTTCTGGGGCTAACAATTTAGGAAAGTGCTAGGAGCATAAAATATAATAGTTTGAATGATGTAATGGATTTATGTGAACAAGTCTATTGAAATTTGTGGAATAGAGGCTAGGTAGACCAATGCAACTCTAATGCAAGCAGGGCCTGTAAAAGGTACCCTTGTGCATTTAGCCATTACTGCTCCTCACATGCTCACCCATACTCCATTCTTTTTCCCTCCTCCCAAATTTTGAAAATTGTATGACATCGCCTAAAGTAAAAAAGCCCACAAAAAACCCTAAAAACAAATAAGTGAGACACTTTCCAGTTTGAAGACACTGAGAGTTCAGTTAGTACCCTGTGATGACAGTATTGCCATTTTACTTGCAACAGCAAAAGCCAGATCCCTGGTTCTGGTATAGGACAGTAGGATTTTAATTTGCTTCTTGCACACCCCTCTGGAAGAGTGCGTGTGTGGAAGAGGGTAGGGGAAGAGGTGAGCTGGCATCTGCATTTCAAGTCTAATTGCTGCCTTACACATAAACCCACCATTTTTTTCAAGTGAATACTCTTCACTAAACACAACTATTCTTTTTTTTTCCATCTCTAGGTGTCTCTGTTCCCTGTGCAACCTTTCATGTCCTGTTATGACCCTCATCTACAAAGCTGTGCTCAGCACAGCACTCACCCATCAGAGAGGATCACTGTATCTCCTACTCAAACACCAGAGGAAGCCTTAAGTGTTCTGTGTTTACTTGCTTCTTGCTGTGACAATATACACCCTGATTTCATCTAAAAATAAAGTAAGGCTTGTCAGGCAGCCTTGGTCTGAGCATCACAGATTTTAAGTTAGACCTGAAAATTCTGCAATACCCAGGAATGTATTATTATAGGGTCTTTAAAACAAAATAAAGCTGAAAGAACATATGATCTACATTATTAAGAAAACAACATTATACAATGACCACCCTTCTCTGTCCTTTCTCCTACTCCCTTTAATGCCTTAAAATCTATCTTGGTTTGCTGACTCTAAATCCAGTACAGCTGAATATAGGCCTGCATGGGCTCGATCATGTACCTAGCACCCAAAACTGTCTTCTTGGATGTTTGCCAAGTGCATGGAGAGTACTATGATACCAAAAATCAGTAATCTCATGCTAGAGATACATCTCAAGAAAAAGTACAAACTCAAACTATACAGACAATTTTAAAAGGACAATGCTGTCATATTTAGCCTTGCGCTGATTATTTAGCGACCTGAGCCTTAAAAACTGACACTAGTTGCTGAGTCAGAATTGCAGAAGTAGTTATATCTTGTCGTTCTGCAGCAGTGGAAGGAGGGAAATCAACCAGATTACCAGGGACAAAGCCTTCTTAATCTGAAATCCAGATTGCTTTTGCAGTGAGATTACAATGTTACAGTGTCACCTGCAGAGTCAGCAGATGCCAGCGCTATCTGTAACCCAGAAAGTGCTTAGAGAGAGTTGGATCTTCACATTATAAATATTAATAAAAATACCATTTTCTTTTAGAGCACCAAGTGCTTTTCCATCTCAAGATGTACTGTTCTTTCGCATTCTGTGCAGAGAAGGTGGTGCTGCAGTTGGCCTCTTTCAAAGGAAACAATACAGCAAATATTACCCATAAGGATCCAGCTGATGAGTTTTTGGATGAATGCACACTTGCCTCGTTGTCCCAGTAGGTTCCAGCAATACACACCATGCAATCTTCTGATGCCAGCTCATGTATAAAAGCTAAAAGCTCCATTTTCCCGATGACACAACACATTTATTAATTAGACATAAATATGGTGTTTCTGATGCAGTCATTAACAGGTAGGAGCTGATGTCAGCTGATATCAACTTCCTACAGTGTTATGCCTCCCTCATCTAAAATCACTCTCCCACTCTGCTGCATGACTGCTGAACAGGATTCCTCCTCAAAAAGGTTTGCTTCAAGTACTTATTTGAGACAAACCTACAAAGGTACAGAGCACCTGCAAAACCTCCAGGGATTTCCAAAGCAGTGTTGGACCTCAGGCTTCCTTCTCTTTAAAACAAATCAAACAGAGAAATAAAAAAACAAAAAGAAAAGAAGAAAAAATAAACAACTGTCGGTACACTGTGGACCTTATAATTAGCTTAACCAGTATATTTCTGCTTCCCCTGAGGTGCATCATAATGTGTATTTAATGAAATCCTCCTTTTCCCTATATCCCTAGCTGTTCTATATACTATAAATTATGGATGAGTGTCTGTTTATATATGCAATCTTTTAGCTGTAAAATAAAGACCACTAATACAGCACTTAAAACACACCAGGGTGCCTGCACTCCATCAGTGCTTAAATGGGATACAAAATGCCAACTGGTCGCTTGCTCTCTGGCTGGTAGTGATGTGTGGTGGGGGAACTGGACTGAGAAAGCAGAGGAGCATCCGCCCATTGCTCTGCGCTGCTCCTATCCCAACACTGCACAGCCTTTGCTTATTGGTAATGAGAAACAGATGGTGCCATCCATCTCTTTTTATGAGATGAGGAAATAAAATATTCAGCCTTGTTTCACTATTTTTAGCCTGGGCAAGGAATCTCAAAGAAATCTAAGAGAGAAAGAAAAGAAAAGACAATGTCTCTACCTACTACCACACCATACTGCAGATAAACAATCAATACTATAGTTTGGAGAGGGGAAGCAGGGAAGTTTAACTTATTTTATTATGATTTCAGAGCAAGTGGTTTTGAATAAGCAGGGAGGTGATGCAGGGCTTCCGGAGGCCACTGGAATTTCCTGGCTGCTATGTATGAGCTGCACACAAACAGCTGTGATTAAAAGAAAAATTGCTTGGCAGGTATAACTACAAGGTGATATCTGGGATTATTACAGCACCCCCCAACACTGTACACAGGTGTATTTGTTAATAAAAGGCAATGCAATAATAAACAGAGGTCTCTAAAGGTTAGTGTTATAGCATGCAATTGACCTATGTTATTTGTTACTAGCTTGTCACTATCATTGTCCTAGCAACACCACATGTATTATCTTCTGCACTAAAGACAAATAAAAATATTTGCCCTAAGATAAATTTTGAGTTTTAAATTATGAAATCCTGCCTTAAGATTTGCTATCCTTACCTTCCTTTCCTCTGCATGTCTGTCTTTCTGTTAATCATGTTTCTTCTTTGCTTTTATTTAATCTATCCTGGTTCTGCTACATTGTTAGCCTGGTATCAAATAAATACTTAGGAGAAGTTCTACTTGTATAATCTTTATTGGGAAACAGGTTCACATACATAACTCTGACACAATAATTGTCACCTCAGATAGCTTTGATAGAAAATAACGAACACTTGTTATCCTTTTTCCTTCCCTTGTGATTGTTGTGGCCAGAGTGTCTGTCTGCAAAAACCTTGGTTACACGAGGAACACCTGTGCTAGTAAGTCTGTTGCAGCAGACCCCTTTGTAGCTGAGGTGTGTACTAATACTAAAAGGTTTCTATCGTTACAGGCAGATCTCTGCTCAAACTAAGCCAACACACACAGCTCAATGTTAGGATGTATATGAACAAATCTAGAGTTTAGGGGTTTTTTGTCAACATAATGTCATCAGTTAGGAACAAAGAAAACTTCACTTATTGTAGTGGAACCCAGGAAGATTTGCTGTTACAGACTTGGATTCAAGAGTTCTGGGAGGCAGTAAGAAGCTTGGCCTGGATTGGGCGTAGGGCCACAGGGCCTCTGCCAGCTTCTGTAGAAGCTAGGTTTTGTTTTGGAAAGAAAAAAATCATTGCAATTCTTTTGGCAGAAAAGATAACTTTCTCACAACATATACAGAGGAGAAATTGATGTGGTTTAGTCCTGCAAATCACTCTGCTTCCCATTTGTAGCTGAATGGAAACAAAGTGGAATGGAAAGCAAGCGCAGGCAAAGGAACTTGAGTCGTTCCAGCACTGTTGAGAATCAAGCAGGGTGTGACTACTCTGCATTTGCTCTGCAAAAACTGCCTTTTAGTAGACTTTCCATCAGGCTCTTTGTTAGAGCTACTGTGACTTTAACTCTGCAAGTCTCATAGCCCAACATAACTGAGCTATGGGAACAACTGGAGATATACTTCCTTCACAAGGGTGTCTGGTTATACTAACAAAATTTTCCCCTATTCCAAGCAAAGCAAAATAAACACATACACACTTCAAAGGACAAAAGAAAATAATAAAACAACCCTAGCAAAGCAAAAGGCAGAAATTAATTTCTGTGAGAGATGGAAGAACTCACAGCAGATGGCCAAATTCATTAGTGTTCCTTATAGCACTGTGGGAAGACAATTGGAACAAATGGTGAGAAATGTGGCAAAAGACTCTATACAGAGGTAGAGAGTCCTTATAAAATACTGTACACATCTGGATCTCTAGTACTGATAGCTACAGAAGTTCTGAACCTGTTCCCACATTAGTGTGACATTTCTGCTACTTCAGTATTTTCCACAAATTCTGCTATTACTCAAACCAGTGAGCCTCCCTCTAGCAAAAAAATTAGAACTAAATTGCTACTTGAGAAGAGAATTTCAAAACATGTTGAGTTCAAGCTTAACTCTCCAAATGCAGGACAACAGGCTTCTGCTATAATGACCGAGAATTTGAACAGCATATTCCTCTATGTCCTGTCCTAAAACTAAAGAAAGAACACTCATTTCAGTCAAACACAAAATTAACTCTGTCTCTCTCCTGGTTCTTACATTCTGCAAGAAACATGCCTAGGAGTGTCAGAGTAAAGCACTTAAACATGCTCACCCTGACTTCTGATCACTTAGTTAACAGCAGCACGTTACAGGCAGTACCCCTTCATTTTGAAAATAGGTGGGGGACTAGAATGAGAGTCTGTATCTCAGCAATTCTGGCCCACAGCCAATATTCTGGCATAAATCTGTTCTCACTGGGAGTGTAAACTAGCAAACTTAGCAGGGAACTAGGACATAGCCCACGTTCAGTTCTGGTAGTTCTGCTCAGCGGGGGAGAGGTGGTTACTGGCACTGTAGCAGGACACTTGGGAGCAGCAGCTTAAACCACAGTATCAAAACGCACTGGAACTAACTCATCTGCCACTGTCTTCCCTCTCCAATTGTCAAAGAGCCTGTCCAAGCCTACAGCTTATTTTCACTTCTTTTTACTTGCTGCTCTTTCAAAACTGTTACTAATGCAGCTTGTCAGATTTTCTTCAGCTTTATAGTGGGAGCTAAAGACATTGTGCTGAGAAGTAAGAGGAAGGAGGAAACAGTCTTTAGTGTAAGACATAAATGGTGCTCTACAACTGGGTTTACTTTTTTTGTTGTTGGTGGTGGCTGTTTGCTGTAAGACAGCTGAGGAGAAAGAGAAATATTACAGAAATCTGCCATTATACTAAAGAAAACATAGCACTCAGAAAAGACCTAAATAAAAGTTAAGCGAGCAGAAAAACTGTTTTGAAGAATAAACACTGAGGCACTGAGTCCTGTTAGCATTCAAATCAAGCAGTGAGATTGTCCATATCTTAGTCCAACTTAGTCCTCCCCAACACACTCACCAAAACAACACAATGTTTGTGTGATGTACTCCCATGGCCCATGGGATGCCAGGAAAGCATGCAACTGAGAGACAGTTTGTCCAGACACAGGATTAATGCTTGTCTCTGCAGGTCTCTACATACCATTCCGGGCAGCACGTATACTTATCCACGACTGCAATCTCCTGCTTTTGTGCATCAGAAAACACCAAACCTGTGCTGTGCCACTCACCCATAAGGTGTAGGACCCCCTGCGGCTCCCTGGAAAAGTCAGCATGCTCTGATCTGAGACAGCCACAGACGCCAGGCCACTGCTCTGGGATGGCGGCCATTCGAAGTCGGCCTCGGCCTGCTCGGGTTTGCTTTTCTGCTTCTTTATAATCTGCAAGACAGGGGAAAAAGGGGTGGGAGGGGACAGAAAAAAGGTGCTCGCAAAGTACTGTCTGAGCCAT
This sequence comes from Atrichornis clamosus, assembly GCA_013400975.1. Taxonomy (NCBI): domain Eukaryota; kingdom Metazoa; phylum Chordata; class Aves; order Passeriformes; family Menuridae; genus Atrichornis; species Atrichornis clamosus. The sequence goes on along the minus strand of WBMZ01000423.1, from coordinate 43,218 downwards.
ATGGAGAAAATCTAGATGCAATCTCAAGGCAAGCTGCCCAGGAAGAATGTTTGCCTTTCCCTTTGCTCTTGCTCCAGCAAGGCCGATTCTGAATTCTCGCCTGAAGTCCTACTGCTTGCAAGCGCGTGAGGATCGGTACAATACATAATAGTTAGTGCCTGTAGGAACATCAGAGGTACATTACATAAACAGGGAAACTTGTTGCTACAGTAACACTTTAGCAACATCTAAGTGTCAAGTATTTTCTCAGACAAGACTTTTTGCCAAGAAACATAAAATACTAGATATGAGGGGAATTTCAAAGGCTCCCATGACATCCAGACACATTCTAGTGAAAACAATGAGGTCTAAGGTGTCTAGGCACTATTTTTATTTTTGAAAATCGACACCATCTTAAGAGAGAGAGAGATCATGTAGGCTACCTCTCTCCCTACACTGACTTTATATCCTGCTACATGTAATTTTCACAACTTTTTTTGATTCAAATATAAAATATCTACAGAACATTATTCTATGGCATAAAGGATCTTGTTAGGCAGCTCTTGACAAAAATGGTAGCAATTCAAGCTTGGCTGAAATAGACACTGGATTGTGAAAGACCCGATAAACAGAATTAATATTCTAACATCACTATTAAAAAAGAAGGCAGATTATTTTCCATTGAGCTGCTGCTCTTCTAGCTTTTCTTAATAGCCTTATAAACCACGTGTTCCTCTTCTGGTGTGTGATCCATACACTGTTAAATGCCACAGCCTATACACAGATGTGGCACCCATCTAATTTCACATGGAAGGAGACTAATTTAGCAGAGTGGTTACTTTACTGATCACAGCTTAACAGTGCTCTGTCCATGCTCATCTTGCCTTGCTCCAAACTGTCCAGACAAAGTCCAGGGGTATCAGCTCCCACTAGCCCTCCACTTTCATTCTGCATCACCGCCAACTGTGAGCTTTATGTAAAAAGCCACAGAAATCAGACATGCTGAGGGTTCTGTGATTTTTTGTGTGTCTCTCACTGCGTCATTAATAGAATTCTATCGTAATGGTTGATGTTTCCTTTGAATGTGTTGCAGACATAGGGTTCAGTAGAGGGTATGATCAACATTCACATTTCTATACACTGGCAAGCTTTATGTCTTTGGGGGAGTAAGGAATACAATTAAGAGCCTTGACATTAGAAAACTTTGTGCCTGCGGGGAAGAGAAATACAGATGCAAAATTCCACTGAGCAGGGGTCTTCTCTGCCAAGAAAGGATATCACAAAACTCAGGAAGTGGTACCTCTCAGCTCTGAGGGTGTAGGGCATCAGGTTAAGCCCTGGATTAATCTTATTTATAAATCAATCTCTGTAGCATATAGCTGATGAAGACTATACTGTCATAGTTCAAGTTGCAACTTGCCATTTACTTTACTTTCTACATTGGTGTCATCCTTTTTGCTGTTAGCAGAGTTAGAGCTCACCAGACTAAAGCACTGTGTTTTGGCTATTAAACAAGCCAGGGAAAAAAAGCATGCCATACCTTCTGCACTATGGTTGTGGCCAGCTCTTCTATGAGGTCCTCCTTGTGCTCCTGCAAGTAACAAGCTTCATTCTGCTTGTCCTGCATGAAAATGGATATCTGTATTTGCTAAAAGCACATAAAAACATCCTTCCCACATTGTATGGATTGGGAAATGGGTAGCATGCCCTACTGGCCATGTGGAAAGAAATTACAGGCACATAAAGTGCATGTCATCTTCTGAAATTCGATGTGCATCTTGGATACCAGTTCATAAAACCCATACCCAATTCTTTTGGTATATCATAAGCTAGTCACTTCTTCTTTATGTTTTCTTTTGTATCTACTTGGTTTTGTACCACTACTCATATTAAAATAAACATAATTGTCCTAATTAAATTAATACTTTTTTTGAAAGTGTTACCAGGCTGTCACTGTAGGTCTCTGCCTTAGAAATAGCTTCTTCCACTGCTTCCTCTGCAACACGTAAGGCCACAGCAAGGGTATCCATCATGCTGTGTCCTAGATGAAGAATAAGATAAAACCACCACATTCTTTATAAACGCACATTTTACATAATGGACTCCAAAATTCAGACTCATATTCTGGACACATATTCACATCTTAAATTTTTCACGAAAAAGTTCATTTCCTCAATCCATAAATACACACACTGGAATAAAAAACTTAAGACAGTGAAATTTGTCTCAATCTCTATGTTTCTTTCTAAATTTAAATCTTGAATACAATAAAACACAGTGGTTTTTATGTTGTTTATGTTAGAATGAAGCAAAATTGTTCGGATGAAATAATTGAATGAAGATTTGTAAAGTTCATATAAGCATCAACAAAATATAAGAAAAAGAGTGAAGAAATATATGAACATAAGAAAGGATATGGGAGAGAACTAACAAAAACTGAACTTTAAGAAAATCATACTACAACAGGCATGTATTAGCTGTAGTGCTGAAGAAGGATGTCCCAGCACCGTATGCAGAAGACTTTTAGTGTTTTGCTGAATGGTTCAGCCAAAATATTGTTGGATCTGTGAACAAGACTTACCAGCACTCTAAGCTACTTGTCCAGTAATTCAAAGTGTAAGGACTGCTTTTTAATCAAACGAGTTTTTAGCAGCATACCTTCTGTCTGTTGGTAGAATGTAGAGTCACTGCCACAAATGCTTCCTTCATTCTCAAAGCTTCCTTCAAACAAACTTCCTTCTGCTAAAAAGAAAGACAGAATCATGTGTAAGTATAGTGCAGTAGCGGCAGAGGCATTATTAGATTGGAATATTCACTCAAGATAAGGTGGCACTGCACACAATGAGGGATAACTGGAAAATTCCTCCTAGCTGTTGCAGTTTTATAAGTTATGACTGCAGCAGCTTTTGTACAAAATATGACTGCTTTTATATCAAAGACCTCTCATTCATTTTGAATGGAGAAAACTATTAGTACAGTAAAAAAGAGAGGAAGAAGCTACTAGGCATAAAACTTACACAGTAGAAGTTAAGTACAAGGAATTTGCCTTTACTATGACATTTGGGGTTGAAATAGATTCTACATTTTAAAGGGCAATGCTGTATGAATAAGGCAAAACCCAGACACGTATACTAGTATTTACCTTCAAAGGGAACAAAAGATTTACCTAACAGACACATGGAGAGTAGAAAAAAGTTAGCAATGACATTTAGACTCAAAGGCCTTCCCTAGAAAGGTCTCACTGAGAGTGCACATGCCCCTGCAACTTATCATTGCATTGTTCACACGTCCATTCAAGGACCAATTCACTGAGACTATGGCTTCAGTAAAGGCAATACATCATAGGAAACTTCTGAAGCATCCATTGCCACAGTTTTTACTTCCATTGTCCCACTTCTGCCCTCACTGACACAAGATATGCTTGTCTTCATATATTGTTGTTCTCAGCTGTTAAGGAATCTCCTCAAGAAAAATGAATTTGATACTGAAAAAGGAAAAAGACTAATAAACAACAATTTAATACATAGGTCACTTCTCCCTAGAAGCCTTTATGTCAGTTTTAATAAGAAACACCTAAAATTTCCACTCGGGACTAGAGTCTACTCACCATCCTATATCTTTTCAGAAAAAAGATAAAATAAAGACTACAGAAAAATTACAGTCTCTGCAGAAATTTTGAATGAATTACAGTATTAAATTATCTGGTCCAATAAATCCAACTAAATGTCAAATATTTGGCTAGTTGTGTTTTAAGTAATTTGCTGAAGTTACCAGTATGACACCAAGCTCCACTTCTTTTAACCCGCTCTACATCTCCAATTACTCTTCTTATGGGGTGGGGCATTAGAGCACCATAATTAGGGGAGAATTCTTTCTTCACTTAAAAGGTTGATGCCAATACTTTTTTGGCATCTTTTAACTATTTACAAACATCGATACAAAAACAACATGTGGGCAGTTTCAGATGCAAAACTCTGAGTGAGGAAATCTAAGTTTTGGTCAACTGAATGTATTCCATGTTAATCAAATTCTGCTTCAAACACCACAGAGATGTGCCTATGGTCAAATGTTGAATGCAAAATTATTTTCTCATTCATTGACTACTCAAAACTGTGATGAATTTTGGGACACAAGCTAGAATACAAACTGCAATTTACTTTATAGACAGTTCTTCTGTATCAGTGACATAATTAGGATTAAATATTCTTTGAATTCTTAAACAGCTCTCTAGACACTTCACCATTTTTTTCTCTCCACTGAGGTACTTATTTTGCAAAAAAGAAAATTGCCATAAATAAAATCTCTCTTGAATTAAGTTCCGAATTTCCACTGTCTCAGCTTGTGTGTTAAAGTAGATAAGAATAAATCTTATAACAAATCAACACAGCTGTTCTTACCTATTGCATCAGGACAAACTCCACTCTCCAGTTTATGCTTCTTGTACAAGTTCTTCAGGACCTTGGCACTTCCAAAGCACTTAAAGCGACTTTTGACATTATTATAGTACCAATCCAGAGACTGGGTCCTTAGGAGCCTAAAATAAAAAAATAAATAATGTATTTGAAATTGCTCTACAGTGAAAATAAATGTAAAAAAACCAGGAATCTTTTAGAACTCAGAGCATAAACCTATTAATTTCTGAATACTTCTTTATTATTTGTACTTTACAAGCGTCTGGTATACTAAAGCAAGAAAAACTCAACAGGGTAACTCATAAGTAAATATCTTCTTCACGTTAATCAAGTTTTATTTGGTACTATCAGATGAGGTGGTCTCCCCTTTTACATTATACTGCTTATATTACAACCTTTTCAAAAATAGAAACAAGCCTTGGAACGGCATAGGAAGACTTAAAAATAGCCTTAATTTACACAAATTTACAGATAATGTAAGAACACAAGCCCATTAATGCAACACAAAACCCACCCCATTTACATAAAAATACATTACTGCTTTTATTTGGGGAAACCAATAGAGTAGATAAAGCCTAATCAGAGCACCTCAAAGCAGAATGAGCTGCAGTTTGGTTTCTCACATTCCACAGGAAGCATCACTGACAACAATAATTCATCCTAACAGACTTGTCCCTGAGCTCAGATACTTTATCAAGCAATGAAATACTGACAAGCTCTGTGTTCTTTCCAATGTGGCAACTTGCTTCACCTCTTCCTTCAGCAGTGCATGGAGAGAATCTGTGCCATATTCCCAGGCAACAACAACCACAGGTGACTGCAGGGTAACCCACAGGGTTGCTGTGGGTGTCACTGGGGAGGAGGATTCTAGAGTTCCACCTATGAGTTAAAGCTGACTTATTCTTAACACCAAGATTTTGGGAGAACAAAAGGCTAATGTTAGTGTTCAGTGTCAATATTTGAGCTCCTAAAGAAAGGTTACTATCAGGAGTGCTGGACACTCAGCATTTCCAGACTTGGACATATATAAATGATTTAACTCCTTTTTTCAAACCCAGGGCCACATTGAAAAACAAAATAAAATGACAGTCCCACTGTAACCTTTACATTTCCCCTTCAGGGACTCTGGACATTTTTTTGCAAAGTGCAAGGCAAGTGACAATGCACAATTTTTGTTTAACATGCACCATTTCAAATAAAACCTCACCCACTGACAGACTAGCAATGTACTTCAGCACCAAACCTTGGGAGATACAAACAAACAAGCAAACAAACACACTGAGCCTGGGGTTTCAACTGTTTCCAGTCCAAATCCAGATGTTTTAAGTTTCAGTATACTGATAAAAAGAAACATCCACTTCACAAAAGGCAGAACATCATGATATGGTCCACTTCTCTGGAAAGTGTTTAGCAGCAAACACTAACAGTGGGAAATTAAAAATAAAAATCAATGAAGCCTATCATATTCAAACCGTGAACCCTTAAAGTTACATTAGCTGCTCTACAGAAGACAACTTAAGAAAAAAGCACATAATTGAACAGAAGTCTGTTTTTTCTGGATCTTGTGTCACCAAGTACATTTAGGAAAGACGTTTAGAGATAATGTAAAAATATTAGCCCTTTACTATTTGCACAGTAATATCCCATGCCTAACTATGATTCCCAGGAGGCTGATTAGTTCCAATATTCACCATTCTACAAATATCACTAACATGTGATAAGAGCAAAAATTTTGGGGTTTTTTTCTGGAAAACATCCTTACACGTGGTACACAGATGACTGACATCTGATAAAACACAACTAACTGTCTGGAACACGAGCAATGGGAAGCACGCCTGGCTCTGTCTGTGAAGTACAGGATTTCTGAATTCCCATAATGCTGCCACCAAGAAATCTGTAATGATCCCTGTCCAAGACCTGACCCACTGACCAGGGCTTGGCTGCTGGTACAGTGATGAATCTGAATGGAGGCAAATTCCTCTCCCAAACTTGTAATTCTTTGGCATTTTGAGAACCTGCCTTCTTTGTGGGCAAAAACCACTTGGTCTCATGCAAACCACATCAGAATACTGGCTTCTGCTTGCTGAGTTTTACTCACTTTTGTCCACTGAGTCCCTACAGGGTCTGACAGTATAAGATTTCAGTCAATAGAACAATCACTATGATGGAAAAAACTGCATGATTGGGTTGGAAATGGCTTAGCAGGAGGTACTGACCAGAAAGGATGCTCTTCTGCCCAGTAAATGCAGCATCTTCCAAGCTGTCCACAAAACAGTATCACAGCACCATCACCACTGGTGGACTCAGTACTGGGAGTTCTCAAATACGTTGCTCTAGGGTTTTCATGATCCTTATTAACTCCCTCAGCATGTTTACCAAGTAACCTCAGCTCCACTAGCTCAAAACACTAAACCTGTAATCTTGTAAGCCAAATAGACCCAGTTCTTAATATTCAGAGTGACAAGGTTAAAAAAAAAGAGTCACCTATCTTTGTACACCCTGTGTGAGTTAAGATAACCAGTTATGAAAGCTGACCTGGCAGCCTGGGAAAAAAAAAGATGTGACTCATTGCAAGCTTGCTTCCTCATCTTTTTCCCTGTGTCACCATGTTTTTCTGGGTTTGATCAATAGTGTTTGTATAAAAATGAAAAACTAGCAGCACTGGTTTATTGATGAGGTGAGAGTGTTTTGCAACTAAAATAGGTTTTATATTTGTAATGATAACATTTTCCCTATGTGAATTTTGGAAGAGTCAAAAAGATGGAGATTATACATCTCAAAGCAACCATGGAAGGAGATGCTTGCCTCTTTGTGCTAGTTAATCTGGTGCAAACACAGGATTGGGATTTTATTTATTTTTTTTTTTTTTTAGATTTCCTCGTGTGAGTAATCTAATCACCTCATGCTTCTCTCCTATGTGTTGGAGAGCTACCAACAACTCCAAATCTATGCCTCTGTCCTGCACATGTTTTATAACAGATTACAATGCCTCCTCTAAAGCTTTTCAGCCTCTTAACTTTCAAATAAGTTACAATGTCCCTGCTGATTCCTTCTAGGGAGAAAGGATTTGGAGAAGTGAGAACTTCTCTTATATAGACTAAAATAAAGGACTCACTCAAAAGAGAAATAAGAGCATTTTCACCTCATTTCAAAATCCTTTAATGTTGACCTATATTTTAAAGCTGTTTTCTGCAAAAGTGGTCCATGAGTCCAGAATAATGAAAGACTATGATGGTGCTAGCATTACGTTGCTGGAATGAAAAACTTCCCTTATTAGCTCTAATAGAAAGTGTGCAAGTTCCCTCTGTGAAATAAAAGTTCACACTTAAAGGATATTAGTTGTCTGCATTTTAAAGAAGCAGAACTGGCTGAAGCCACTTCTTGCTCTTTCTGTGCCACAAAGACTGCTATGTCTTTATTCCTAAACAGCTTTAAACGCTAAGGACATTATTTATGTTATATAATATTGCCATGGAGTGGAGTTGCATTTTGATGTGCTTTTGGCAGAGGACAATACTGTGATTTTAAAATTCTGTCTTACTAGAAAGTGTGAAAGCTAGGCAGATGCTTTTGATTTAACATTAAAACTTGCACGAGTATTATAGAGCCCTGCCCTTTTTTTAGTGCAGCAATGTGTTTATCTTAATCAAGCAGCACCATAAGGGGATAAATCCACTAAAATCTTTACAACTGCTTTTCAGGACACTTCTCACCTGCAGCACCCAAACAGTAAAGTTCTAGCATTTTGCTGCAGAAAAAAAGTACACCAGCTGTGTTGGGGAATGGGGACGCGAACAATATCTCTCATTATTAATGACCAGGAGATGATCACGTGAAAGGCATCACTACCACACAGTATTCAAAACACAGGAGATTCTTTAGTGACTGATTACCACTTTTCTTTTTTTTTCTAAAAATGGTGAGGTTTTATTTTGTCTAAAAGCAATATGAAGCTTCTGCAAGAAATTTTCTCTAAAAGGTAGTACCAACTTAATATTCATGACCTTAATATCTATTCATAATACAAGCTGGACTATGAGGAAGCATTTTATAACAATGTTTTTTAATTTTCCATTTTTCCATGAACTTTGTGAGAAGTTTCCCCTCACAAGACAAACTTGTCACTTACTGAGCTGCAGTCTAGTTTCTGTAAGTCAGGAGATGCTCTGTGAAATCTAAACTTACATTATTTGTCAGGGTGAATACATAATCACTTGGAATTTCCTTGCTGCTGACTTTTACTGGATAATGAAGCCTTCTTTTTCAGCTTTTTACACCTACGTTAACACATCTTCCATAGTTTTGTGCCAACAGTCAGGCCAGTAAACTCCTCTAGTCCCTCAATTGCCATCCTGCGCTTCTCCTGGTGTGGCCAGGACCTAGTGCAACATCCAGGCTCAGGTCACTCGAGATCTGCATTCAGCAGGTGGTTACTTTCGCTTAGGAATGGAGCTGCTTTGCAATTCTTGGACCTTTTTACTTTTGTGGTTGTGACAATTAAAAAAAATTAAGTAAAGAAAATTTTAAAAGCCCAAACCCATCTCTGAAACAGAGAATTATCCACAGATCAGAACTGCTCCTCTGTGGGAGGCTCCAAAGAACAACACAAGCACATCAAACTTAAGAAATATTAGAAATGCAAATTGTCAGTGGAAAAGCAACATCAATATTTAGTTTTCAGTCTGTGAAACCACTCCTAAGGCTCCTTGAACTGCTTGGAGGCTCAGGCATGAGTGAAGTGATGGAGAGGATGGGAGCCAGGGAAGACTGCCTCCTGAGCTCTATCAGAGCTGGGGCACTGGTGAACAGGACCCCTCCAAAGCAGACCTGCTTGGTCTTGTCATTCACCCTGATGTGCTGTAGGTGACAGGTGACTGGTGCCGCAGGACTGACATCCTTGAAGCCTCGGCTCCTCCTGGGGAGCTGCACGTCCATCACCCTCTGGCTGCATTAGTGCCATGTTACGCATCAGTGGTTGGGAAACTCCAGCTAAAACAGATTAAGCCGTCACAGGCACACTGGCTGTCACAGCCCCCTAACATGGGTTCTCTCCCCAGACCGACTCACACACAACATGAAGCTCAAGGCCTTTGCTTCCATTTTCTTGTACAATGTGGTCTCAACCTGGTGCCTAGAGAAACAATTAAGATTTAACCTGTCACTTCTTATTTACTAGTTTTGGATTAAATTGCTTTAAACTCAACATCCTGAACTATTCTTTCACTGCCAATAGCAATATTTGCTTTTTCCTTGGGCTGATGTTTTAGAGCTTGTAATGTACTGCCTGTTATAAATTGTTGAATTAAAGATTTTCAGTTCCTTTCAGTTTCAGTGAAATCAAACATGCTTCCAAGTTCACCTTCATTCCCTTCAGCACAAATCATTATAGCACACAAACAGTACACACATGAATATCCTGTCAATGCCCAATTCTCTAAAAATCAGACTTAAAAAAACATATATATTGAGAAAGTTCAGCACCCTGGAATCCTAACCAGGAACTTTGGTCAAACTCATGTCATTCCGAGACGGGGATTATATTTCCCTGATTTTGTGTCTATCTCCTGCCCATGAAAGGCAGTTGTTCACACAAGAATATTTAGCCCAGTAGATCACTGTTAATTTTTTGTGACACCTCCTTCCCAAGCTATAAGTTGAAATCCAATTTATTTTCTTCTTAATGGCATTCTGCAGATCACCTATCTCTCAAGAAGTGCTGTTCCAGAAAATGTCTCCCTCCAATTATCCACAGCAGAGGGCTGCACACGGATTACACTGTGACAGGCCAAAGCACAGCACACTGACCCATGCAGGTGAGTCACAGGAAAGGCCACAGCAGGGCACAATAAATGCACTGCTCTGCAGTCAGCAAAATCCAACTAACAGCGTAAGAGAGACCGGCTTGAGACAAAGCACCTACCCCAGAATGAAAACTGTCCAGCCCAGAGAAAACATCATCTGTCTTTCCCACAAGTGAAACAGAACAACTCTTTGTCCCTCGCAGTGAAATTGTGACTTTCCTGTGCTAGCAGAAATGAACCCGCCCCAGTAACTGCTCTGCAGTAATCATTCAGAGAGCTTAACCAACAGTACTCAAAGGGCATTTCCTAAAAAAAACCTCATCCTCCCAACCATTCGCTGAGAAATTCACTGCTCCAGTTTGAGTTTTTAAATTCCAGCATACAAGAAATATTAAATTAAGGTCAGCAGAGAGGAAACAAAGATTTGTTTGTTTGTTTACAAAAGACATATATGTGCAACCCTCAAATTTGCTGTCCCCTCTACCTTTGAAATCAGCCATCAAGAAATTGGTTGGGGAAACAGAGTAGATTTTACACAGAAAACCTACGTATACTTTATGAATGGAAGAAAGACCAAAATTGGTAACAAATTCATCTACTCCTGGTTATTGAGGGAAGTACTAAAACCTCTACCACCCTGGCCCGTTTAAACCAAGCCTCAGTGCATTTCCAAAGGGAGATGACCAGGATTGCTCACAGCAGTATGTGCCAAAGTGCAGAAGTCACTTGCTGTGTTATGAAGCAGGCCACAGCAAGTGATTGCTGGTTTGTAAAAATAAGATAATGAGCCATACTAGTTCAAAGAAAAGGTTCTCCTGTCCTCGTACTCGGTCAGGCCACTGGCAGACGCTAGGGAAGAGATGACAGAAAAGCTCCCAAGTGTGTCTTCAGCACACTCAGAACTTGTCAGCTCAGGACTCCATGCTTGACATTACACCAAACCACCCTCAAAAGACACTTATATTCCACAAATTTGGCTATACCTCACCTGAATCTAGGCATACATCCAGCTCACTCAAAGCTCTCTGACAATCAGAGTCTGCAGCTACTTGCCATATAGAGATGCTTCACCTTTCTTCACTTTAGCATCTACTTCCTAATTTTCTGGATGCTCCATACCTGCCCTGAAATGGGATACTGCAACAAAACTGTGTAATGCTGGCATGCAAAACTGGAAAAAAGCTTTAGTGAAAATAGACACATAGTAGAACAGCTGAAGAAAACCAGCAGGTAATTTGCTGGTTTGAAAATGAGTTAAAGTTCATGCAGAATCACATTTCCCTCTACTGGGTAACATTTAAGCCCTCTAAGAAATGAGAAATATCTTAAACATGTGGTATGCAGAATCCACGAAAATCCCTTTCCCCATTCACAGACATTTCTCTGTGCCATAGGTTTGTGACTCATATGCCCAGTGGATAATCTAATCTAATCTATGTTAAAATAAACCATGAGATTGCTGATCCTTAAACACATAATTCAATTACTGGACAGTAATCAGTATGTAAAAATCAGAAGTCAAACATGGGCCTCTAATAGCCTTTTTAAAAACAAGAATGGAGAAGATATGGTGCCCCTCTTTTAAGAAAATCACAGACTTAATCCATGTTTTATTAAATAAAAGAAAAAAAGAGAAAGATTAATTGCAATTTGTAATCCCTGTGCTGGTCTTTCTTTCCTCCATTAGGAAAACAGACATAAGAGTAGAACATGTCAGCATTTAACTGAGCTATTTTGCCCTGTATTTATTTTCCCTGTGAAGCTGTATGTCAGGACCCCCTGGCTCAGAGATCGATGTGCATTTGACATATTAACACGACCTGCTGCTCTCAGAAAGCGTGTTTTGTTTTAGGGTAACCCAAGTGAAATATGGATCTTGCAGAAGTTTTTAAAGTCATTTTTTTAAAAGAAGGTCCTCAAACCCAGTACTGCACTGTAATTTAGCTGACTGTAAACTCCAGGGGTGAAAATGTGATCATGTAGAGTTAACAGCAGTTAAAGCAGTGACCTAAGAAGGGGCAGGACCTCTCTTCAGGCATCTACCAGCAGCAAAAGATGTAAGAGGTCACATCCAGTACAGCTCCTGACATTATCTCAGCATGAGCTAATAAAACTGTGCCATAACAACATGCTTATAAGGATGTTTGCCACGTCTTGCAGTCATTAGTGAATATTCTTTCTCCATTTTTGCTTTGTAAAGTGAGCCTCAGTTGAGTGATATTTATTTATTCAGAGTTGACTTCTGAACTGTAAAGTTCAGAAGGCTGCACTGCAGGGGAGCTTGCAGAGAGCTTGCAGTGCAAGCCACTGCTGCTTTCAAGCCACTTCTGCAGAGCCCTAGGCCAAAAAAGAAATGGGATCACTTTGGTGTTCCCCTTGCCCCCACACATGATGAGTTATACCTCTCTCAGTCCCAGAAGACACACAGATAGCCTGTTCTTAATGACTGCTGATGCTGCAGAGCTCCCCAGCCATCTACTGGTGTTTTCCTATCCTAATGCTGAAAGGTTTTCTTAACATTTTAGCTGAACCTTCCTTGTTTCTATTTAAACAAGATAGTTTAAGATGCTTGCTCTTTTCCTTTTTCCTTTTTTTAAAAAGGCTAATGAATTCTGTTTCATCCCAGATCGTGTTTTCTAGTCATCTAATCATTCCCACTGAATTTTCCTGGGATGAGTAAGAAAATACCCAAGTGATCTATATCATTCTTTAAATACAGACCCAAAACCGATAATTTGAGGCCATACCAGTACTCTTTCAGGAAAGCCAAATGCAACTGTGGGGGTATGAGTTAGCACAGCGCAGTCCCTGTGGATGACATCCCACACTGAGATCAGCAGATAAGCCACAGTGATGCTGAAGGTGAGCTACGCAATGCCGTGAGCCACACGTCCCTTAAAGTCTTGCTGAGACTTGGGCCATAGAAACTGCCAACTCCTTAAAAAGAAAGGTCTGGTCAAACTAAGTCAAGGTTATTTTCCTTCCACCTTTTCTTAAACTGACAGTTATGTGGGTGCCACTTTCATAAATGAGGTTTAAAGTGTCTCTGGCTGGGACTCAGTTGTTACACCTTAGTGTTAGTGATCACCAAGTAACTCTGCCACATAAGAGAACTGTGAAGCCTGTCCTTCATAAGGAGCCTTCTGGTCATATTCATAACACTAGCAACTCCACCTGCACAAAAAGCCCAGTTCTCTTCATTTCATTCTTGCTTTCACTTCTGGGTTGGTGTGCAACAAGCCCTAAATGTTACTGCAGCCACTGCAGAGCATTCAGTGGCCAAAATCAGTCTGTAGTCCTCATCACCACAGGTGTAAATGGAAACAGAGAACTTGTGCCCTTCTTTTCTCAGCCCTTCTAGGTGTTTCATTCAATGCCTGGAAATGTTTACCCCACCACACTGCCAAGTATTTCCCTCTTAAGCATCTCATTAAAATGTGTATCGTTACACAGGTCATTAATACTACCTGTCAACTCAGATGAAAATTAAATAAGTAGACACTGGATATTTGAAACTGAGTGGAAACAAGTGGAAATGCCTGTGTAAAAGCTGGAACACTCAGACACTGCAAAATGAAGCATTCCACATACTCACTTCAAAGTACTTTTTGTGAGAGTATTTTTAATTACAGGATACATTCCTTACATTTGTATATGATCTACGGAATTTACTTCATGACATAACAATCATAAAAATAGAAATAAAAATATTACCTCTGAAACAAATATTTCCCCCTTAAGCAATTTCCACCAGAAACTTCATTTCATGTAAAATTTTGGGGTTTTTTTTCCCCTATTTTAATTTGCAATAAAATACATTTTCAATATCCCAATAACTTTCAAAGGAAAGAAATTCTATAACCTGGCCATCTGGTAGCAGATACTTTTCTAGGAATATTGTAAGAATTAATCAATTCTGCACCATTAGTAAATGTATGACACTCACATGCACACAACATGCTGAAGCAAAATGCAAATAAACGTGAATCAAAGCAAGTTATTACAGCTACACTGAACACACATATACTGACTTTCCCTGACATATTTGTTTCTACTTGCTACAATGCATCAGTGTAATTTTTATTTCAGATATCTGAAAGAAGACACAATAAGAATAAAAATCCACACTGACAGTACCTCAAAATGAATACATCCTGCAGCTTTTCTTAACAAACAACATCAGCAAGAGATATTAATAAATTCTCAATTGAAGAAACATTCATTTCCTGCTGTGTTATTACTACAAATATATCCTTTGCACCTACCCACTGAAGTGAAGGAAAATTCATACAGAAACCTCATGTAAATAAACTTCCAAATGCATAGAGCAACATCAAAACACCCTCAGGAACATTCGGTTATTGAACTTTGCATTCATATTACTGAAAAAAAAAGTTATTTACAGTCGAAGCACAACTGAATATAAACAGCTATGAATAAATGCACCATTCACCCACATGAGAAATGTTTTCCATAACCACAGCAGATACCAAATGAAACAACAGAGCATAAAGGCACTTTGATTAGTTACTCAAATTACCTAAGTGAAGGCTTTTCGTTCTGTAAACTTCATTTTTAATCCACAGATTCTTGAAAAACAGCTGAACAACAACAAAAGTAAGGTTGATGAAGCATAAAAATTTTCACAAAAGAGATACAAACTCTGCTCCATCAGAAAAAAATACCAGAGGATAAACCATGCAAATTAATTCTGTAATCCTGATTAGAAAAATACGCAGGGCTTTTAATATAGAGCTCAAGAACACCAAAAAGACAACAATCCTCTGTTTGAAGGTCTGTTTCTGTTCTTATGTTGGGAGAAAGCTGTGAACAAACAGCTGTGAAATGCCAACAAAGATGAGAGGATTCATCACCACGCAAAATCAAACAGAAAGCTGGGCTCATTGCAAGATTATTTAAGAAACAAAGAAGGGAAAAAAAAGAAAAATAATTTGAAAAAACTTTGCTGGGGAGCAAAGAGATGCAATTTCAGTTGCTTTCTCTTGTACTGGTTACCTCACCCCACAAGTCCAGCTTGTGCTGGAGTAGGCTGCACTGCTCTTTTCCAGGAGTGGTGCACACAGTGACTCCCTCACCCCTTTCTGGGATGACATTCTTGTAGCTTTGCGACTCCACAAACCACAGAATGGCTTAAGGAACACACTGCTCAGCTGGAGTCACTGCTGTGTTATCCAGCAGGAGCATAAGACCTCCAAATCCTCCCATGCAGGCCCCTCGCTGGGAGGTGTAAGGAACATACTTTGCTACCCACCCACCCGCTGTGGTAGGAGGAAGGATTAGATGGAGTGATGTTGCACTCCCCAGAGAGCAAACCACCCAGACAAGGTTCAGATGTTTATCTCGCAGTTCGAGCAATGAGATTTCCTTGAATTGCAATGAAAAATGGATGTAGAATAGATGGCCAGCCCCAGGAGGTGGGCTCAGTCAACCACTGTGCCTCAGCAGCTCTTCCCAGAATGGACCAAGGGCAATCCATCAGAGGGTGTCTCATGCTGTGCAATGGTACTGTACTGCTGTGTGTGCAAGTGAGCGTCCTGAGCATCCCGTGTCTGCCTCTAGAGTTACTGACCATTCTATTTCTGCTTTTCTGTGTGTTGTGCTACTTATGAGTGGAGATCACTCATTAAGCCTTTAAAACACAGAGGGCATTATTGTTTTTCTTTTCTTTTTAAAAAGAATTTGTTTTTTCAAGCCCACTCCATAGTCACTGCATTTAAAATGGTGAGGTTTTCCGGGTTGCACAGAAAATATTTTTAGTTAGAAGCTTTATTGTGCAAGCTGTCTAGCAGTATGACAAAAGCTAAATTCCAGCTTACAGCTGAAAACCGTAGGAAAAATTCCAAAGCCTTTACAAATTATACAAATGAGACTTTAATCCCAGCTGGCCTCACTAACAGGGGCTCTACATCTGGGCACACATATAAATGTACTTTTCATATGGATTTTCAGTTATTTGAATAATGAAAAATAAAAAAAAATACAAAACCCTCCAAACCCCAAATCTCTGTTTTTATAAATGCTTGTATGAAAGTAATAAAAAACCAGAGAGTCCTGCAAGCACAGATTAGCCAGACTGATGAGAAATACATCTGTTTCTCAAAACTGGTCCTGCTCCTGGGTAAAACTGATCTGCTGTCCAGAGGATTCACTTCTCTAACAACAGAAATCTTCAAAGCCATACAATCCTCCTGCCTTCTCCAAGGCACGATTATTTTCATCTGCTCAAGGCAGGGGGTATCCTCATAGGGCCACCCAGTTGTGGCAAGATGCATGTGTGTGTGATATCAGCAAGTATGATCAATCAAGAAAAATGGGAGGAACTAGAAGAATCGGTGTATGAACAGGAGGGATGAAAAAGCAGGAGGATCTGCAAAGCTACCCTGGTCAGGCACATGGAGATGACGGTGTGCAGACTGTCTTTGAGTCCCTTAGTGCTGGTTTTCAGTTGCTGGCAGTGAGTGGAGCACAAATATTACAGCCCTCACTTCTACTTTACTCACAGAAGAAACACACGCTGAGGATTTCTGAGGTTCCATTGAACTACGATGAAGATGTGGTAGCCAAAGGATTTATGTCACCTGACCTAGATGTCTCCTCCTGCCTTAACTGCACAATGTATCATTACCACAGCTTTTCATCTTTGATTAAGGCAAACCCACAGAGGTAATTTTTGAAGAATAAGGAAATCAAATTCTCTGTCACATTTTTTCCAACCACACTGCTTAAGACCTGAGTGAATAAAGGGATTCACTGCAGACTTGCTGCATACAGACAGTCTTGTAGTTTCACCTGGCAGTGGCAGAGGAGGTCCCATTGCAATAACAGGAGGTATCTTAAGCATCCCGCCTGTGTGTGGTGACCTCAGGGAGAGATGGGGCCGGCAGAAGCCATTTGCCATTTCTGAGACATTGTTTACTCTCACCCCTCTTCAAAGGGAAGGGAATTTAGGTCTCTTCTCAAGAAGAACTCCTCTCACAGAGAAGAGAAACTTGACAGCAGTTTTTGGGGAAGCAATCCCGGCTACTACAATGTCCCGCAGAGCAGGCTGGTTGTACTCTGAACTACCAGCTGCTAATATGGCTCACGATGCAGGCTGCCAAATGGCTGCTGAGCCCCAGTGGGTTGGAGACAGAGCGGGGTGGATGTCTGTCCATCCTGTGTATCTGAGGTAGATGCCTTAAAAAACATCAAAATGTTCTTTCTCTCTGCACATACACAGTACCTTTGTGAGTTACTGCAGGTAGCTGTCACCCTGTCCCTGCCCCTTTTTCTTGTCATTCTTTTTTCTCCATTCTTCTTCCTTTCTTTAGGAAAATGCAAAGGTAGGATAAGTGATTAGCTTGTGTTACTGAAGACAAATCTGGAGAGTAGTAGGGCAGGCAGGCAGAAGGCAATACATTAGGAATGTTCCCAGTGTATGTGTTGCTTCATTAATGTACTAATCTTCTTTTAGGAGGTCAGACTACAAGAACTCACCAGTCCAGCAGAACCACGAATATGAAATGTCTAGTATATATAACACTTAAATTTTACCCCACAGAGCATGCAATTCTGCATTTGCCCTGTTACAAAGACAGTGCAGGTGCTAAAGTAATTTCCATTACATAAGTAGCCATGAGAAAATAATTAAATGAAAACTTTTAAAGGGTGTTTTTTTATGGATTGGGCACACATATTTTCAACCAAAACAAACTAAAAATTATTTTGGACGCAGAAAAGCATTAAAACAATCATATAATTGAGACACAGAACAGATTAGTCTTTAACTTGACAGATTAGATTGGATGGAGTCAGATGGATACGTTAAATCTGATAACTGTGTAAAGAAAAGTGAAAAGATAAAACCAATTATCTCTTCTAGATGTGAAACAACCAAGTATATACTGACTACTCAAGGGTGTTTGCCCTCAGCTTTTCCTTTAGTTATTATGAACTTTCATTAAAAAAGTATTCTTTCTCATTTTCTTCAGAAGTCCATTTTTTAAAAGAAGTATAAATCCCAGGGGTAAAAATACCAGGAAAGGAGGAAAACCACAAAAATCAGAAAAAACCCCCACCTGACTTGAGTTTCAAAATGACAAAAAAAAAGTCATTCTTCTCTCCAAGTCCCCAAAAGTAAGAGGCTGTATTAATATAAAGTATCAAGAGTATCCACTTACTTTCAGCATATTAAGGAAAGTAATAAAAGGATCTACACGGACATTTGACTTAGAATGAATCATACCCTGAATAATGACAGGTTACTAGTGCTGCTTTAAAATATTTGGGTTTTATATATCTAATCCATCTCAATACTATTAAATAACACAATCTGAGATAATAATAACAAATACTCTGCAAGCTGCAACAATGGGATTACTTATTGAGTATACTGAAAACAAAAACACAGGTGGTGAAAAGAGATTTTCCAGAAATTGTCTAGAAACAGAGTTAAAAACAAGAACTTCTTTAATAAATAGCAACGGAAGTATTTTTTGGGTCAGAGTGAACTACTATCCTGCGATACAATCTATGACCAATTCCTAATTTCCTGAGAGATTAACTACGTAAGGGACAAATTGCCATAATTCTGTAATTATTCGGTGAAGCAGCTAATAAAACTATTTTACATATATCCTATTTCATGCTTCATTTTATATGGTTTTTTTACTACTCTTTACAATCAGTAAGTATATACAATATACCACAGTTATTTTAAACTTACTACCTCATTGACAATAATGCCATTATTTTAAAGCAATTAAGATCTTTGAAAGAAAGCCAACTAAAATCTCAACTAGTGAATAAAAGAAATGGCCAAATATCCTTTAAACTCACTGAGGCTCCAAAATATGTGCTTCCAGTTACTTTGGAAATAGCATGTTGAGGAAGAAATTCAGACATCTTGACTCTAAGGCCTGTGTTTTCCACTCAAGTTCACCCCTCTCCGATTCTGAGCCATTAAACATTTGTCTTATAGCTCTGTTTTCATATCTGCAATTTGCTCAAATTAGATATTTTAGATTAGATACTTGTTTTGAAGAGAAAAAGAAACCAACACTCTCAAAATCTTTACGCATGAAGAACTGTGGGCAAGATCAAAGGCTTGAATAAAGCAGTGTGACAGTGCATGCAATCCTCTTCCAAATCCACTAGACAAGCAGCATATCTGAACTTGGAAACAGCCTGCAGCCAAGGATTTTGCAGATTGTTTTGTTAAGATACACGGCAAGAATTATTAATGGCTGGCTATATGATGACAGATGCAAATCTTGAAAAGTGATCATCTGCATTAAGTCTACTTAGCACTGCAACAGCTACACTGCTGTCCCCAGAGAAATAAGACATTCCCATTTTACAGCCAAGGAGCCACAAACACATACCATGTATGTCAGCAAACTCCTCCCACCCAAATCCTTTGTGCAAGCCGATGCACCCTGTGGCCCAAACACTGGCTTTATTCTCAGAGGATTTGGGATGAAAACCAACGTGCCTGCACCCACTGCCTTCTTTAAGGTTTCTCATGTTGCCTCATCCAGAAAAGATCATCGTTGCTCAATACAACAATTATCATTGAGGAAACATGCTATAAATATTTTTAGTCCGTATGATCAAAAACGCTCCACATTTCCCAAGACATCACAGTAGCAGGAGTCAGGTCAGCCTACCTGAATGATTTTAGTTATATTCCCTTTTTATAAACAAGATCATCACTCCAAGTTTGGGATTATTGAAAATTATTGAATCCTAGGCTAATTGAAAGCTCTATTAAGTAGGAGATTTCAGAAGAAGCGGGAATTGTTTACCTTCCTGATATCACCGTCAGATTCAATGTCACCTCTGAAGCCACCTGAAGCATGTTACTTTGAGTAAAAGATTTCATAATAGTCTTTGATCCTATTGGAAAACAATACTTGCAGAAATTGCTATATAACATTGATCTCCAAATGCACCTGCCACTATGTCAGTAAAAACATACTTGGAAAATTAATATCAGGACTCTGATTTCACCTTCGTATTACCATGCAAATTCAGAACAAATCAGCCACTGTAAGTCACTGATCAATACATGGGGATATGAGGACAGCAAAGTCACCAAGAAAAAGGAAGCGATGGTACCGACACTGTCCTATGGGACTACTGAGTATGGAAAGGAACAGGAATATCCACCTCCACTCTAAACAGTCTTTTTCAGACACCTGCATGTGTGCCACAAGGCATAGGGAGGGAGCACGCAGACACACAGCACAACACAACACACGCGCATATGTTGTGCAGCACACAGGACTGCAGTAGGTCTACATATGCTACTCTGCAGCTGCAGAAGACACATTCGAGGCTTCTCTGCTTGCCAAGCCAGACCACTGCAGCCATTATCGCAACACTTCGGCTGGGTTATGATCAAATTGCCCATCACCCAGCGCCTGCACTTACAGGTTATTTAGCACAACAACGAAACTTAATTGGTAGAGGACCAAATTTCTTCATGGGGAATTTCATTTCTGTTAACCAAATCTCCGACAACAAAGGAACAATATGTTGCTGCCTTTGAAATTGAGTCACTTCAGTAGGAGGACAGTGAGGATGAAGAGAATATGGAAAGATTTTTCCAACATTAAGTCTTCAAACACATCATCACCCAATTTGTACGGTTGCCAGCCACTCTTTTTGGCAGGCTACGCTATGTCTTGTTGTATTCTACAGCCAATTTGTTGACTCTAATTAGCAATTTGGGAATAGAGTAACAAGAAAAGAGAAATAAAAAATCAAAGTGCACAATGCCAGTTACTATAGTGGGACACACACCCTTTCATAATTATTTTTTTAATGTAGTAGAACATAGGTTGCATCCAGCTATTTCTTCAAAACCAGGCATGGGTGTGAGTAGTTCCACAGAACTGAACAGCATTGTTTACATTGGAAAAGACCTCTAAGGTCATTGAGCCAAACTGTTAACCTAACACTGCCAAGTCCATCACTAAACCATGTACTTAAATGCCCTATCTTACATATCTTCAGGACAGTGACTCACCCACTTCCCTGAAAGGGCAACCTTCTTTCAGATAGTCCTAGAGAGTGATAAGGTTTTCCTGAGCCTCCTTTTCTCCAGGCTAAGCAATCCCAGCTCTCTCAGATGCTCCTCAAAGACTTATGCTCCAGACCCTTCCCCAGATCTGTTGCCCTTCTTTGGACACGCTCCAGCACCTCAAAGTCCTGCAACTGTGATGATTAAACAAAGAAAAGAAAAGAGGCGTGCCTGTCTGTGTTTTTTTCTCCACTGTACCTAAGATTCTTTCAGGGATATTTAGATACAAAGTTCCAGCAGATGGAACCTTTTCTGGGGCTATACATAGTCCTTTCCCGCACAAACAGGTCTTTTGTGGCCTTATGCCAAATTTCTCCTATTTGGGAAAAATTACTTTTTGTCACAGTCAGAAAACTAGTAGTTCATCACCTCTATTCATCCGTACAGCTGGATGTAGGGACTCATGCTACTTGCAAACGGTCCATTTTGGCTGAACGGGAAGAAGCAGTCAACATCACATAATGTCCTCATCCGGCCATTGCTTCAATAAAATGAACTTTCAGCTAGTAGCTGTGACTCCCCCGAGACTTTCCCAAAGCTCTGCCTGCCTGAGTTCGGGCAGCATTTGACTAGGCAGGAGCAGCAGCCAGCTCCATGATCTCTGGCGGCTCCAGGGATGCTCTGGTTTCTCTTTGAGTATTCAGGTGCAAGATGTAGGTACCACTTCCCTTTGTGAGCTGTGGCCAGAGAGCCACCACAGAAAAGCAGCCTTCCCCTTCCTGTATCACAGGTAGCAGGTGCTTCATACAAGAGAACACCAAAGGAAGTCTTAGTCTTCCTTCAGGTGTTTTTTGAAAAGCACTTTGCAACTTCTGTTCCCTTTACAGATGATGGGGGTGTGAGATGCCAATCATAGAAGTATGAATCAATGCACCTAAAAGAGATGGATGAAGCACTTTGGTATGAACATCCATCCCAAAAGAGTTTCTGACCAATTTCACCACAGTCAACACTGAAATTTAGACCTTCCCCAATGTCCTTCAACCTTCCTCTTCACTGTCTTCATTGTCTAATGCCAAAATACTCCGAGACATGCAAAAATATAAAAGGAACAACTCTCCCTGCTTCCACCACTGCCTTTTCTCTATTCTCAAAACTCATGTGTTTTGGTTTTGGTAAAGACAGCTGCTCTCACAGCTTTTATTGCAGTCTGAGTACAGAGAACTTGAAGTAGCACAGGTGGCTATAAGACACCCATCAGTGCTGGAGCAATTTTTCGTAATTTTTTTCTCAACAAAAGCAAGAATATCTTAAACAGCTGCCTTTTACAGAAAAGGAGAGTGAGCCAAAAACTTGCAATGTCTTTGTCGAGAATTGCCATTAAAACTCTAGCAGATAGATGCTAGAGTGCTTACATGGAACTGATTAGCACTGACGAAACGACAAAGAATGCAAAGGAATAAGAAGTTTAATTATACCCTTTATAGGAATATTTCAAATTTGCATTTTGAAAATATTGTATCTTCCTAGTGAAAGATCACATTTGATCTTGAAACTAACTCAGGACAGTTAGCCCTGAATATTTGTCTGCTAAGACATTTGTTTCTCTTTCAGGAAGGAAGAGTTTCCAAGGGGCATATTTCACAGAATCATAGAACTGTTAAGGTTGGAAAAGACCTCTAAGATCATTGAGGCCAACCATTACATCAAAACATTAAATTTTACATGATCACAGTAGGATTAGATACAGAACACTCACAAATCTTGAGCAAATAGAGAGGCTATACAATTACTGTGTGCAGAGTTTTTCTCCTCCGAAGCTTTCCCTTCACCCTCTCCTCACGATTCTGGTAGCACAACAGTCTCTCTGGCATGCAGCAGCCCTTCAGCCAGGGACGGGCTAGCACATCCTCTGGCAGCTGCACCCCTTGGACCAGCTCACAGATTTTTGACATGTCCAGCAGGTGACTGGCAGTGGCTGGTGTATGGCAAGTAGGCAGTGATCAGATGGTCTGTCTAACAGGTCAGTCTGCCTATTTTGGCTGTTGAATCTACACTTGAGTCCAACATGTGCAGCAGCCCTCGCTGTGGCTGCCAGCCAGCCAGGTTAAGAACACAGCAGAAGCCGTGGTCTTGAGGTGGGTAGAAGATAGGGGGCACAAGGTAGTACTGAAATATCAACATAGATAAGAGCAATAGATTAAACCCAAACAGTCACGTGCTTGTGCTATCTTTTAGAGTGCTATCTCTACTCTAAAAGATTTAGGGCAAATAATAAAAGCTGTAAATTTTCACTATTTGTCAGTGCCACCACCAGCTATTGTAATGTATTAGAGCTATTGCAAAAGATGGGAATATAACAAGCGCCCATTCCCCTAGGGAGTAAACAAAGTGAGTGCCACAAACAATCATCTAGGGAAATTTTGTATGCCTCTATGTGCCTGTTCTAAAAGCTCTGGTACTATGTTAAAGCCTTTGCTTTTTTGAGAGATAAAGAAAAAAAATCTAAAAGTTTTACTTGAAGGGTGAAGAAACCCATTTTGAAAGATCTCCATTACCTTCTGCACCTCTTGGGATTTCATTAAAGGCCTGACTCATGTTGATGCTTCCACCTGGACATATTTTCAGCCCTCACAGGACTAGCATGGTCTAACTGATGGGCAGGTGTTGTGGTAAAAATCTAGTACAGCTTCTGGAGGTGAAGTGTCAGAATGGTGAGAAAAGGGGGCTGAGTTCACCTGTGCTTGACTTCTTCCTCCAATCCTTCACTTTGTTCTAATTCTTTGTTCTAGTCCAGCTCAGAAAGGGGTGCCCAAAAATCCCTTATCTTCCCTCAAAACAAAATGCCGGTTTGAAGTCTCACTTCTGTGCATCACACCCACTATGCCAAATCACATCAACACTTTAGCCAGCTAACACCCCAAGCCTAGCAAACCCTACTATAATTAAATGCCGCCTCCCACCTTGGCTTCAACAGCTGATTCTTCTGTGTCTGCCAATTCTTCTGGCTCTTGCTTTGCATTTACTGACACTCTTCTTACCTATCAAATTTCAAAGAAATTTAAAAAATGCAGATTATCTGATTATAAAACTCTTCTCCACTTTAGGATGACTTAAATCTTTCCACCTAAGACTTAAGGTCCTGGGCCATTGTCAGCAGCTTGCTGGTGACACTTGGTGTGCTGTCGTGAGAGTTAACTGGGGGTGGCCAAGAAAACCAGCCACCCACTGCCCATACCAGACTGCCTAACTTGCCTGCTGGAATAGAATGCCCCACACTGCCAGTACGTCGGTATTGATCTTGAGAAATGCAGGACAAAACAATCTACTGCAGGTAGCAAAGAACAAAACAGATTTTATGTGAGTGTAGTCCAACAGTGTGCTAAGTTATGATCAGCAGGAAAGCTGAAAGGATAAAATGCCACCAAAAACTTTTTCCTAATCTTTTTGAGAGAAAGGTGGATTGACTGCACTTGGTACAGCACTGAATCTGCCAAGCAACATGTTCAAAATATTATAGAACCTGTAGATTTATGTATTTCAGAAGGTTACATAGAATTAGTGTCTTTGAGAAGCTCATTACATATGCATTCGATATGAATACTTGCAGGGAGAGAACTATCATGGGAAACAATGTGCACATCCATTTGGTTAAACGAGAGGTCAGAGAGGAGTATCACAGAGACAGATAGGTTAATGATTGCCTCAGTTCGTTAAATGTCATTTCCATGCTTTCTGTCAAAGTTCAGCCAGACAGTTCAGAGTAGTATTAGGACCATTATTATTTCATGATACTTGATAGGAAGTGATTTGTAGCAGCAGCAGCTTCTGAAATTAATTTCTAAATTGTCAGCTGACTCACTTGTATAGTTTGTCAGGCACTTGTGTGCAGGTCTGCAAATTCCACCAGGAAAAAACAGAAGAGCTCCAGGTCTGCCCCTTAACAAACACTCTCCAGACATGGAGTACCAAGCAGTGATAACACAAACAATAGGTTCTACCTCCTATAGCTCCTGCTGTCCACTGAGAGGGCATAACGTAAGCATGAGTGTGTTATTTCAGATATAAAATCTGGTGGCTCACCTTGGCCAGCAAGATTTCAGCTGTGGTACTTTAACATCGGTATTGTTGTTTGTGGCCTTTCTATAGAAAAAAAGAAAGATGAATGCACACACAGAGCATGGAGATAAATTTTGCACTGCAAGACTTCAGGCAGAAGCTGAATTCTCCAGGAGCCAGAGTTCCCATTATGTAATGAGAATGGAGAGATACTGGGTTACAAATGCTGCTGCACTGAGCACTGTAGAGTACAGCATAGGGATACTGTCTAATTTCTAGGTAAAGCATCAGATAAATCAATGGTATACTTTTTTTTCAGCCTCCAAAACACACAGAGTCCTTCAGCAACATCAACACTACCAGTCCCAGCCTAGTCATGTAGGACTTACATTTAAATCCTACAGAAATACTTATAGGACGGAGATATTAAAAGGAAAAAAAATATTTGGGTTTAAATTCATTAGTGTCCTCAAACAATGATGCACAAGAAGGGACAAATTTAGGGGAACTGAAGCCCCCCAAAATGGAAATGTTCTGTAATCCTATTGACCAAAACAGAGTTGAAAAGGGTTTTCTATGAGATAAGCAACACCAGCACAGGTTGGGAACCCACTCTGGCAGGGCTAATCTCACCTCAGTTCCTTGGCCTGTGCATTAACGTGCACAAGTACATTCTTCCTCGCGCTGCTAATTTACAAGTGTGTGGTGATGAAGCTGAAAGGGGTACAGATCCATTGCTCATATCCACACATCTGCACCAAACAGAACAACACCTCACAAACTGCAGCAGCACCAAAGGTCATTATAACACAGGGAAAAGGAAATCCATGATCCTGCAAACTCCTTCCTTCACCTCTTACCCAGGTCTGGCATTTGCCAAAAAGCATATCCCAGCAGGTGCTAACATAGGGATTAATCAGAGCAGCTTGTACCAGAATGTGACCTTCTGGCTTGCAAACACCCTGTTGCCTCTGCAGAAGTCTGGCCAAATCATTCACCAGCTCTGTATTACTGCTGGTGAACAGGGGAAGGAAGGGGCAGACAAGCAAATCTAGAAATGAGTTAGGCAGAGTCTTTATCAAATGACTCAGAATAATAAGTGAATAGCAGGGATTATGAAAGTACAGACACTCTTGCATGAGGTGATTTGTATGACTTGTGTTCCCCAGTGACGCAAGAAGTAAATGAACTGAGGACTATTGACAATGTACAATTCCTATCTTGCTGCCTGCAATACAATTCAGAGGCAGATTCCACAGATAGGCTGAGCTAGAGATAAAAAGTGACACGAGGCAGCTGGGAAAGGAAGAGAAACAGACTAAGTTGGGGGGTTTTTTTGCACCATCTTCCCCCCCAGAGAAATGGAAACAAACTGATTGCTAAAGGCTTATCAAACGGGCCTTGTTCTTCTAGTGGTACTGCTTATTCCCCTGGAGAAGCAGAGAAGTTTTCTGCATGACTAAGGCTGTCTGGAAGCATAGCTCCTCACAGCCACACATGAATCACATGACACCGAGGAGCATCTTTCCACTGGCGAGACATGGGTTGGCATCAGCATCAACTGACACTCTGGCAGGACTTTTCACAGACCCCAAGGTAACTACACAAGCCTGAACTGTTTTTATTCCTCCTAATAGTCCAGCAACTAAATGGGCTGAAGTCCTAGGCTCTGTCACCAGGATTTAGGGGCTGACATCCCAGAATATCACTCAGTCTATATGTCAAGAGAACACTAATGCTGACATTGTCCAAGGCTTTTACAGTCTTTTTGATCTGCAGATCCAGAAGCTTTCTGTGTGTGTGTCCAAGTCTTATCTCAATTTTATAGATGGGATAAAAGTGCTAAGCACAGAGAGGAGTAGTTCAGTAGTAGTTAAAATCTATTTAGCAAGGGGCACACAAGAGAAATGGTCACTCACTGATCATATCAAAGGAGTAAATCACTACCAACCCTCAGAATTTCAATACACATCAGCTGTCAGTCCACTTGCCTTGCATTTCTCATGTCTGAAAAAATCTAGTTCCTTCCAATTCAAAATACTTTATTGTCAAGTGATAAACACATCGAGTAACAGGAGATAGGGAACAAACAATAAATAGTTCAGATTAAAAGATGATCCAATCTTCCAGCACAGAAAAGAACAAGCCCTGTGGAGCAGCAGCAATGTGCGTCACTGGCATACATAAAACCCTTGGCCCCTACTTTGCCTCTGGATAAAAACCTCCTCAGGAATGGATGGTGCTACTTTCACTGACCTCGATTTTCCGTCAGAAGTCAGGAAGGAAGGGAAGATTTTAAGTGCACACAGTCTACTACCTTATTTTGCATGAATTCCATGGGATAACCCGAGGAAGAACCATGCCTTGAATGTAAGAATTCCACTGAACTATATGTAACACTGATAAAATGCTGGTAGATTTAGTATTTTCTAGTATGAGCCAACACTGAATGAACACCTAACCTTTTCCCAAAAAGATAACTTCTTCAATAAAGTTCATGAGCACTTTTAGCCACTAGGGATCTTTTGGTCATTGCTAAAAGCCTACTTTATTAACCCTATTTTGTCCAGCCAAACACCTCATGTAACTTAGATTTTAATCTCTTCATAGTACTCCAGATAACAGAAAGGAAACCTAAGATCCAACAGACTATTTACCAAAATGTTGTTCTCATCTGGCATCATAGTTCTCAATAGAGATTGATTTTCATAGAATGGGATTAATTTGCTATTTAATGAGTCTAAACACAGGACATATCAATTTTCTAAGCAACTTTTCCCCAAGAGAGGTGTTACTTTTCCTTTCATCAAGAAACGATGACAGCCAAAGTAGAGCAAAAGCTGTAGCAGCAGCTTGACTGATACAGAAAAGACAGCAAGTATGCCAAGCTTGTTAGAAGCATTAGAGTAAGAAAGTTAAAAATAACTCTTTCTCTGCCCTAATGACAGAATCACATTTGCTTACAAGTCACAAATCTTAGTGTCCATCCCTGATGTGATATTAAAACCAGCAATACTCCTCCCTCCCAAAAAACACCCACAGGCTTACAGACTGACTCAGCAGATGGAATTTCTAGACCCTGCCCTCCCTTTTAACTGGGGCTAATTAAAACAACACCACCACCCCTACTTTCTTCTTACATTAATTGCATAAAAGGTTATGAAATACTGCAATACAGAGACCACACAAATATCTGAAACAGAATCTTCATTCATTCCCACTTCTCTTTAAATCTTCTTATTGGGATTTCCTTTTGTATTTAATATTATTAGTAGCTAGAAAATCTCAGCCTCAGCTTTCTCCCTAAACCCACTTGTTTGCGACAGAATTTGCCTGAGCTCTTTCTTACTGTTTCCGTAACGCTTCCAGTCTGGCCAAGTTACTAAGCTACTGAAACTCTGCGGATCAAGTAGGATCATTTTGGAAACTGGGCAGGAAAACCCCCATTCCCATGCACGTTTTAAAGTCAATCACCGGGCTTCCCACTGGATATGCTCAGGAGTTACAAGAACTCAGAAGCACCACATAGCAGGTCAGGATTTCTTCTGAATTACCTGCACACTGTGTAGCAGCGCTGCAAAATACCACAAGGACCTGCTCAAGAACACTTCAAAACTTCACACAACTTGAGTGTGTTTGAAGCAAAGGTTCCTGATGCAAAAGGGCAGGGCTAGCTTTAAGCTATGTTTGCTTCACTTCACGTTTCCTTCATTCCTCAATTGCTTTTGTGTCTCTTTAGAAAGATTTATTCTCAGGCATATTTAAAGGGTATTTAACCTATGCTTCCAGAAAGCAAATGTGCTCATAAATTGTTTCACAGAAGAAAAATCACTTTTGTCAGTAACCAATTCTTCCCTCTATGATTTATGCTGTAGAGTTCACTGGCCTCTGCAAGCATCCAGCAAAATTGGAAACTGTTGCTAAAGGAATTTTTGCAATCACTTCCTCTAGCAAAGTGTTACAAAAAAAAAAATCCCACCAAAACACCAAAGCCCCAACTTTCTCCTCCTGAACTATCATCAAAGAAAACCACTGAAATCACGCCGTGCTGACACAGTACTACAGAAAATCACAGAAGAATACCAACAAATATAATAGGCTATTTCCCTTATCATGACTGGGTTATTGGTTCTTAAGAAAAGATTGTGAATCCATAAACCAGAGCCTGGAGCCCTTCAGAGGAACGCAGCAGATCACACTCGCTCATCTTTCTCTGTATGATGAGCTCATATTCTGAGTTGGAACGTCTACAGGCATTACTAATTGTGAAAATCTATAGAAAAGTATATGCTGACAAGGGGAACTTAAATAAGTTTTCCTTTGATCAAAGTCTACTTTTTATTTGAAATTATTAAGGTATTTCATTGCCAGATTGCTGAAATGGTCATCTTGCATTTCAATTCATCTAGGATAGGTTTTATAGGTAATATTTTTTAAAATGAAGAAAAAAAAATCAGGAATTGAAAAAGAATGATTTTTCATTACTGTCCAGTGCTTTGGGGTTTCTCCGTTTGTTCCAGATTTTTCTTTCTGAACTTTTCCACTCCTGCCATTTCTTCTGATGCCCTACTTTCACCATGTTATTCCTCTGCTGTCAGAAAAGTGAGGAAGCAAAGATTTAGAATAAAATTGTTCATGAAGGGCAATGCCTTTCTAAATCTCCTTGCATTCTGAAGGTTCTCTTTGTTGTCCAGTTTTCTGCAGTTAGGTTTTCACTTTAAAAGCACAACTGTAATTTCTTCTTCACAAAAAGTATATAGTGTTCAGTTGTCTTCATAAATGTGTTTTGGAGGTAGATGAAGAAACAACATCACATAATTTCCTAGTATAGCATTTCAAATTGCTTTTAACTTTGCAGTTGAAGAAATGCATGTAACCTTTTAAAATTTTATCTTTTTTTTTTTTTTAAACCTTTGAGCAGAAGGTAAACAAACTATGAGCTATGATTAAATAGTGTCACAACAAATTCCTTGTGTTTGTTTCAGGGAAACAAAGGCCTTCCCAGTAGTCACTGACAGTTCAGACTTGTAGCATTTGGCTGTCAGACACTCTCCAGGACTGGCTTTATAGCAGACTAATACACATTAATTGCTGCAGCCTTCCCTTTGACATTCAAACCCTCCTTGGGAGTTCTATTTCAGACTTCTTATTTTTAAACTTTTTTTAGGACTAAGTAGAATCACAAACTTTCTTCTACTCTCTGTATGAAAAGTTTGGTGATTTTGCATTACCCTGTACAGAAGCTAAAAATACAACTTTAGGAGGACTCAAATACAACGGTTTCATACAGTCAACTCTTTTTTTAGTTCATTTTGCTTCCAAGATCAGACCACTTTTCAAATACCCCAATAGCCTGCATGAACATGAGTAGGATCATGCTAAGTTTGTGATCTTAGTATGAACTAGATGGGACCCTAAAGATGGACAGCAGCAGCTCATGGATGGACCATTCTGGAGGCAGCTGGAGACTTTCTGTCACCCCCAGGGTAAGTCAGTGACAGCAGCACTGAGAAACACGAGTCTCCTGTCTGATCATACAACCTGAGCAGCTCCATGCAAGTGCTGGCCAGAGCAGACCATATTCTTCAGGCTGACTGATCAGAAACGAACGAATGGGGCAATGTGATTTGAGATGAGCTTTATGGCTGCAAATCAGAAGATGACACACTGAAAGAAATCATTTTAAATTGCTCATACAGATTGCCAAGCTCTGAATTAAATGAGTCCAGATTCCAAAAAAAAACCCAACTCAAAAAACAAATCAAGAAAAAAAAAACCAAACCCCAACAAAAATGTAAATGAATGAATTAAATGTGCATAACTTGCACACAAATAATACCTTCATACATACACTTGATATAGATCAGAAACACATTTAGAAACTGATCTTATCTGGGTGTCTCAAGCAATCTAAGTTGTAACAGACCTCTAGAAAGTGGCAGTGAGAAGTGGACCAGCTCTTGTCTTTAACTGAGGGATAACGAGAATTACTGAAAAGGAGAGTTATACACGCTACAGACATAGAAAAATGGAGCTAAAAAAAGCTACAGACAAATCCACTAAGATTGTCTGTGAAACAGATCGTTAAAAAAAACTTGTGTCAGACTGAAGGTTTTTGATGAAAAACACAATTAGCATGTGGAAAGGTTTTTTTTGCCACAAAGCATGAGCTGCAGCTAGAAGTTCACAAAAGGAGCTGCACAGATAATAAGAACCATGCTTGCATGAGATACCTGGACTTCAACCAGCCCATGGCCTAGAACCTACAGTATTTCACAACTGCAAGAGCATTAACTGGCAACAGTGGCTGTAGGTTGAGTCTGTTGATGCGGTGGTGCCTGGTCCCGGTCTCCCGGAGAGACGGGGACCCCAGGAAGCCTGTCTGGGGTCAGCAAGCGCCCCAGGGCAGCTCTTAACGCCAGTGAGGAAGGAGCAAGGGGCCATGGCAAAAGGCAAGAACCACTTGCCAAGACACGGCCTGCTGCCTTTCACATCTCAAGCGTAGAAAGGGAATAGGGGATTTTTAGATTAGGCTATAAAACATAAAAATGCTGATCCACTGCAGAGGTCAGCTTGTTCCCAACAGTGTGCATGGGCCCCAGGGCCAGGTATGACCTGAGCACCCCAGCCAAGAGTTAGATGCAGGATTTAGCCTGCTAAAAAAAAATAAATAACTTTTTTTTTTTTTCAGTTTTCTGCAGAGTTGGCACATTGACCAAATCTGAGCACTCTAATAGTATCAGCTGTTCATGTCTCATGGGGAAACTTTGCATTTAGTTAAGTTGCAGACAATTAACAAATTACAGATTTCAAGGCTGTTTTACCTTTTCTGAGAGAGTAACAATTTATCAGGAGCATATTTAAAATTTTGTAGGCCAAAGAGGAGGTTGGAGAATTCATTAATTGTAATTGGACATATGTAGCTGCTTTCATTAAAAGGATACATCTAATAAAACGGAGTTAACTTTTTTTTTCTCATTAAAACAATTCTTACAACTTTAAAGGCAAAATTTCTGTGTTAATAAACTGAGCGTTGGGGAAAGGGGGTAAAAAAACCCCTAGGTTGCATTTAAAGCAGGATGAAGAGGTAATATTTGACACCTTGGATATTACCCACCAGAATCTCAGCAGGAATAAGCCAGTGTCAATTTAATGAGTTTGGTGAAGCTTGTGTCAGGAAAGAAGATTGAATTACATATTCCAGCAACTGGCATAAAAAGGCAGCATTGTCTCTAATTCTGAGCAATGACTTCTTCCAGGAAAGCCCAACTTACATTACAATGCTGGGGAATACTATTACCCACTTTTATAAAAGGGAAAACTAGGACACAGGGGGCTGAAGTGGATGTAAGCAAGATTTCACAGTTGCAAAATTAACAGACCCTGCTTAGCAGCCAATTATCAGCTCAGCAAAGTTGCTTCCTAACAGTTTTCATGTTTTATTTTAACTGTGATAATAATCTAGTTCAGTTCTTTAATTAAAAACTTAAACTGAATATGCACAAATTTTTATCATTGGAAAGATAAATTTTCCTTGGAACAGAACTGCTACTGCTTTACATACATTTCATGGTAAGAAGACATTGGAAAAGTTTAAGACTGATGGTAATTAATACAATAGTTTGCCCAGATAACTTTTACCTCTGCCTTGGTGAATCAATGAATTTTCCTTTTTTGCTGTAAGGGATCCTTATTTTTCTTAATACTTGAACACTGATGACATGCAATTATCTGGTACCTGTTTCCTGCTCAGGAGCCTTGTATAGCAACAGAGACTTCTGATGCTTGTGATAAAAATCATTAATTCTTACAGAATACATTATTTCAGAGTCCAAAGGAAATTAGCAGCTCATTGTTATTTCCAGCTCACCCCAAAAATACTCGGAAAAAGTGAGCAAATAAAATCAGAGTCCCTCAATTTACCAAAAGAAAGCTCTTTAGAGGAATTGGAGTGACTAGAAACATAGTGTCTAAAAACATTCAGCCTAGTTATTCTGCCAAACTGAGGGAAATGTCAGCAGGGTCATCGAGACAACAAAATCATTATTCATTATCATGTGATTCTTCTATGTATTTTTACCTTTTCATCTACCTGTTTCACCCACATGTTGCAGCTGGAATACAGCCCTCAACAGGCACTTTATGGTGCAAAGAGCAAACTCCTGCACTTCTGAATGTGGTGGTGGGTTTGCCATGGACCATAAGGGTGTAAAATGAGGCCACTACTGTCTGATACATTGGGGCATTTCTGGCTGTCACCAGCCTCATCCTAAGAGCAACTGACAAAATGACTGAAAAGCTTTTGAATGTTTGTTTATGATTACTCCTCTAAGGGGTGACACAGTCTACTGCAATACATCAAGGCACAGTGAAATGGGTTTGTGACTAATCAATAAGTTATAATGCGCCTCAGCTCTGCGCAGGAGACACCTTTGTGTTTTGCATCATTCATAAACCTAACTGGAATGATGCAACAAAGCTAATTGTATTCTTGGCATCATTCTTCAGTGAGTGCTGGGAAAGTGCTTACTCTCGATTTCTTTAAATTTATTGTCCAGCTCTTAGAAATGAAATTAACTAACAGGTTTTCATCTTGTCAGCTACTGGTAGATGGCTATAATACTTGACATAAAATTTTGTTTCTAGCCAACTGGATGGCTTCCTCCTATATTTTACACCATCAGAATGACTGCTTTTCCATGTCTTTTTCTCATTCATATTTTATATATATATGTGTGTATATATATGGTAAGAGGTAAAAGTAGGCATGAATTGTATTTTGCTCTACGAACACACATAAAATAGTATGAATTGACATTAAGCATCTTCTAATATACATACACAAACATTCTTCTATTTTTTCACTTGTTGGTATAAAGTGAAATATATTTTATCAGTTGGAGACGTACTGGAGGACACCACCGGAAATAGAACAGTAAATGTACTTTGCATTTGCCATCGTATAATCATTTTGTCCCTGACAAGAATTCACCAGTTTACAAATGTATACAATGAGATGCGGCCCTCTATGATTGTACCTATTGAGACTTTTAGTTGTTCAGTGCTTTCCTGAATGGGAGAGCTTAAGAAAACCCCAAAATATTTCTGATACTTCTTTCCAGATTACAGGAATGTGTTCAAATATCACTTTCAGATCAATATATTTTTAAAAAACACCTCTGTCAATTGCTATTTCACCAGTATTCAAAGATTACATAAATTGGTAATTTTCTTTGAAATATGAGTTTAGGATGGGGCAACTTTTTCCAAGCAGTTCTTCTTTCTTCAGATTTAAATGTTTTTTTCCTAAATTCATGCATAAGCCACAAACCCACCTTTAGTTTTTGTAATTCCCTGGTAGTTATGATGATCACTGGAGAACAGAGGTTTTTACTGGGGAACTAATCATAACAAGTCACTTGTGACAGCAATCAGTTACATAATCACAGTTTTCACCCTCTTCCTGTTGAAGCCAGGGCAGGAGTAGGGCCAGAAGTCCAGTTCCACTGCACAGGGAAATGTCAGCACTTGGAACTGAAGATCCTGCAGTCCTTCCCTCTCCTTACTGGCCTTCTTCAGAAGTTATAGCCAGAAGCCTGCCATGATCTTTAAGGCTTCCCAGGAGTGAAGGCTCAGCAAGCAGAGCTTTCTATGGAAGACAGAGGCCAGGTCCAACCACCCCTCAGAAGACGGTGAAGAACGGCAGAGCAAGAGAAACCTGACTACCTGGCTACTGACCACGGGGCTGTTCCACCCTCCACACAACTGAATGCGAAGCACAGGCTTCAGTCACTCAATGAGAGGGAAAGAAAGGAGCAGGTGGAAAGAAGTGCTTAGCATATGTCAGAGCTCCGCTCCAAAGACACCTGCCAGCACCTTGCACCATGGCAGACATTTCCAAGGCATTTCCAGGGTAAATCCGTGCACGTAATATACCAGCAACTGAATCTGGCCCTTTTGTTTTCCATGTTACGCTGGTTTATCTTTGCTTCCTCCCTGTAGCACTGTGCAAACCCCTTTGTTCTGTACTGCATCTAGCATTCCCCGGACAACTCAGACACTAGGAAAGTATGTCCATGCACGCAATTAAAACACCTGAAATCTGGTGCATGTGCCACCCTGCACCTGCAGTGCTGCTTGCAAAGGTGCAACAAAGACAATAGTTTTCAGTTGAACCTGCTGCCACATCCGTGTATTTAGTCTCTCGCTTGAGAGAGGGACTGAATACCCAACCACATACAGCGTGGAGCCATGGAAGTCGAGCAATACTCTAAGCATCCTAAGTATTATTTTACTAAAAACTTGGGGAAGATGGTGAGGCAGTAGTCCCTGACTGCCAGGTTGTTCCAAACTCCCATACCCTGCCTGTGGCGACCACCCAGGAGCCAAAAATTCATATGGACAAACAAGTGAACCTCACATCTTTCAAGAAGTCCCTCTGCTGCTAAC
The DNA here is from genome assembly GCA_013400975.1 of Atrichornis clamosus. Taxonomy (NCBI): domain Eukaryota; kingdom Metazoa; phylum Chordata; class Aves; order Passeriformes; family Menuridae; genus Atrichornis; species Atrichornis clamosus. The sequence continues at coordinate 7,492 of WBMZ01000423.1, read as the reverse complement.
CTGGGCATTCAAAGGTACAGTTGGTTTCTTGGCCTCTCCCTCAGCATTCCCCTCTTGCTGCCACTCTCTAGCAGCTCATGTATATTTTTCCATTACAAGGGCCTTCCCTTCTAATTGCAGAAGCATTAGCAGGCATGGCAGACATTTCTCATTAGCCTCCTGGAAAAGAAGAGAGTCAGAACAGAGTTGTTTTCCCAAACTGGCTATCACGGGAGGAAACTTCACAGAAGTTTTTATTATTATAAAAATACTAACAGCCAGAGCTACAGTGTCTATTGCCTCCAGAATTATGAATAACTATTAGTTATTCACAGCCCTATCTTCTATGAACAGTACACAGAGGGCACAGACAGTAGATCATCTCCATAGCACAGGCAGCAGAGAAGGGAACAACTCAGCAGCAACAAGCTCGAGGTACAGTCTCTAAAGGCATGCCCTGTCTCAGTTTAAATTGATTATACTTGCAAGAGAGGCACTACAACCTTTAAAGCCGTGTTTACAGAAGTACAGGAATATGTTTCACAATGAACCAACACAATCAACCACTTGAATATGCCTAACTTCTTTTTTTTTGCTGCCCATCCTACAATAAAAATAAAGATCCAAGATTTGAAGCTGCTGCAGCTGGCAAGACAGAACACAGAAGTGAAAATTATCCTCCCATTACCTATGCTTAAGTATATTTAGTGTAATAATAATGTTTCAGCTTCTGCTCACTTCAGAAGTTGTGATTCCCCCTACATTAGTAGGATAACACCACTACTCCAGCGTCACAACACAGACGCTGAGATGCATCTGGCAAGACTTCACACTGATGCTTGTAAAACCTCTGTTATGACTGCAGCAGGAGAAAACAGTGTTTAATGTTAATGCTGCTTCTTAGAATACAGTTAAAAGGCATTAAGAGAGAACATATGCAGGATCACTACAGAATGTTTGTCACAATACTGTCAATACAGAAAAAAAAAGCAATGCTGAAGGAAGCATGTCCTACATCAGTTACAGAGAACACTGTGATCATCAAAACATCATTAAATCAATAAGTGTTTAATTTGCATTAGTGAGCTCTCAGCACATCTATATGTCCAAGAAAACTACTTCCTAAGGCAGCCACACAGCACTGCATTGCTTGGGATTTCAGCAGTGCAAATAAACACTGACAAAACATTTTTATTTACTCACAAATTTAAAAAGTAAAATTATTTTAATCATGTAAGCCTCTCTGTTGCCAGCTTGGAATTTTTAAGTCTGCATTTGGGGACTAAGCTGTTTAAAAACAATTTTTAAGGTCATTATAATGTAAAGATAAATCAAAGCCGTTTCAAGAAAATCAAAGCTCCCCCTAAATAGTCCAGATAAATATTGTGCAGAGATACATTTGTCACAAGTTCAAAAAACCAAAACTTAAAATTTTTGTCATGTTTTCTGCATCTCAGCATTCAATATTGCAAGGTACTCCCAATCCTATGACTAAATCACACACTAATGTTATGAACTGAAAGAACTGCATTGCAAGGACAGTGATGCACAACACAAGGAATGAAGTCATCTCATTGTAGTATCATGCATGACAAAGATATGGGTATCATCATTACAAATGGTAAAAAAATAAAGCAATAAGCAGATTTACCTGAAGTAGTAACTGTGTTCTATTCCTGCTTTGTTTCATATTCCTTTCCGGATAAACACCCCTAAAGTATATTTCCCACTTTGCACTAATACTTTATTCATAGCATATGTACTCCTCATTATTAAGTGAAGAACTGTAAGGTTTTCAGAAGGAATGCAGAGGGTGGGGGGAACAGAAATTCCCCCATTCCCAGCTCTCACAACTGAACTCTCAGGCTGCAGGTGGACAGAAGGATTCTGCTGGAGGGAAGTCGCAGTGTATGCAGCTCCTCTCAGCAGCGCTTCTCTCCCCAGCAAACGCAGCTCGCTCGCAGTGGAACAGCCTGCAGTGGAATAACAAGAGAATTTCTCAAGTGCTAGGATAAGCGAAGGAGGGGGTGTCAGGGAAAGCAAGGAAAGGAAAGGCTTGGGAAGCTGCTTCTCTTTTCAGCTAAGGCATGCTGTACGTCCCTCTTTCACGGGGGTCCCGCAAGGATAGGCACACCAAAGATCTTAAGGCTCTGAGACACTATGTAAGATCTAAGACAGGGAGTTGGCTAAAATACCAAGGCTAGGGAATGCAAAATGTGACATTTCCAACAGCACCTCCCTGTTACAGCTCCTATAACATGATGTACATTTTAAGACAAACAGCGATATGGTTTGAGATAACACCTTTGGCCTGAAATCTAGTTGCAAGGTCAGTCTTGCTGTATTACCCCTCCTCAAAATTCATTTGCCACCTTCTAAATTTTGTTTGAATTTACAGATACCATTTTCCATTTTCTCCAATGCATTTTTTAGTATTTTCCCCCCCGTGATGATGAACAAGGATATCCAAGACATTAACCCCTGCAGGTGCTCAGTCAGTTCTGTTTACAGCCCATTGCTGAATGGTAACTTACGTGACCACACAGACGAAAAACTACTTGGCATGTACAAATCGCCAGCAAACCTACACAGCACACGTGCTAGAAAATCAGACTTTTTTCAGATGTGTGCAAGGCTCATCCAGCCATCGTGTAAGTGGAGTGTAAAAGACCTGCTGAGCCTCAGGCTGTGCATGAGGGTTATTCATCTGGCACCCCCTCCTGCAGCTCCCGGGCAGCTCCAGGGGCTGAGCTGACGTGCGGTGTGTGGTGCTGGCACTTTCCTCCAGCCCTGGGGCTGGATCCTAGGCACTCCCCACATGTAACTCACAGATAGCCCCGGCGCCTGACTGCAAATGGCACCTTTTGCATTAAACAACAGGAGCTAAAATGTTTGCTCTCATACATATATTGCTAACAGCAGACGTTTTAAGGGAACTCTAACTCTTAAATTACTACAGTTTCTTGTCCATGCTGACTTTAGTGACCAACTCTAAAGGATATGAACCCAGTTTTCCCTCACCAATACCTTAAAATAACAATATTATTTACAATTAATTGCTTTAAGAAAGTAGTGGTAATGGTTATTGTATTAATAGTATTCACATTGATATAGTAATGACTATACTTTGTAAGCCAATAATAATAATTCAGGGAAGATTGAGGGAGAATTTTCATTCCCATGTGGTTCATATATGCTAATTCCTATGCAAATGAAGAATGCACTGACACATCTTATTATAATACTTGTCCATTTTGAACATATATTTGGTGAAATCATCACAGTCATATTATGCTTTGGAAGATGAACACATCCCAGCCTGTATTGTTGCCACGACAAGACATGAGATACGGATCCATCATGGGAGTGTATCCTCCACTTTGGGAGGTGGGTGTTCAGTACCACTAAAATGGCATGGACAGTGGGTGGCAGCAGGTTATAATTTCTTTCCTACATTATGTAATTAGTTCTGTCAATCCTGACCTTTTAAAAACTCAGAGTATAAGAAATAGAACAGACTGATGTATTTTTACTTATGGCTTCAATATTCGAGCATTTTAGATTCGTATTTTCTGTTCTAAAAAACTGAGCATCACAACTATTTTTAAAAGAGAAGCCAGAGATTTCCATTACTGTAGAAACTGAAGCTTTAAGGGAAATCACGACAGGATCCATAATAAAATCATGACTGCTAGCAACATCACATAGCAAGTGAAGAAGAAACCCCTTAATGACATCATGTTGTCACTAAACACACGCTGCTGACAACTTACGAGGAAGGAGCAGCAAGTAATGCAAGCGAGACCAAGAGTGTCATGTTAGTGTACGACAGAGCCCAGCTGGGACACCGCTCGATGGGGAAGGGGATTGTGAGGGGAGTGACATGCAAATGCCAGCCCAACAGGCAGTGCCTGCTCTGGTGACAGCTGTGAGAAAAAGCAAATACAATTGCTGAAAAATCTTTCAAAAGAAGAGCAGTCATGCAAGGCTGAATGATTCTAATAAATCAGGATTAGGGAAATCATGAGCTGGTGCTATTTATATGCTGCTTACCTTTACAATAGCCAGTTAACAGTCGGTATCCTGGTCTGCTTGTACATGGAACCAGAGAAGTGCCTGGCTCCAACCAGCCCTGAGTGAGGACAATACTGACTAGTCCCTAATTAGCTCATGTAGCTCTGGATCTCTAACAATGTATAAGATCTTTGGCTTTTCCAGACTCCAAACAGCAATGCAGACAAATCACACAGGGAATCAAATATTCCAGAACTTGCTTTGCGGCTGCAGACCTGAGCATGAGCATACCTTGCAGATATGCAGGGCCAGCTGGATGACAGACCATGTGCTGAATGAGCACATCTCACTCTTGGGCCACCTATGCAAGCACAGGACATGCCACACTCCTGTGTGGGTGACACCAGCATCAGCAGGAACAACACTTGCATGAGTCCTGATCTAAGCCCTGGAGATGTGATGAGTCTGACACATCAAAAAGAGAGGATCCTTGCCACTGTAGCTCCCTGTTGTACACTATTAACACAAGGGCCAGGAACATCCATCCGTAAGACCTGTATATGAGAGATAAGTGGTAATACTGATGTGAATCCCAATTGTTACAGGGTTGGAGACCCCAAGGCCTCCAACAAAACACAGAGAACTGTACAAACAAGAGGCATTCCTTGCCTAGGGGAACTAATCATCTAAATGAAAAAGACAGGCAGGGAGTTGGAGGGAAAGCAGAAGAACAGAGAGGTGAAAGCAATTTGCCCAAGGCCACGCAGCCAGTCAGCGAGCAAACCAAAAATAGAGGCTGACCCCCTTGATTGTCAGGCCATTGTTCTCTCCACTAGACTGAGTCTCCCATGGTGAATGTGACATTAAATTGGTATTTCTGTTTTGTTGCTGTCATTTTTAAAAATAAAGCATGACGACAATGTCACTGTACTGAACTGCTGTAATCCAGGCCACACGAGCACTTTTACAGACAATACCATTGAGAACTTTTGCTAAGAGAAGAAAGCAAAGCCCCCGGACACAGGGACTGGAAAGCATACCCTGATTACCAGCTACTCCTCTGCCATGAAAGACGAGGGTTACTGCAGTTCTGAAGGCTCTGAGCATCAGTGCCTTTACCAGAGCAAACCCTGGGCAAGAAGTGCAGCTGAAGAATGCAGCTAAGGGCAGATACCATTAGGAACTGAGAAAGGATCTGGCTCTGCAGAGGACTGTAAGGGTGTCTGCAGTAGCCCTCCAACAGACAGGGTAAATTCTGTGGAGAACTTGGCACCACACATGAACTATTGCTGATGACTGATCAAGATCCTGGCTGCTCTGGTCACCACTCTGAGCTGCAGGGCACTTTTCCTTTTAAAGCACAGGTTTTCATACCCCGAAATGCCACTTCAAAATGTGGCAAAGTTTTCCAAAAGCCCTACATCCATGTTTTTAAAGGGTTGCACCAGAGTTACTTCAGGCATCACAAATGCAAAACAAGTCTTCCACCAGTGTGTACCTGAAGCAGTTTTTCAGATAACCCCAATGAACATATGCCATAGTACTTGGAGTACTCAGCAGGAGGAACAGCAACACATGCTGTCCCCGTGGAACAGGAATTCAATTACCTGCATTCCAACAACTTCTTCTGAGTGCATTGATATTTTATTCCATTAATTTCAGATCAAAATCTGAAACAGAATTCATTCAGTTATGTTTTTAAACACACCTCCATGGTACTATATACTCAGCCTTCATCCCCCAAACTGGAAGACAGCAAATGTTTCTCTGGTCTTCAAGAAGTGCAAGAAGGCAGATTCAGGGAACTACAGGCTGGTCAGTCTCACCTCAATCCCTGGAAAGGTGGTGGAGAAAATCCTCCTGGAAAGCATTTCCTAACACATGAAAGACAAAAAGGTAATTGGGAGTAGTCAGCATGGAGTTACAAAGGGGAAATCATACTTGACCAACCTCATAGTCTTCCTCAATGAGATGACTGGCTTGATGGAAAAGCAGAGACCAGGAAATGTTATTTACCTTAAAATTTTCATACTGTCTCCTGCAAGACCATCATAGCCAAGCTGACAAGGCATGGGTTAGTTAAGCAAATAGAGAGACAAAGTAAAAACTGACAGAATGGCTGGGCACAAAGGGATGTGATCAGGTGCACAAAGTCCAGTTGGAGGCAAGCCACTAGTGGTGACTGGTGGTGGGCCACTACTGTTCCACATCTAATTGATGACCTGGACAGTGGGATGGAGGGCATTGCAGAGGAAACAAAACTGTGAGGAGGGGCTGATACACCAGATTGTTGTGCTGCCATTCAGAGGTTCTTCAACAGACTGGAAAACTGTGCAGAGAGGAACCTCATGAAGTTCAACAAAGTGAAATGCAGAGTCCTGCATGCGGGAAGAAATAACACAAATCACCAGTACAGTCTGAGAGCTGACGGGTTGGAAAGCAACTTTGCCTAGAAGGACCTTGGGGATCCTGGTGGAAAGAAGCTGACCATGAGCCTGCAACACACTCTTGTAGCAAAGAGAAGAAGGTCAAGCAGCATCCTGGGCTGCATTAGGATAAGCATCATCAGCAGATTGAGGAACATGATCCTTCCTCTCTACTCAGCACTGATGTGGATGCACCTGAACTGCTGTGTCCAGTTCTGGTCTGCCCAGTACAAAAAAGATAAGGACTTACTGGAGAAGTTCTGGGCAAGACCACAAAGATGATTAAGGGACTATGGCAGATGAGGAGAGGCTGGAAGAGCTGGGACTCTTTATAAGGGAGAAAAGACTGGTGGGGGGATCTTATCAATGTGTATAAACACTTGATGGGAGGAAATTAAGAAGAGGGAACCAGGCGCTTCTCAGTAAAGCCCAGTGACAGGACAAGAACTAACAGAGGCAAGTGAAAACAGAAAAAAATTTATCCAATCACAGGAAAGTATCTCTTTTCATTTTAAGGGTGGTGAAACAGAAGAGGTTACTCAGAGAGAATATGGATTCTCCATGAAGATATTAAAAACCTTGACTGGATGTGTTCAGGTAAAATTTGCTCTAGCTGAGTGCTTGAACAATGGCGCTAGACAAGGTGATCCCAAGAGCTTCCTTCCAGCCTCAATGATTCTGTGATTTGCTGGTGCTTCACTACATAAACAGCACAGTTTGCTTGCAGTGACCAAGCTACAGTTGGTGCAGGTGTATGCAAATATCTCACCACGGTTTCTTGGTGTGCTTTCCTTCCTTCTGCCAACAGCAGATTGCATCAAATTGAAGAATTTAATTTCAGTCTTAAGACTTAAATGTGACAAGTAATTAATTCCTTAATAAGCTGTGCTAATTCACCTTTATATCTTGTGTCCTTGTGACAGCTGCTCTGCATATTCCACTCCTTTCCAGCTTTTGGCATGTGAACTGCACTCATTTACCACATTCCCACTAAAAGTGAAAATGCAGAAATTAAATTGAAGGCAAGTAGGTAACTGTGACTTCATTATAGAAATACAGTGGGTTTTTAATAT